>LPNX011119807.1:2007-178601 GCA_001517045.1 Pseudotsuga menziesii | reverse complement strand
TTCATAAATATTGGTAAAGTTGGATGAATGTAACTTTCTCAGGAAAGTACAACGGACTTGCCTCTCACGGCTTGGAAAATACAAATCCAGTTAAAAAATGGAACCACGTGTATTTTTATAAACACTATCAGGAAAAGGGTTGCAATGATCAATTTAACTGATCTCTAGGCACGATTTCTAAGATTTTCCTTTTTGCTGGATCTCTAGGCACGAGAACAGGTTTCTGGGTTGAACTTTTATTAGAAATGGAAGGGTTGAACCTTTATTGGTTATTACTTAATCACAACTAAACTAAAATATATTACTTTGGAATCTAATTGTAATAAGTAATTAACTTTAAAATAAATAATTTAAAATTTAGCTAATTAATTTATTAAGAAAAATTCATTTGATTATTTTTTAATATTAAAAATAATAATATAATTAACATAATTAAATTTATAAAAAAAAATTGAAAATATTCTACCATTATAATTATAAATCTCATAATTCCTATTGTATTTTAAACATATCCCCTTGCGTCACTCTAAACATTCAATTTTCTAAAAAAAAAAGTTCAATATGAACTTGTAAAAACATATACCCTTGCCTCATTCTAAACATTCAATTTTTTCCCCTTGGCTCACTCTAAACATTCAATTTTCTAAAAAAAAAGTTTAATATGAACCTGTAAAAAGAAGTTCACCTCTCAAGAGATGAGCCTGTAAAAAAAATGAGCCTCTATTCGGTACGGGAGATACTAATTCAAAATCCCAACTCAGTTCCCTTCAATAACCCAGCTCAGTTCATACAGTGAGCCGGCTAAGTTAAAACCTAATGCAACAAAGATTAATAATTTTTATTAGGTAGGCATTGAGGTTAAAAAATATTTCACTCTTTTGCAATTAACTTTCTTCCCACTTATAATCGATGAAAAAATTCAAACTATTGAAAAATTGATCAAAATGAAAGTGGCAAAGCCCGCTAATTTTCATGAAAAAAATGTAATCTATTGAAAAAGAAAAAAGTCAAAATGAAAGAATTAGTTTTATCTGTATTATTGTACAGAGTTATGCATTAAGGATTAATACAAGATATCAAATTAATTATAACAAAGCCATCTTTATTTGATCTAAGGATTTCTTTCCTTTGAGGAGAGTTAAAGAAAATCCTGAAGGATGGATGTACATACCTGTTCATCATGGAACATGAAAGTGGTTGATTTGTTCTCTAACCAGAGTTTCGTGACATCATCCAAATTTATGAACAAATACAAATTAATTAATAAAATAGTCATGGTTATAATGATGATAAACTCTTTACATAAAAAGATAAATTCTAAAACCATAAACATACATAAAATTAAAGACACATAAACAGACATAAGATTAGGAAATCAGAAGAAAATAAAAACATGAAAGTGGTTAATTTTTTCTATAACCATTCGGATTCTAGGTTTTTGGTATCGACATAAAAAATAATTTTATCTACAATAATCCAAGCTATGAAGGTGATCGTAACAAAACAATCTTTAATTTGATTTAGATATTTCTTTTCTTAATAATTGTAACTTAGTTTACTAATTTCTTTATAAGCAAGATGGGAAAGAAAATCCATCGATGGATGTACATACCTTTCACGTTGATCAGATTGATTTGTTATCAACTGAGTAGATCATCGAACACGAAAATGGTTGATTTGTCCTCCCGTGACAATCCTGTAATCATCCAACAAATGATTACAGGATTACTACCTTAAAAAAATAAAAAAAATATCCTAAATTTATTGAAACTACCATTTATTCAAAATAAATTTAAGAATGATTACTGCACCACCAAATAGAAAAAGTATGCATACCTTAAGAATAGAACCTCAGATAGAGAAGACGTCACATGCCGGGAGTAGAATCAGAATCTCATTCCCATAGAGTAAAAGGATCTGCACAGGAATTATCATACATAATGGATTAATAAAGATTAGTTACCCAAGAAAAGTTATAAATAAACAAAAACAATTCTAAAATTACTGAAACTATTAATGGACTAAAAGCTATTAATTATTGAAAAAAATCAATAAACCAAAGCTATTCACTCAGAATGTTGCACCACTACCTCGTCATCATCCCGGGTTCGAATCCTCTACAACCATGCTTTGCAGCACTTGATAAAATAGAATTAATAGCCATCTTCTTCATTGTAAGCAGTCTGAATTTGTAACAAGCCATCGAAATATTGTAAGCACTCTGAATCTTGCACCATGAATCTTGCACCACGATCTCCTCCTCATCCGCAGTTCAAATCTTCCAGAAACATGGTTTGCAAAACAAAATAGATTTAATAGCTCACTATTAAGAATGGGCTGGCTACCACAATGAAGAGAGCCATCACCTGAGGGTTGTAAGCCGAGTTGGATGGTCTGGTTGGCTCCCATTCATCATCATACCAGCCGTCATGGGTTGGAAGTCATTGTGAAATATGGGGCTCAGATTATAGAAAAGCAGCCATAATAAAAACAAGACGAAGTGCATTGTTCCATTCAGAATCCAGAAAGAAACAACCCAAAGAAATACCTAAACCCTAAACCTAATATATACAGGCCCAAAGGAATACCTATTATTCTGCAAATCGGCTGAATCTTTCACCACGAACTAGTTTTGAATCCCCCAGAATCGTGCTTTGCAGGGCTGGACAAATATATCTAATAGCTCTCTATTAAAAATGCGTTGGCTATCACAGCGACAAGAGCTATCACTAAAGGGATGAAAGCCGAGTTGGGACTGGTTGGTTCCCATTCATCAGCTCCGCCACGATTATATGATCCTCCCTTCATAATTTCAGAAGTCTGAGGACTCAGTACAAACAAGAAGAAGCGCCCTGTTCGAATCTGAATCTGAACAACCTAATGTGGACAGGCCCAAAAGAATACCGATTACCAGAGTCAAACAATAAAATAAATAACAGATATGGAAGCCAATAACATAACGATAGAATATGCATTTTCAAGCAATATAACAATCAAATTCCTTACATCTTCTCTAGTCAGACCGCCCATTCAGTTCCTTCGATAAGAACATGCCATGACGATAATATTCTTTTATCATCGCCTTTCCCAGGCCATAAGCACTAGGAATATTTGGCCAGAATCTTGCACCACTACCTCGTCCTCGTCCCTGGTTCGAATCCTCTAGAACCATGGTTTGCAGAACAAAGTAGATTTAATAGCCCACTATTAAAAAGGCTCAGGCTATCACAACGAAGAGAGCTATGAACAGAGGGTTGAAAGCTGAGTTGGGTATGATTGGCTGCCATTCATCACCATGGAAGATGTCATAATAGAACTCATTATGAATTCTAGGGGCTTAGTTAATAGAAAATCATAGCCATAGTAAAAACCTAATATAGATAGAATCTTGCACGACCACCTCGCTTTGAATCCTCCAGAACCGTATCACAGCTCTATATTAAAAACACGTTGGGTATCACAGCGACTGGAGCTATCATCGAAGGGATGAAAGCCGAGTTGGGTATGATTGGCTCCCATTCATCAGCTTCGTTGCTGTCATATGATCCTCCTAGATTGGAACTCACTGTGAAATTCCTTAATAATTTCAGAAATACGAGGACTCAGATAATACAAGAAGAAGAAGCGCCTTGTTCGAATCTTATTTGAATCCGAAACAAGAAAGAAACAACCTAATGCGTCTATGCTTTGATAATGGCTTTATGCGTTTTTGTTTTGATAATGCCTTTTTGGATCAAGAATGCCGTTATGAACGGCTACTCAAGATTTGAAATATTATGACGTGGAAGCATCCGAATATTTCAGAGGAGTAAGCTGACGGCTAGTGGGGAAGGTTTTGATCCATGGCCGCTGGCTCCATTACAACTTAGGATCATTATAAGTTATTCTATCTGCATGCATATGTCATGCTCCAAGCGCTTTTCATGCTCCAAGTGTGTTACTAATTTTAGGTAAAGTTATATAGTTTTTTATTAAAGAAATGATTGGATATTCCATAGTAAATATTGGGCAAAGCTAGAATACCATTTATATAAATTAATAAAATATTTAAATTATTAATTATGATTAAATTTAAATGTCTGTATATAATTTTAATTAATATAATTAATGTTTATAATTTTGATTAATTATTTGCAAATTAAATTTGGTAAAAATATAAATTATAAATTATATTTTTTATTATTTTAATTTTGTATTATAAATTTTAAATTAAAATTCTAATTTGGTATAAAATGTGTTTTAATTTTTATTTTGTTAAAAAATTGTATTTTCTAAATTCCACCCATTCAATGGAACTTTTCTCAATTCTCTATATTCATATTAGATACATAAGCACACATATTTTACCACCTATATCAATTCAATTTATTAGATTATGATAAGTAAATTTAAATTTAAATATTTCATTTACAATTTTGGTAAGTTTTTTTTTCTTAAATCAAATTTTATAAAAATGTAAATATAAACTTAAATGAATTTCTACAAAATTATAAAAAAATATGAAACATTTGTGTTTTTTATGATTATTTTAAAGATTTTAGTTTATTATGGAGATTTCATCCAAAAGTATAAAGTAAATTTAACTATTTTTCTTTTGTTTATATTTATGAGATATATGAAATTTACAATACTATATAAATTCAAAAAAAACAAATTGTAATTATTAATGTTTGAATTTAAATATTTTTTATCAAATAAAATATTAATTTACAATTATGAAATCTAATATATATCAAATTGTGAGATATAATCAACAATATTTTTTTCATATAAAATTAAATATTAATTTACAAATATATAAATTCACATTATTATAATAGAATCATAAATAAAATTAATCAATATTGAACCTACATTTTTTACATATAGTTTTATTTTTTATACATGCGTATAAAAAAAATTGTAAAATATTTATTCAAATCCTTCCTATGTTGTGTTATTTATTGCCATTAATGTTTTTTCATTATTTTAAACAATATACTTTAAACTTAAATATTATTGTTTATTTTAATTAATTTTAATTTATTTTCAACTTCAATTACATATGGTTTTGTTTAAAAAAAAGTTTTATTTATATATTTATATTTATTTTATTTTAAACTTAAATTATAATGTTTTTGTCCTTATTAAGTATATATTTTAAGAAAAATCATTAAGAATATTTTGAAGGTATTTTTGTTAAAACTTTATATAGCCAAGACACTTGTTCCAAACATGGTTCACTAAAGTTAGTCATGGTGAAACAATAGCCAATCATGGTAAATATAGTCAACTTTCCTTAGATGTGGTCAAGTAATAATGAACTATGATTAATGAGAGTCTAACTTTCTCAACCATGGTCAATTGCTTTGCTAAATACAAAACCTAAAGTATTAAAAATCATATCAAGCAATACTAGTACAAGAATTGAACCAAGGTGGGTAGGGTAGCAATCATTCCTCCGAACAACTAAGCTACATCCAATGGGAAAATTATAATCAAGACTTAAAATTAAAAAAGTTATTAGTTTTTCCTCGGTAAAAAAGTTATTAGTTATTTTGCTTTATTTTATTTTATTTTTAACTTCAATTAATTTTATTTCTCTTTTAGAATATAAAATTACATTATGTATATATATGTCAAACATATATTCTGAATAGAATTTCTAAAATATGATCTAAGACCTACTCTTATATTTAAATTGAATTAAAAATTTGTCCATAATTTTATCTTGTATATCAAAAAGGCCAATCTAACATATAGAGTCTCATTCTTTGAAAATTAAAATGTATTGATGTACAATGTTCTTGTTTTGATGCCCTTGGTCATTGCATTAATGGTCCATGGTAGTACTAGTGGATTTGGTCATTGTTTTATTTTTCTACCTTAAACTATCTTTTATCTACGTATAATGTTACAATGTGCTTGTACTTAAGAAATGTAATTATCTAACATTACTTTTTATTTTTTAAACTTTAATTATAATGTTTTTTTTCCATAGTCAATATATGTTTTAAGAGAAATCATTAAGAATCCCTTGAAGGTATTTGTGTTAAAACCTTAGATGGTGAAGACAATTGTTCCAAACAAATGGTTCATTAAAGTCAACCATGGTTAACTATGGTGAAACTTAGTCAAACATTGTAAATATAGTTATGATTTAACATTTTAAGTAACTTTATTTAAATTTTACTCATGATAGAAATTAATAATTTTGTAGAAGTTTATTTCTTTAATACAAATGTGAAAATATGGATACACAAGTTAAGAAACCATGCAGTTAATAGACAGAACCAAAGTTTATGGAAAAAACTAAACTCTCAACTATCATTACAAAGACACGTAGACATTATTGGGCAAAGCTTAGCTATTAGCTATTAAATTCCTATGAAGGGAAAGAGGAGATCATGCTTAAACAAGAAAATAAACTAAGGAAAGAGAATGGAGAGCTCAGAGAGAACACCTAGAGTGGTGTAGGCTCTAGGAAACCATTGAGAAATAACACAGAGCTACTAGAGAACTTGTGAGAGGTGCCATGCTCTAAAGCAAAACCGTTAGTGGGCATGTTAAATGTGTTAGGATATGCAATAATTAACTCCTCATTATACTGATGGAAACTTGAAAGCTGGGAAAACTAAGTCATAAACTCAGGATTATGGGAAAGGGGGTGGAGACCTTGTAGACTAAAATGTTTGGAGTATTTCTAAGAATGAGAGGTGTGTGGATTTTGAATTTCAAATTCGAGAAGAAAATCAGATAAGTTTTACTAGTAAATTGATCCCTTTTATAGTTATAAGAATGAAACGTGTTTCCATTTATGTTAATTTAAATAACACAAAATGCTTAGTGATTTGTTAAATGTGTAAATGAAATTTATAAAGTAGTACCGAACCTCTCAACATATATTTCTTTATAACCCTAAAATTAATCAATGTTATTTGAAATATTTATATTAAATATCAATGTAAAGGATAACTATGATCCAAAAGAGGAATTGCTCAGTATTAAAACATATAAGCTATAAACCCCGATTTACAAGCTAGTATATAGTTACATTTAAGAGTTGGAAACCTTAACTTAATATTATTTAGTTCAAAAACCTTATAAATTAAATGGAACAATTATTCTTAGAAGAGGACTATGGAAAATTGTTTAACAAAACTATAAATAAGATAACCAACAAACCAAAATATTACTTGCACACAAGCCAGAGACTAAAACACGTAGTTAATATAAGCAATATCATTAAAAGAATATTGTTAATAAAAAATTATATACATGAGAAACCCTTTCATTTGATTTGAGTATCACAAACTAGGAAAATTTATCAAGAAGTTTCATTAACCATCATAATATTCCTTAAACTTAAGGAAAAAAAACCCTTACAAAAACAAATTTTGTTGATGGCTCAACTCTCTCAGTAAAAGCATTCCTCTGCAAGTGAAGGGTAAACTTTAACCAAGAGAAATTTTCTTTCCAACTCATGAAGCAGGAAGGAAAGAATAAAAATTCCATTAAATAAAACACGGAGATACTGAGAGAAAGACTTAAATTATGAAAATATTCATTTAATTTCTTCCTTATAGACATGAAAGAGAGGTAACACAAGGACTTACAGATGATATCTTACTAACCTAAATCCAAAACCCTTCAACCTTTTCATCGTTTTAATGACAAGGAGCATGAATACATTATATAAAAAAATGATAATGAAAATTGTATGGAAAAACATCCATTAACAAAGAGATTAAGGAAAAATTTTACCCGCAATTATGAATAAGAAATAAAAAATAATGAACCTTGATAATACGAGATGTAAAAAGGGAATCCACCAACAGTAAGTGCACAACAATCATATTATAACATAATGTGAAGTGAATACAGTGTTAAGAAAGGTTTTGTATGCAAAGATGAACTATGGGAGACTATGTCAGGCTTTAATTGAAGCTTGAACCCACAAAAATAAATAAATCAATGGCATGTTCATAGTTTAATTGAAAATATAGGTGCAGGATGGCTAACAGCCATGTTGAAGGTCCAATTGTAAATGCTAGAAAAAAAATGACCATCAACACTCTCCATAGTTCCTCAGGCTAGTAAAACGCAAAACGATAGAGTAACAACCCTTGGTACCTTGTCCGAGAAAGGGTGAAGTGAATCCAGCAGGAAAGCACACACCTCGAGAATATAAATATATTTTCATGGAATGGGTACAATACTATATATTATGGATCAATATTGCTTAGGATTTAAATTCTCAAAATCTCAAGAACTAATTCTTGGCTAGGTTACAACCTATTGACCTACTAGATTCCTGCAAGTGAATTTACTATGTTGTCATACCCCTAAGAGAGTAATTACTTCAAAATAAATCGTGTTAACATTTTATCACCCCAAGTTTATATAAAGAGTTAAGAGTTTAAGTCACCCTACCTCTTAAAAGAAGTGATCACTTTAGAGTTGTTGGATAACCTTGGTAACAATTTTTTTTTGGTATGTTGCAAATGGTATTGGAGCGAGGTTATAACACTCAAACCTAATGGGTCATCACATATTTACCTAATTATATATAATCTATTTTAATTAAATGGCAATTTATAGAAAATTTAATTTCTGAAAAATAACAAAATCAATAATCATTGCACATAGACCTATCAATGGATGAACCATGACAAATCATGGAAGAAGAACCAATACGTGAGGGTATGTCGGTACTGGAAGATGCAAGCCTCTACATAGAAAATGATGAAAAATGTAACATGTTGAGATACAATTAGAAATGTTAGAAACTATAAGAAGTTTCAAGGATGATTTAGAGAGTCTTAAGGCGGAATGAATGCTAAATCAGACCAAGAAGAAATAAATGAGTTAATTTTAAAGGGATTAACAAACCATGCACCACATAAAAATAATGGTAAAAACTCTTGTATTAATGGGAAAATAAGGAAGGAAAACATAAAAGGTTACACCAGTGAGGAAACCACAGACAATATTCAATTAACCTCTAAATAATTAAAGAAAGATGATGAAATGAGATATAAGAAAAAAAGTAAGACTTGTGGAATTACAAGGGGAATTTAATAAATTGAGACCTCCAATGTTCGACAGGGATTATGAATATGATGCTAAATCATGTTTGTTAAACATAAAACAATGTTTTTAAGTATACAATTACGATGGTAATTTGAGAGCACGTTTGGCTATTTTTCAGATGACTGGGAAAGTTGCTCTGTGATGGTAGGATGAACAAAAAAATAAATAACATACGTAGTAAGGAGTTGACCTGTAATATTTTTAAAACACCATTTAAGAGGAAATTCATGCTAGATCGATATTATGATGAAAAGGCCAAAGAGTTTAATGATATAATATTGGGAGAATTAACTATATAAGAGTTTTTAACTAATTTTGTTAATTTACAATGTCACGTACCATATCTGAAGGATGAAAGATAAATAATATATTGGTTTATTAGTTGTTAACCTTCGGATTACAAGGATAAAATTGAAATTAGCATGCCCAAGACTATGGATGAAGTAAGGAGGAAAGATAAACTATGCTATCTTTTATTTAAACAATGATCTGAATTAAGTAGAACTTGACAAAACAAAAAGAATGAAAAGATGGATCAATGCAAGAAAGGATGTAAATATTCACCTTTTATAAAAGGAATAAGAAGCTATACAGAAAAAACTATAGCAGGTTAGGTTCAACTATAAACAATGGAACAAAATTAGTTTTAAAGTTTCTTTTGAAAACATCTCCTTATCCTTCTTATGCCTATGATACAAGTCATCTTTGCATTTAAATTTATCACTAAATGTTTCTAATACCTTTAAAAATTCATATTCTTGTAATTCAAAGGCTGGGCCTTTGACCTTCATTTTTCCCTTCTTATTCTCATCTTCACTTACCTCTACCGATTCTCCCTCAGACTCGGTATTTTTCCTTTTGGATGATTCTGAATTTTCCTCTTCCTCTATCTCCATGGCCTCTGAATGAGTTCTCTTACCTTCCATTTATACTTTGATTGTGACAGGACTTATCATTTATGTTGATTTTAATATATCCAATGGATTTTCCTATCAAACCTCTGCATCCTCTATCTGTGCTGGATAATCCATCAAATTAGTTCTTTCAGTTAAACCTTCCACTTCCTGATGCTCAAATTCCTTGTTCTTTTTCAGTTACCTCCTTTGTAAAATAACATGGTGTGGGTCATAATTGAGTGCAAATGATTTCTTTAAATTCATCTCCAACAGCATACTTTCAATTACAGGAAGTGAAACTTTTCTCTTGATAATGAATGGCCCAACCAACCAGGAAAACTTGATCTCAGAAGCCTTCTTAAAAATGATAAAATGTTCATTATCCACAATTATCTTATATCTTATAAATTCTAAAGAAAACATTCTAGGGGCCAAGAATGTTGGCAAAACATATGGTTCACAAGTAAAAACATATCCCATGATTATAGTATGTTCTTATATCAGGAACCAATCCCCTATCATTCTATCATGAGAAAAATGTAGAGCCTCCTACATCTTCAGTAACACTTTGATTAATTTAGTATCAAAGAACACTTTATATGCTTCTTCCATCAAAAGGTTCATGTACTTGAAAAAATCATCACTGATCTTTGGAGTAAGTATGATTCTTGGAGCTACAAGTTTTCTTCATTGAAAAACACGAACATTCTAATCATGTATGACTGAACCTGAAGTCTCTACTGGTGTGGAAATTCACCAGCCGAGAATGGATTCTTTCATCTAGGAATTCATCAAATTTAAGACAATTGGATTAAGGGGACTGAGACTCGGACTCAATCACACTGATTATAAATAACATACTCATTAATAATTCATGTAAAAATATGTCTGTATCCAGACCTAAAAACTGAATCAACATAGAAATAACGAGTTTGAATCTTCATTAAATAGGTGTACATACATGGGAAAAGGATGGTTAGTGAGGGATACATCATTTCTAAAACATATGGAGAAAAAATGTTACTTCTCTTCAAATTTTACATGTCTAAATGACTAAATTAGGTCTTCTTCTATGAAATCTTCTCGGCCCAGGGTGTATGAAGGTGGGGCTGCATGAGAATCATAAAACAAGAATGATAAAAATATTTGTGTTTTAGCATAATCCATGCTTACTCTCGCAGAGGAGGAGTAATTTGATCCACACCAATCAATGAAATATGGAAAATTTCGGATTCGGCCAGGGCATAAATAATAAAAATAATACTAGAATACATCATGTAGTTCAATGGTCAGGTATTTAAAAGCTTTTAACTTGTTTTTAAACTAGCGGATGGAATCAAAGGACATAACAGTGTTGAATATGTCGTCGTCTATAACATACCCAAAACTGGAGAATAAATATTTATTAATTTATTTATTTTAGCGGAACATTATGTTAAATTTTATTGTAAGGTTTATGACCAAGTGGGTCAAGGATGACTATAATTGAAGAATTATTTATTTTATTAATTAATAAAAGGAGACACCTATGCGGGGGAATCTATTAAATGAGTGTTCACTGCCACTGGGAGGAAGGAGCAGATGTAAAAGGATGATTGATAAGTGGTAGCACTAGCATTCATTTTATAGCAGTTGCAGGAGCATAATCCCTAAAAAAGTGGTCATGTTCCCTGAGAGGGGGAACTATATTAGGTGGCTCATTAAATTAGAAAGTGACCCTAAGACCTAGGAAATATTATATAAACCATCAAATTGAGCAGGAGGCTCACCACTCATTTTGATTTAGGAAAGAATGAACATTTTGATTGCTCTAAACTAAAAAGTCGGGCACACAAATAATTTGATGAGGTGATAACTAAAGTGAATTGCTAAGATAAGTCTGTTGCTAAGTGCTAAGTTACAGAAGTCTACCATGTAGCAGAGAAATCCATCCTAGTGGTGCAGTGAACAAGCTCGGGGGTCGTAAGCAAGTGTTTGGCTGCTTCAGGAAAAGGTTGTGTGGAACAGTCTCCCTTGGGGTTTGGTCCCATTTCTTTGTAACACTTCCAGGTTCTAACTCTAATATGTTCATGTAATTATTTATTTTTGTTTAAAATAATTGTAAAGTCGTTTAGAATGAAGTTATAGTTTATAGAATTTCAGTATTTGGAAGAATTCTTATTGATCTAGAAATGAAAATAATTATCCCCTGTATTTTTCCTTTCACCGTAGTGATGTACTCTAGTACAGGAGGATATAGAATTAGGTTGAATAGGCAGTATCATATTAAATAAGTAAATGAGTATTTTTTATTCTTCCGGATTATAGAGTATTTGACAATACAAAAAATGAAACATCTATGCTAGATTTTAGTAAGTTTATAGGTTTAGTTTTCTTGTAATTTTAAACTATTTTAGTGATATCATGTTGATATTATCAATGAATCATAACACTGATAGCACGCTTTTGATGTATTTGATATTGTTTTAAATTAGTTCTCCCACAGAAAGATGTTACAGCCTTAGGGCTCAACTCTTTTAATGTTCAACAATATGTTTCGTTTTAACGAGAGCTATTCAGACTAAGAGCCTTAAAATTTATGCAGAAAACTAATTTACTTAAGTTTACACATTTTAATAAAAATATAGATCTGTCATAACTATTTTTCTTTAGTAAATACACAACCCTTATTACTATCTGTCACCAGAATAGATAATTTGAGTAATCCTTTCAAAAAAGAAATAATAAAATCTTACTCATAACTTAATCTAATGTATTTTGTAAGGTTTAATTAACATATAGTAGAAATCCTTTTTATAAGGCCTGGATAATGGCAAAGACTCAAGCATTGAATCTTTTTACTTTCAGGAATTTACACAGTTACCTTAACCCTAACAGAGTGTGATACTTTGACAAAGATCGAAGTCTACTTAAAGACCCATGTCTTATCAACTTAAAATAACAAGGTTAAAGATATTAAGATCTCACTAAAATATTTATGTAATTATAAAGAAAGTAGACATTAGAGCTTCCTACCTACAACTTAGTAAGCTTTTTAATAACATCCTAACCATGATCCTTTTTTTTAAATAAGGGTAAAACCAAGCACATTATAGATGCAAATCCTTTAAAACAATAGAAATGTTTAATTTGTGGACAAGTAAAACTCATGCAATAATTTGACACAGAAGCTATCTTAGTGTCTTAATGAAAATCCCTTTTTGGGAGTGAGTACTGAAAAAACATTATAAATACCAGAGGTTGTATGGCTACAGGTTCTAATTTATTTTGGAAGGGAAAAGTCTCAACAGCTGGGACCCTTTAGTTAACTATTAAACAGTAAATCAAACCATCCATTCTATGACATTATGGTTTTCCCGTAAGCTAATCCTTTTAAATTACAAGCATATAGAGGAGTTTTAAATGTCATTATAGAAAACCAAATGTTGGCTTACCCAAACATTCACCAGTACTACGCTGCAACTTACTCTTTAAAATATCAAAACCTTAATGTCGTTACATCAATATCTAATAGTCAAAATTTTACTGCTAAGACAAAATAGAAGAATCTAAGATTAATATTACAGTTTGAACCCTAGAATCACAACTAAGAAATATATCAAGTCCTCCAGGTTCATACGCAGCAACAATGTTTTCAAGAAATGACTAAGAAACTGAAATCGTAATCCAGAGAGCATGTAGATTAAAATGAAAATGTATTACTATATAATGACGAGAGGTCAGGGAAACAAACCCAACATCACCATTTTTGTTAACCTTTAATTTACAAAACCAGGTTTTATAGTGGCTTGTTATGCCCAAAAATAGAATAGCCAACAAAAAGTATCACGACCATACTGTGGAGCATGGTCAAAATTTAAAGAAAAACCCCTCACTGATTCAGGCATGATAAAATCCTGTAGATATAAATACCCTCAAGAAGATAAAAGGAAAGAACCTTTAAACATCTTCCCTTACAGATAATCGTAGTAAAATTATAAAAACCATGTCTATTGCATCCTCTACAGCACATAGTCGAAGGAATAAAAGCCATAGAATAGTGAATACACAAATGGAATTCCAAGATTTTTATTCCATAGAGTCGTAAATAAGAGTCCATAATATTACTGGTTATGGGTCCATCATAGTCAATCCTTTGTTCCGAAAAAAAAAATCCCAACGCAAGGAGCCAACCTAGAAGCCACCATAAGAATTTCATTAAAACACGAATGGGTAAAACTTCTACTTCTCTGTCGAAAACACAATTATAAATAACTAAAGGAAAATTCTATAGTTACAGTACCTACACAATGTCTTGTTCACCAACCAGAGTATTGCAAACAATACTAATTCTGGTAACGTCGCAGGCATATGCTTACTAGTGGAGACTGCATAGAGGTATTTTATGAAGATTGAGTCTTTAGACTCCTCCACTGAGGTTAAAAACAGTAGAATAAAGAAATTAATAAGTAAAGTAACACAATACAATATTAAGGGCACCTTTTTTCCTTCACAAAAACCAAGTCAAAAACATTGATTACAAATCTTTAAAGTTGTAGGGTTGTGTACCTAGTCCGCTATCTACCAAGTGGAGTTTTAGTAGTACATTTGGCATGTGAAGTCTTGTCCCTACTTTTAATATGAGTATTTTGGCTCCAAGGGTTTTAATAACCAGTCACATAGTCCTTAAAACAAACCTTCTAGCATTTTATTTCTCCATCATATAGTCTTAACCTTGGTGTTCTCCAATGATCTGATATGCATACAATATTTAGCCCATATGAGGACTTTTTTTCTTTAGCACAGGTACTCATGTAGGTATAACATATTATTATGATTTTACCCCTGTAAGATAGGTTAGATAATTCCTATCTCTTTTTCAAACTAGGATAGTCTACTTTTTGGTTGATAGTTGAAAAGACGTTCACTATATTTTTTGAAATCGTCTTCATCCACATGCACAACAAGAATTGAAGCTTCATGTTTTAGTCGTAAAGACTAAGTAGTATTATGATCTCTTTCTTAAACAAACTCATGAATGAAAAAAAACTTAAGGAATGAAAATTATTGTGCAAAACTCATTAGTTAGACACATAAATCTTATAGCTTATCAAGTCCCTTGTTATTAAGAGAAAAGAAGCATTAACATCTTCATCTGCATTGTATAGTAAAAGTTCTGAGTGTCACCTGAAGTAAACACATTTTTTTTGTTTATGGTGAATTTAAGGGATGTTACAACTGGTATCACAGCGAGGTTTTCAACAATAGGCCTGACCGGCTCACTTGCTTCTAAGGAAAAAATATATACTAATTTTAACTTTTGTATTTATTTCTGTTCAGAAATATAAAACCTATCTTGCATGAATGGAGAATGTTGAAGCATTTGCTGAGAATGGACATCAACATAATAACCCTGACATTATTTATGTAGATTTGAATAATCCTGAATTACTACAAATAGTCAGAGAGTTGAGGGTTGAAATTCAAACTGTGAAACAAGATAATCAAATAATTTTAGAGCTGAATGAATTTCTACTGGACAAAATCAATAACCAAGAAAAAGGTAAAAGAAGTGCTATTGAAACTGATTTTGAGACAAAAGTCTATAAACATAAAGAAAAAAGGGCAGAGTATTCTAATAGAAAAACTTCCTCATAAATTAAACCAAGGTCACGTAGAGAAAGACAAAGATACATAAGTGATAGCAGTGAGGATGACTAAAAACATATGAGGAGGAAGTATAAACCATATGAAGATATTTCATGAGATTTCAATAAAATAAAACTTCCTACTTTCAATGGAGAAGTAAAGAAAGGAGAAGAAGTAGAGGCTTGGCTATCAGGCATGAGGAATTACTTCCAAATTTACAATTACTCTCACAAGTTAAAAGCCAAAATGGCTATTTATAATTTGACCGGAAAGGCCAACATATGGTGGTAAGATATAAAGAAAGTCAAGAATATGAAAGAGAAATACTTGACTTGGAGATCCTTTAAGAAGCACTTCAAGAGGAATTTTATGTCTGAAAAGTATTACGAGGAAATATCCAAGGAGTTTTATGACTTAAAATTAGACCCCATGTCCATGAAAGAATTGAGAAGCGAGTTCTTAAGTCTTATAAGATATGTACCCTACATAACATATGAAAGTCCAAAGATCCAACGTTTTTTAAGCTATTTACTGGCTATTTTCAAAGATAGGATTGAATTTGAAAACCCAAAAACCTTGGAGGAAGCCCTGAGTAAAGAAGAATTATGTTATGAACAGAGCAATAAAAGAGAGAGTCTACCACATTGGAAGACTAAAAAGGCTAGTCAATTCGATCAAAGAAGAAGAGGATTCAAGTCAAACAAGATTTTTGGAAGTAAGACCCAGAAATTCCACAAAAACAACTACTAGAAAAATGATTTTAAGAACAAGATTCCCCAGAATACTGCAACATCAAAGGGAAGGGATTTACCTAACAATTTCATTATAAATGCTGAACAATGGGAATCTATCAAATGATGGGAATGTCAAGGACCTCACTATGCTAAGTACTGTTCAAACCAGAAAGGAAATACCAGCAACATGCACACTGCACAGGAAGAAGAGACAGTTGGGGTTGTGGCAAACGAGATGCACATGATCAATGCAGTGCTGGAAAACTGACAGGAAGATCACCAGACTTCTATGGTGGAAGTGCAAGGTATGATCCAAAATTTATCTGTTACCATTTTAATTGATCCAGGAGCTATTCTAAGTTATATATCTCCTAGCATAGTGGAAAAGTGTAAATTAACTTTAAAAATTTTTGATAAATCATGGTTAGTCCAACTATCTGCAGGACCTAAATGAAAGGTAGTAAACTATGTTGAAAATTGTAATTTGATGATGAATCAATTGGAAACTTGGGTAAAATTAAATGTGTTACCTTTAGGATCTTACGATATTCTCATAGAAATGGACTTCCTTGAAAAACACCAAGTAATCTTAAAGTTCTTCCAAAAGACTTTTACTTGTTTAAAAAAGGAAGGAGAAAGAACTATTGTTATAGGAATTCCTAGGAAGATCTATGTTAAACAAATTTCAGCCTTACAGATGAAAAAGTCTGTAAGGTAAGGCTATAAAGTATTTGTTGTGCATGTTATAAATAATGAGCAAGTTAGTAATGAAAACAAACCAAAATTTGAGGATATCCCAATCCTGTAGGATTTTGTAGATGTATTCCCGGAAGAAATTTGAGGGTTTCCTCCTAAACGAGATCTGTATTTTATAATTGAATTAGTACCCGAAGTGGTACTTAATTCAAAATATCCCTATTGAATGAACATCTTGGAGCTAAATGAACTTAAATTACAATTACAAGAGCTAATACATAAACAGTACATAAGACCAAGCATATCCTCTCGGGGACCACTGGTCCTTTTTGTTAAAAAGAAATACGGTACTCTACGTTTAATCTTAGACTACTGTCAACTTAATAAAATGATGATTAAAAATAGATATCCTCTGCCTCGCATTGGCGATCTATTCGATCAGATACGTGGAGCAATGATATTCTCTAAAATAGACTTAAGGTCTGATTATCACCAAGTTAGAATTAAAGATGAATAAATATTTAAAACTATTTTCTAGAAAGGGTGCAAGCATTATGAATTCATAGTTATGCCCTTTGGGTTAACCAATGCATTGACAACCTTTATGTGCTTAATGAATCATGTTCTAAGTAAGTATTTAGACAAATTTTTAGTCGTCTTTATAGACGACATATTAATTTATTCTAAGACTAAATAAGAGCACGATGAACACCTAAAGATAATTTTGCAAGTGTTAAAAGAACACTAGTTATATGCTAAGTTGAGTAAATGTGATTTTTACAAAGATAAAATACAATATCTGGGACACATAATATCCGAAGAGGGGATATTGGTGGACCCAGATAAAATAAAAGCTATTATTTATTGGCTTGTTCCTAAGGATGTAACTGATGTACAATCCTTCATGGGAATAACAGGGTACTATAGAAAATTTATTGAACAATTTTCAAGAATTGCGAACCCTATAACTTTATTAAAGAAAAAGGGTAAGAAATTTATTTGGGATCAAAAGTGTGAAGATAGTTTTATTAAACTGAAAACATTATTAACTGCTACACCCATCCTGAAAATAGCAGACCCAAACAAGGACTTCGTCATATGCACCGATGCATGCAACGAAGGCTTGGGTGGGGTACTGACACAAGAAGATCATGCAATTGCATATGAATCAAGAAAATTAAAAATTCTATGAAAAAAATTATGCAACCTATGATTTAGAAATGGATGCAATAATCCGCGCCTTCAAAATGTGGCATCATCACTTAATAGGTAAACTATTTTTGCTAATGTCTGATAATATAAGTCTAAAATATATGTTTGATCAACAAAATCTAAACGCCAACCAAGCTAGATGGCTATCTTTCCTTAGAGGGTATGATTTTGAAATAAAAAATATTAAAGGAAAAGAAAATAAGGTGGTTGATGCTTTGAGTAGGAATATTGTAACAAATTCTATAGCTGCAATAAGCAGCTATAAAACTGATTTGGAAGATAAATTGAAATAAAGAACAAGGTGGGATCCATAATACCAGATGTTAAAAGAAAAGATAACCCATAATACATCTCAAAATGTAGTTACCGATTATCATTTTAATGAACAAGATTTAATACTGTTTAAAAATAGACTGTATGTACCAAATATATGTGAAGTTAAGCTGCTGATTTTGAATGAAATTCATAAAAGTCCTTATTCTAGACATCCAACATATCAGAAAATGATAACTATGTTATGAAAATAATACTTTTGGCCCAACATGAAAAATGAGGTTGCTGAATTCTTAGCTAGGTGTATTGAATGTCAGCAAGCTAAGGTTGAACATCAAGACCTGGCAGGCATGTTACAGCCATTACCAATTCAAAATTGGAAATGGGAAGTCATAAGTCTTGACTTTGTAATCGATCTACCAAAAAATCAGAAACATAATGATTCTATAATGGTGGTTGTAGATAATTTAATTAAAGCAACATATTTTATTCCTGTTAAAACAACCCACACAACTACTAACATTGTAGATATCTTCATGAAAGAAATATTATGTTTGCATGGAATCCCAAAGGTAATTATTTCTGACTGAGATCCTAAATTTACAGGTAATTTTTGGAAAAAATTATTTAAAGGGTTAGACACTAAATTAAAATTTAGTACTACTTATCATCCAAAAATGGATGGGCATACAGAAAGACTTAATCAGGTACTAGAAGATATGTTACGAATGTATGTTAGCTATTACCCCAAGAAGTGGGAAGACTACTTGCATCTAGTTGAATTTGCTTATAATAACCATTATCAGGCCTCAGCAAAGCTTAGTCGTTTTGAAATATTATATGGTAGAAAGTGTAACACTCTTATTACATGGAGTAATCCAGTAGATCGATTGATGTTAGGACTTGACATGTTAAAATCATTGAAACTAATAGTGAAACAGGTGCAAGGAAACTTAGAAACTTATCACACTACAACAAATCCTAGAATTAACATCCCTTTTTAGTGTAATTCTTTTTTACATTGAGTGGTCAAACTAGACGCTAAATGGGGCGCTTCATGGAAAAACTTAATTCATCTCAAAAATCGTCCTTTTTTGCTTTCTAGATAGCATCTTTTATGACATCCAAAATAACATCTATTTTTTTTCTTCCAAAATAGTGTCCAACTTTGCTTCCTAGCGAGTGTCTGCTTTTGTTTCTTAAATGACATCCCCGTCAGCGCCATATTTGCGTCTTTAATAGCACCATGTTAGCATCTGAATTAGCATCCAATATTGCATGCATTTTTCTACCACTTTAGCATCCCATTTTGCACCATGTTTTACTTCTAAATATGTGTCAATTTTTGCTTCCTTTTTTGCATCATGTTTTGATACAAAAATAAAACCAAATATTTCTTTTGTTGTTGCACCATATTTTGCTTCCTATGTAGTGCCATGTTTTCCATCCAAAGTAACCTCTTATTTTTCTACCATATCAACGCCATGTTTGGCTTCAACATTAGCGCCATGTGTTGCATCATTTTTAATTCCTAGTTTCGCATCTTATTTTTCTACCATATTAATGCCATGTTTGGGTTCATCATTAGGGGCACGTGTTGCATCATTTTTAATAACTAGTTTCACATATCTAATTTTTTGGTCACTAATTTAGTCATTTTTAGTAATTTTATATACAAATTTTAGTCATTTTGTTTGGTCACTTATCTATTATTTTTTGGTTACTAATTTAGTTTTTTTTAACCCATATTATAATATCATTAGGGCATGGAGGAATCGAACCACGAACCTCCTTCTTGTAAGGCAGACGTTCTTCCAATGAGCTAGCACCCTTTAAAAATTTGGGAACGTAACTTACAGATTCCTCTATAATAGTAAAAAGAATCAATACACAACTTTGAGTATATAATAGTTGACAAAGGATGATGGATTGTATAATTTCACAGTATATGATCAAGCATGTTATGAAATCCATAAACCTTTTCTAGGAATTTTGAACAAAACTCAAGAAATTGGCTTAATGGGATTGCAAAAATCACTATTCCCTAGCAACCACAAGTGTACCACTAAATGAGACCTATAAACAACAATTATATTAGTGTGGATTCCAAGGATATAATAGATAAGCATGATCATCCTAAATCCATATATAAGTGGAGCAATAAGGAGAATCAAAAGAGGTTGATCAACCCAATAGTTGGTTCTTCACATGGATCCTATCCACCATGGAATGAGAAAAGTTCCTTCTTCCATCAAGCTAATGAGTATCCATAAGGAAAAATGGTTAGGATATATTGTGATGCCAATTCATAATGTTTATTCTCTTCCTAGGGTGATGTTGTAGTGCTTGCACTGGGAGATCTACATGATCCCCAATAGCATTAGATATAAGAATATTCATGGTGCCATAGAGTATAGTATGAGGCTGTATTTTTATATTTTTGTTTGGAAAATCAGGCATGATTTGACACATTGGGAGAAGGAATAGAATCAGATATACTTAAAAAACTACAATCATGATAGGGAATAGGAATCTACTCTATTGTCATTGTGCAGATGTTGGAAATGGGTATAACTGCCTAAGGATTATGAACAACATCCATTTAAATATGATTGCAAAACCTTCCATGTCATAGGAATACTCAATGACAATGAACTTATTGTTTCTAACATAAATAAACAAAGAAGCTAGAAATGGAAGCTCGAGGGGGATACACTTAACATTAGAACACAAAATCAACACCCTAACGAAGTTCCATCTAGATTTTGCATTGTAAACAAGAAAACATTCATAAGATAGAAAAAATTGTCTGTCATCATAAAATAGGCCATATTTCTCTTACGTATATCACAATGTGATTACTCTATTGGTCAGGTTTCCATTTTGGTCACTATATAAAGATCTTGTCATGAAAAGATACATAATCTTTAAAATCCCATTATTATCAATTGGTAGATAATATCATATTTAAATCATAAAATTCCATGTTCAAACACTTGTTTCAATAATCATATCTCATAATGAAAGAAATACAAGAAAAAATATTGATAAAATCAAGAAATAACCTTTGATGTCCCAATGCAAAACTTGGTTGATATGACATTGCATACATTTCTTTACCAACACAACCTGCATCATACAAAAGAATGTAGTGTTTAGACATTAAGAACCAGAGAAGTGTTGCATTATTGAACATTGAACAAGGATTCCCTTCAATTTTTGTAATTATTCTTAGTTAATGAGTAAGTTGCTATGGATTTTATATTTAGGGGAGTAAAAAAATTGTATTTCATGTTAAGATGAGGTTCTAGAATAAGTGGTGCTCAATAATATATTAGGATCCCTGATATAATATGTATTAATGTGTAGTAACTATCATGAGTGTTAATGACCAATAAAGTTAATGAATAACAATTAGTTTGGTAGTTAGGGATGGTCATGTAGAGTAAGTAATTAAACCACAATGAAAATATGCTAGCAAATTGTATCAATTAACTCAATTAATATGTATTAATACATCTCTTTTGTTTCACGAGTGTTCGATGTTAAAGTACAAATTTCACTGCACTAAATAGCCTCAAGGAGAAAATAATGACGACTAAAGATACCCTCCTTTTGAATATTAGTTTGTATTCTAGAATGTTAGTGGACCTTCTAACCCTTGAAAAAACATAGATTATGTTTGCATACTTCCATCCATACACTCACTTCCAAAGTTGTTTGTTTTGTAACTGAAATGGTTTTGATAACAAAATTGGGACATAAAATAAATATATAAATAAATTATCATCGTACCAACATAATAAAGGAGAATAAACTAATTTTTTTTTGAAAGAATGGTTCATGAAGCAATGTTGTAGGAAACCATAATCAACCTAAATCGTCATCTCACGAACCTCTTCGATAACTAATTTAGAGAAATTTGAGGTCTTGGTCTCATCTAAATTAACGAAAAATGGAAAGCAATAAAATGTGTCTTCTATATCAAAAGGTTGTTCTAGGAGAAATAGAAACAACAAACCATTAAGAATATTGGTCAAGTCATCTCTAAATCCTAAAATTAATTCAGTATGGAATGCTTACAGAATGTTCATGGAAATGTTTTAATTATCCATTGTCTTGCAAAATACCACCCATCATTATGAATTGTCAAATAATGAAAATGTGTATTAGATGGAAAAAAAATGCATATAACACAACAACTTGGGCCAAAAGACATACATGGCAAACCCCATTTAATTGATAAAACTAAACCCAATGTTGCATCCATAGCATTAATCTAATATTGATATGGGGGTTTGAATGACTTGATTGGAACAACTCTAAAGTGGTTTAATCCTTATTTCTATCCACCATACTCTAGTTACCACCACAGAGGCATTCTTTTGCAAAATTTTCATATTTAGTGGGAAGTCTTTTGAAAAATCCGCATATTCATGGCAACCCATACATTTAAATGGAATATGCTCATAATATAACTTCTGAAGATGGGCCTTTCTATATACCTACAACAAAATAGATTCTAGAATACCTTGAACTGAAATAAAATAAATAACATACATACTAGAATTAGTCTCAGCTCTGTGAAAAAATTTCCCTACAGAGTTTGCAGTTGCCTCCAAGTTTTGGGGTTCGAGGTAATGAGAGGAAGATGAGAGAGGTGGACCTAAATGGTGATATTTGTTGGAATTCCTCTTCTGGATCAAAATATAGAGACCAAATACTGACATATATGCCTCTAAATATCATAAACCATGGTCCATTGTGAAATACACAGTCCTGGTTATTGTTTAGCTGAAAATAAAAGGAAAAATAACCTCTTCCACCAAAATAGAAGTGGAATACAACTTTGAGACGGGGAGTCCACTACTTCTACATTGTACCTTCTAGGGTTTTTGTGTTGGATCATGCCATTGTAAAGTTTAATTTTTTTCCAATAGTACTTGCCAAAAATAGAGTAAAAATCTATTCTTTGGAGCATCCACATAAACCTTGAGTTTTCACACTTTTCCATATTTTCACAAACCTTGACTAGTTTAAATGTGAAGCCCTCGCCACCTTTTCTATTTCTGCAAAAAAATTATTCAAAGTAAGGAGTGGATTGTGTAATAATTTACTTCTTAATCAGATCTTGGAAATAGAACAATATTCACACATGAAGTGTTTGACAAAATGTGCAAGAGAAATGAAAAAGAGACATAAAATAACTGTAATAGTACGTGTGAATGGTGCTAATTGCTGATCATATTATTATAATACACCATTTATATGTTATGTTACACATTTATAATACATTGGATAAAATTTGAGTGGATTTGGAAGCCAATTGGAAAAGTACAAGTGTCATGATGAAATTTGACCTCAATCCCCCCTAGGTGGACCAATGGAACCACAAATCAGCCCAAACAGTCACAAATTGAGATTTTCACATGGTTGAGGTGACATTAGGTCATAATAACACCTTTTCATGTGTTTTTGTGGAAAAATAGGTGGGTTAGAGGCTCTAGGTGTCATTGAATGCACTAAATCAGCTGAAAATTGGACAAAATATCCCTATAGCACTCTTGGTCAACCAAAATTTCCACATTCAATGAATGGGAGTGCACCATAAATGATGAGGGTTCACATGTGGATAGCTGACTGAGAAGGATCGCTCATGTGGGTGTGAATGCACCAATTTAGCTAGTTATTGGTCCAACTAAGCACCCTAAGTCCAAAACCTTAGTGTATTGATGCAAAAATGGAGAAAATTTGACTAAGTTGTTAAAATAAGGTACTAAGGATGTATTATTTCTCCTAAATCCCCCCTTAAACCAGAATTAGTACAATTTAATCAAAAATATTTATTAAGGCCTTGGAAACTAAGGCACAAGTCACCTTTTACAACAAAGTTTATTAATCCATGTAACCGAGGTAAGGAGGAAAACCTCATAGGAAAAAACCTCCCCTCAAAAATGGATGTGATAGAGATTAAAATGTCTTTAGCAGGTCCTCTTATTCACTTGAATTATATTCAAGAACAACTTCTTGGTGATGGACTTGGTGAAGATGTTGTGGATGCCAAGGTCATGCATCAATGCATCAAAGTGTTGTAAACAAAGATCATGTGGAGAGGCCCTTTGATGGTCATCATTTGGTGATGAAGGGGAATCATAAGAATGTCTCTTTATGAAAAAATACTCTGATCTAATAGTATAATCAACCATGGAAAATATATCTATGTAAAATCTTTCCCAAATAACATCAAAGGATTCAACAAAATTTGCATTATGTGTAGCTGCCATACCATGAATAAAACCATGAATATTTCTCCCAATTTGGTGAAGCAAATTCATAAATATGTAAAAAATATCACAAGTCTCTGAAATATTATAATACATGTCATATACAGAATAAAATATCAGAGGTATGGTGTCTCCATGAGCGAATGGATCCATAGGAAGAGAAGAGTGAGCAACTACATCGCAATTGAAATTGAGCGAACCTGGAGGGTCTGGAGACTTCAGATTTGAACCATGGGTGGTGAAATAAAGTCCAGAAATATGGAGCAGAAGTCCCATGAATTCCAATTATATTTATTTCCAACCAATGAAAGACATACAAGACATAACAACAACATATACAAGAGACACGGCATTGTAAACTAGGCAATTTTCTGAATTTCCAACTAGTGAACTTGAGTGTTGATTGGTATTTTGGTCATGAGATGGATGTGGAAATGAGTCAATGAATGTCATAGGATATATATCAGCCTATATATCACATTTAAAATAATAAATGGAAATATATGAATGAATTTGGAAAGGGATTTCGGAAGGCACATCAAAGGCTAATGAAAAATGACTAGTTTTGGGAGGAAGCTTTAATGAACTAACTGGGAATTTTTTCAAGGAAGGGATGGAGGTTTCAGGTTCTGATATATAAGAATGTGAATCAAAAATAGATAAAACAGAATTTGGTTTTACCCATGCACCCAATTCATTCTCATCCTTACCATTTCCTTGCTTGCGCTCCCATCCTTTTGCAAATTCTTGAAGAGCAATGTGGTTCTCCTCAAGGAGATTGGTCATGATGTCCATTTTCTTTATGAAGAAATATTTATCAATATGTGAACCTATGAAATAATGAAATGTGGGTATTTCTCTCTTTTTTCTCCTCCTGGATTTCGAGCTCCCATCAGTAGAACTAGAGCTTTATGAACTTGATTCCTTCTTCTCTTTCTCCCTTTGCTTCAAATCTTTCTTCTTGCTCTGGGATTGATTTCATACACCAGCATAAAGAGATTGATCCTTGGATTTTATGATGGTACCCAATTATATGATCTTTTCCTGCTCTTGATTCAAATACTCCATGAAATATTCCAACGCAGGCATCTTCCAATTTTCGATTGTCAGTTCGCTACTCCACAACAGAATTTGGCTTGGTTTCAATTCGTATGGTCACCCGGTAGAGGCCCTTGGACCTCAACTGGATGACCATATATAACTTCCACTCAAAATAATTTAATGCAGTAAGCATATCTCGATTTTTATCCATCCTACTTGCAAAACATGTGACAAAAATGCTGTTAAACCTGCAAGCGAACACTCAAGTTTTCTAGAAATATGCCCTAAACAACAACTCAAACCTCACAAGATTTGTTTGCAGCTCCAAATGGTTCTGATATCATGCAATAATTTAATTCTTAATCATATCTAGTATCTATAACAATATTCACACATGAAGTTTTTGACAAATTTTGCAAGAGAAACAATAAAGAGACAGAAAATAGTTGTAATAGCACATGCGAATGGTGCTAATTGATGATAATATTATCATTATACATAATTTATATGTTATATTACAAATTTATAATACATTGGAGAAAAATTAAGTGGATATTGCATCCAATAGGGAAAGTACAAGTGTCATGATGAAATTTGACCTCAATCCCCCCTAGGTGGACCAATGGAGCCACAAATCAGCCAAAACACTCACAAATTGATATGTGGACGTGGTTGAGGTGACATGGGGTCATAATAAAATCTTTTCATGTGTGGTTGTGGAAAAATAGGTGGGTTAGAGGCTCTATGTCGCATTAAATGCACCAAATCAGCCCAAAATTGGACAAAATATCCCTATAGCACTCTTAGTCAACAAAATTGTCCACATCCAATGAATGGGAGTGCACTAGAAATGATGAGGGCACACATGTTTATGGTTTACTGAGGTGGAGCGCTCATGTGGGTGTGAATGCACCAATTTAGCTGATTATTGGTCCAATTAAGCACCCTAAGTCCAAAACCTTAGTGTATTGATGCAAAAATGCAATAAATTTGACTACGGTGTTAAACTAATGTACTAAGGATGTATTATTTTTCCTATATATTGGGAGGGGGAGCCAATTCTACATCCTTGGGGAATCCATGAATGGAGATTATATCAGCATTGAGCAAAAATCAAATACGAACTGAAGCACACGAACAATTTAATTTCATTAAATAAGATGTTAATAGGATATATGCAAGCTAAATTTTTAAAATACTATCTTATTAGAGTGTGTAGCGTAAATTTAACCAAATATTTAAAATGAGATGATATTAGGATATATAGGGTATCTTATTAACTAAATATTTAAAATATGAACATATTAAGGCATGAAAGCTAAAAATTAACCAAATCCTTAAATATAAAGATGTAATTAGGGTATGCAAGCTAAAACATTAGCTAAAACATTAAACTGATATCTTAGTAGGGCACACAAGCTAAATTTAGATGAATATTTAAAATAAGATGTTGTTAAGATGTGCGAAATAAATTTTAGCTAAATCTTGCAATAAGATGTTATTAGGGTATGCAATCTAAGTTTAACTAAACCTATAAACTAAGATATCATCAAAAATATGGATAGACAAACAAATAAAGAGTTTATGATTACTTCATATTAACAAATTGAGGCACCCAGTGAAGACTAGTTGCACAAAATGTCTCTATTTTTCTAAACAACATAGATGTACTATGAATCTAAAAGGTCTAGCTGGGTTCCAGTGGAGGAATATCGGGAAAGAGAGGAGAGGGGAAACAACTACAAATCTCTATTTTGGGAGTGAAAAAAGAACATATTACTTATTACATGTCCACTTTCAAGGAAATGGTCACTTTGTACCTCATAACAACATATTACATGAATAGTTTTTGAAGTGCATAACATAATTTATGCATAGTTACACATGCATATGATGGGAAAACAGAAAAATTAAAAAATAAAAGATCCGCGTGTGATACAAATTTACAATATCTTGTAGATTACCATTCCTCTTCTCTAGTTTCTGCACAAGTCACTCAATATCTATAATTATTTTCAGATGTTGTCTTAATTCTTTACGTAATGGTGTGTCCTCAACAAATATAGACACCAAATCTGACATATGCTTGATACCATATACATCTAACAACACCATTTTGAGCCACCTATTCAATAACCTATTTCCCATGTCAGTAGTATAAGTCCTTTTCATTAGACCAAAAAAGATAAAAAAATTTGTTTGCATCTATCTTACTTTCAAGAACATTTAATGCTCATAGTCTTGCAACATCCATCTGCATGTAGATTTCCAAGCTATATCATTGTATGGTAAATATCCCATAATTTTTATGATTTGCAAGCAAATTTTCATAAGAGAGGAGAGCCCCTATAGCTCGAGCGGTATATTCTGAACTTGAAACTGAGTCCCTCAATGACTCTATAGGAACTTTGAGAAGGAATTGAGGACTTGAATAACATCCCTGGAATTGAAATTGGATTTCTTTTTGTTTTCAGTTAATAGAACATTACATCTCGTCAACACATCATGCAACCGCTTATTGGAAAGTGACTTCCCGCTATATAGAAGCAACAAAAATTCCCTGCATCTAAGAGATACCATGGAAGATTCCATATTTGTGTAGTGGTTGTAATCAATAAACTCTAGTATGCCTAAGTCTCTCTTAGTCATATCAATAAATGTCAAAATGACCAAGAATCCATTATCTTGAGTAACATATTGCACATCTATTATCACGGGTGTATCTTGAATGTGCTAATTCCCTCGTTGTACAGGAATGAACACCTTATAACCGAAGGTCCGGGGTTACCAAAATACCCATAAAACTTGTAGGAAATAAACTTCAGAGTACAGAAAGGAAACAAGAAGATAGAGTAGAGTCACCCGATTCATGACAGTTGATCCTAGCTTTGTCCTCTTCCGCTCTGCTTCCCCTCCAAAGCCTTCAGGGATGTTTCTCCTTCGCCTGTAAAGAGCAAATCCTCCAAGTGAAAGCTTATACATGTATATAGAATAGGTTAGATAAATCATATATAGAGTGATTAATCATAAATATTCATCAAACCATGATACATGAAAGACATTCAAAACACATTTGGAAGAAGGGTTCTCTTTATTAACAACAGTGAATGAGTAAAGATTACAACCCAACGCCTGAGACAAGGACTCCTCTACAACCAAAGGATTCTAATTTCCACTGCTCCAAAGACTTCTGAATATACACCACTAGCATAACTTTACTCTCCAAGTATGATATATTAACACCCTCCCTAAAGCCTTTATTTATACTTAGTGAAATAAGGAAGCTTCAAGGGTTGATGAGGTTGAGATAGTTAAGATGGTTATAGTTAAGGGCTTAACAAATCTCAAATAATCGCGATTTATTATTTTTAATGTCAAAGGAAGGCGTACGTGGGTATTAATACTAGAAACCCATGTATGACACGTGATTTTCTCTAAGGAAATCCCACGTATAGATCTGTAGGAAAAGTCGTGTATAGTATGCGACATGCTGTAGGAAAAGTCATGTATGTGCACAGGCTGCATAGAAGCAAAGGCGCATACAACAATTGACATATTCAAAGGTAAAAATGGCAAGCTGGATGGATAATGAATGTAGTTCATAACATGCCCATCTATAGTGTTTTAGGCAACCTTCAATCCATAAGTGTCCTTTTGTGTGCCAACATAGGGAATTTCGACACTCAGATGGAGAAGTGCCATTTGGGTAGATAACAGATGCCCCCTAAC
Organism: Pseudotsuga menziesii; assembly: GCA_001517045.1. NCBI lineage: Eukaryota > Viridiplantae > Streptophyta > Pinopsida > Pinales > Pinaceae > Pseudotsuga > Pseudotsuga menziesii. The sequence goes on along the minus strand of LPNX011119807.1, from coordinate 149,036 downwards.
GTGTGAGGTTAGAGGGAAGCAATGGCCAAAATAAATTATAATCTTTATCTTTGTAGAACTCAGAAATCCAATGGAGTAGAGGTAGTATGTGAAACAAATACATAATAATGTCATATACAAAGTCATATTTGAGGATGCTATGTTCAATATACTAGAACACTAGATCCTTTACAATATTTAAGTACATCATATGATATGGGTATTATACCACGTATATTACAAAGGTGGATCAAAGCCACAATATACAATAATGATGAGTCTTCAAAGATCTGGAGGCTATGTACATAAACAGAACATAATCTTGCGCAACTTAGTCCATAGGTGAGGAACTAAGGTCTTCATAAACAATCCCAAAGAACCAGTACAATCCAAGCCATGTGAATAAATGTAAGCTGAAGTCGACCATGGAAAGGATTCAACAGTTTGTCAATCAATAGATGATAATTGACAACTGAAGCAAAGGAATTCACTAATGATAAAAGTGAATCCTAAAGTACGATAGTCAAAACTCTAGGTCTTTGTCATCAAGAATTGCTGAAACAGAACCATGCTGTGATACGGAAGGAAATAGATCCTCCAACGAATCACAAGAGTGACTAGGAACTGGGCAAAAGAAGGGAAACACAATAGATAACAGATATAACAATGATGGGATCAGGATAAATATCAAACAGAGGGTTGAGTCCTTGAATAGTGAGCATGACACAGAGATGACCCAAGGCAGATTTTAACTCATAGATAGAACAACTAGACTTATCTTTCATGTAGGAGACATGATCAGATTCCCTAGGTATAACGGACAAGAGGAAGAGTAATAAAATTGAAGTAATAGCTGAACTGAAAGTGAACATTGAGACATGGGTATCGGAAAAAAGAAAGAGTGCTATGTTGAAGGAGGATATGCTGCCACTACTGAAAACAAGAGAAAGTTTTTTCCTTACCTTCCCTATTAAATTTTAAGGGCCATGAGAAATCACTTCCATACATTGCAATTTATAACTATACTGCAATATTAAACAAAGAGACTCTAAGGCCTGATGGAAATTATGGGCCTAAAGGTGTGGCTTTCCTCATCTACAATATTCTCCATACTATGTTGTCAATTGTGGTATCATATAAGCACTCCAAAAATATATGTATTTAGGTTTGATGGATACCTAGCCTTCTTTTTCATATGGAGACCCCTCGTATCATGCTTCATTCAAATGGAGACTTCTTCCTTTACCATTACCCTGTGATCAATGTAAATATTAACCTCAACTTTCTAGCTAAGATACCAACCCTAAAATATTAACCCTAACTTTAGTATATTAATCCTAACTGTTAGGTCATGATTTTGTCTTCCTTTGTTTCATGCTTTTTATTTATGTTTTTGAACCTTGCTATTACTTTTTTGTTTCTAGAAATTTTGTTAATAGAGATAATTTTGATTTTAAACTTTTAGTTTTCATGATTTTTTTTAAGCTTGTTTTTACAAATTTTGCTTTAATTTCATAGTTGAGGGGTTTTATAAGGCATATATGGATTAATAAGGTTTATAAATAGCATTAAGGTTAAATTATACCCATAAACCAAGTTTTAACTCTTATTATTGGATTTATCATGTGAAATCATTTGATTGGAATTTCTTGTAGTGTAAGACCAAAATAGATACACTAGAGCACTACAAGAAAATCGGGAATGCTAAAATCATCATTTTTTGGTCCAATTTCTTCAGGATTCTTATCTCTGAGGTGTCAATCATATTATTTGATGCAGTTGATACATGTCCTCCATGGTTTAATCATTGAAACAGGTGGATGATTATCATAAGGGTAAGATCGTGGCGATTTCATGCAGAGCAAGTAAAATGATGACAGTGAGTTGAATGAGACAAAGTGTTTTGGGAATATGTTTCTTATCTGAAGGAGACAAAGAATACTAAAGATCGTGATGAGAAGACAGTGCTAAGAATTTGGGTTTTTTCAACTGGACGAGAAATTAGGGCTTTTCAGCAGCGGTTGTTTGGAGTGGTCTAGATGGTTAGAGATAGGTGGAGCATGCAATTCGACACTTAACCATTGAAATAACTACATTCGAGCGCTCGTATTGGTGTTCTAAATAGGTAGCCCATGTGCCATTTCTAAGGTTTTCTAAATTTGGGGCTTTTCTGAAGAAATCATTAATGATGAAATTCGAAGGCAGAATATGATTTTTTCACCTAATACATTTTAAGTGATGAATTATTAGAAAATACTTTCAAAGTATTCATCATTTAAACAGTAAATTCATAAGTAGAGCTTGTTGGAGTTTCTTGAACTGTATGTTAGGTCAGTCTGTTGTGATTTGAAGATATTTAGATTGTGGCATATCAACAGGAGATGTTAAACCTTAGTAAAAATGAAGAAAAGTAGAAAAACAAACAAGGCAGAGGCCTAAGACCTAGGGTGGATGAACAATTTTCCACAATGTGCTCAGTTATTTTCAGATGCAGGATGGTTAACATTTTTCAAAAAGATTGAAGGATACCATGTAGAGGTGTCTTATAAATTAGCTCAATGCTTAGATAAAGACATTGTGTCTTTTGACACCTTACAGTTCAAATTAACTAAGGAATTGATAGCTGAGGCAACATGGATCTTGAACGAGGGAGAATTATTGTTTAAAAAGGTTCCATTCACCTTCAATGCACAAAAGTATTTGCTTCCTGGTGTGATTGCAGATTGGAGAAAAGATGTTCCAATCCATAACTTCAAACCTGAATGGATTGAGCCCATTAAAGTCTTACAGAGTTATGTTACTTATGAGGGTAGATATGCTTTTGTTTTCAAATACCACTTTAGGTTTCTTCAGCATCTTAGTGATGAGTCCAAAATGAACTTACCTTTCTTTTTTCTAAAAAGTCTGCAAAAGATGTCATGCAGAGTTAAAGAGCACCAAGATCATACAAATTAGTCTATTTTCCATCATGGACTCATCAAGCTCATCATACTCAATGTCTTGCAGAGTAGGGGAAAGACTTAGGAGTATTTCATTTTTTGGTCAGGTTTTAAAACTAATCAAGAGGGACAATCTCATAGAAGACAAGTAGATAAAGGGCAGACTTTGATTAAGAAGCTCAAGCAAAAGGTAACATTTAAAAATGAAGAGAAGGTGACACTAGAAGAAGCTTCAAACCTTGAAAATAAAAATTCTGAATTTGAACAACAACTTAATGACAATGAAAGTAAGAATTTACAGTCAGAAATTAAGGAAGCTGAGTCTGTTGAAGATGTTGTACCTACAGAGACAATTCCAGATGAAAAAGAAGGTATTGAAGTGCAAAAACAAAGCACTATCACAAGTTTATCAGAAGATGAGAAATGCCTATTTGATGATGATGATAAAATTCCAGTCACTAATGCAACTAGGGTTTCTGCTGATCAAAAGCTTCACAGCCATTGTGATGAGGTAGAACTATCAAAAAGAAAGAAAATAAAAGTTGATGAGTTTTCTTCAATTACTCATCAAGGTAAGACTATCAAGATGTTGGGGGAGATTGCTGTTGTTTGCAGACCTAAAACCACACCTAAGAATAAACTTAGACTAAACATGAAAAATTTGTTGAATCCTAAATTTACCAAAGAAAGAGTGACAGTAATAGATGATTCTTGATCTGAAGACAAATTGAATGATGATAAAGATGATAGTAAGGGTAAAAATCCAATTGAATAAAAAAGAGAGTCTGTCATGACTGATACTAAAATATTTGATATATTTCTGGAGATTCGAAGTCATATGTTGCAGTAGTAGCAACAAAGTGAAGTAAAGAGTTCTTACTCAGAAAAGAAGGTGATGGTTGAAGAAAAAGTTCCATGCAAAGCTGAGAGTGAAGAACACCTAAGGTTTCCTGGAACATCCACAGAATTAATGGAAGAAGATGAGGAAATTTATAGGAGATTGAAAATCCCATGGCTACCTGTTACCACCTAAGTTGTACTTGGTGGTTTTTTATCAAGTGAGCCTGGTGAATTGGACAAGGATAACTTGTTCGGACTTCAGAAGACCTTTGGAAGTACTTCTGGGAAGTGCTTGTTGTACTATATCACATGTTCATACCCCATGGGGGAATTGTAATAAATTTTCTAGCATGATAGTGTCTATAAAAGACTCAGGCTCTTACACTTTATTTGTCAATTCAATCATCCCAAGGCATTTTTTCCCTTGGTTATTATTGGTTCTTGAATAAACGACTGATAATTTCTGAGTTTTTCACTCCATACCTCCAAAGTTGGCGTGGTTGGCTTGGAATTTAGGCCTACTGAGGTTATTAGAGTCTATGTGTCAATGGATAAACATGCTAGGCATCATGGTCGAGTCATATGAACATGTCTAAGTCCCCCTAGGTTTTTTCAATTTTTTCAATTTTTGATTTTTTTAGTGTTTTTTATTAAAATTTAATTTTTCCAAAACTTAGGCTATTTTTTAATAGTTCAATTGGAAAAATTGGTTTTGTAATAAAAGTAGGCCAAATAATCAGTTTCATTCATGTAGGCGCTCATTTTCAAGCTAAGAGCACTATGTAAACCCATGGACCCACTATTTCCTAGTTTTGAGTGTTTTTCCATCACTCAGGTTAGAAAGCCCCAAAAAATAATTTATTGATTATTTTAATTAATAAATTGATGAATAACAGAGCAAATCCAAAATCCTATATCAGTGGATTCTCAGTCGATTTGATTGAAATCAATCAGATTTGAACCATATTGACTAAATCTGACAAATCCTTAACTAATGGAGGTGATCTGGACAGATCCAGAGTTGATCTTCAACATCCTTTATGGGTAATTTTTCCCTCTCTCTCTCCTTCACATTTTTTGTCTCATCTGGATGAGTTTTGGTGGATGCTTCAGTCAACAGGTTGAGGTGTCAGTCAGATAAGCCCCCCGATTGACATTTGCACTCAGTGAGACTCAGATCTGGCTCAGTTAGACACATATCAGGCATTGATGGACTCTCCTTCAGCTATAGTGCTCTATATCCTTGGGATTTGTGCCCCCCATAGGTTGGATCTCCTAATTTTTGTATATATCCAAGCATAAGCCTCGTCTTTCGAGCTAGTTAGAGTTGGATTGAAGGGCTTGCTATTGTAATACTATTATAATATTTTGATTGTTGGAATAAAGAAGATTTGGAGGCCAAATGGTGTAATGATCTCATGTGTGTGGATTAAGCATTGTATTACGGCTATTGATGTTGCGGATTTTTTCTCAATTTCTGCATCTAAACCCTGCCTGGCTTGAACGATTCAGCTGAATAATTAGGAGTATAGTTGGGAAAGTAAGGTTACTTTTTTTTCTTATATATCATAGCATATATGTTAGAATATCTAGATTATACATGTTTAATAAGTTTATTTGCATGTAATTCTTGTCTCTTTTTCATATATATATCCAGATCTCATGAGGTTTCGTGCAGGATTGTGTGTTTAGCTTTCAGGTAACAATGATTGGATGAGCTGTGGATATAGTTTGACTCCACTATACATCCAAAATATTTGTGAATACATTTCCCCTCTGTATTCCACTCACAAGTTTCCATTGCAGATCTGCTTCAGCAACAAGCACTTCTCTTCTCCTTTCTCTCCTTCAAAATCAGATTTCTTATCTGGTTACTGTGTTTGAAAGCCTTGTTATCACTTGGATATGTTATACCAAATTAAAATTTACATAGATATTCTATTTCAAATCTCATAGTCTAGATCTCAATTCTGAAAAGTAATCATTAAGCCTTCTAGATCTAGCATAAGGAAATCGTCCATTTTGCATGGCAAGTTAAAGAAAATCAGTAGCTTGCATGCTCTAGATTTATTTTTCTCTTTTAAAAAGGTTAAATACAGAAATCAGTGCATATTTCATTGGCTGCACAAACAAAAACCCAAGATCCCAAGGAAATCTTTCTTTCCTTGGTTCCTTTTTCACCTGTTTAGCTAGTTTTAACTTAATCTTTTTGAGTTAAGGTAGGATGATCCAAAGGTACTCTTAAAGTGATTTTGGGCATATTTTCTTCTAACATGATTTTTTTTTAGCAGGTGTAACAGAAAATAAAAGAATATGCTGTTCGAAAGTGGCCTCAGGAGCATTCAAATCCCCCCAGGGGTCTCCCCTTTCACTAAAATTTAAAATTTTTGCAAAGTTGTAAGATCTTGGATTCATCCCATATAAGGAACAAGAGGGTTCTGATATTTTAGTTTTCTGATATTGTAACCAATAATAATAAAGAAAATATTTTTTGAGTAGGCTCTTTCGAGCCCGCTCCCCATCCCCCCTGGGGGGATTTGCATCCATGTCTTCTTTTTTTGCTTTTCATTCTTTTTTTTTTTCAATATAGCATAGTTATAATCTGTAGGGTAGTATAGTTTGATTGCTTATCAATTCCATATTCCATATCTAAGGTTTCAAAGTAATTTAATACTTACTCCACGACTTCTCGATTGACCCGAAACGGGAAAGAGATGCGTGGTAGGACTAATTAGAAAACTAGAATTGTGTATCAGTGTTTTCCTTTTCATCATTTGTTTCATCAGCTATTATAAAATTAACCCCTCCTTGATTCCCTGATTGAGATCCACTTGGATCGAAAGAGGCTCTTGGAGGGTTTTCTTTTTAACAAGAACACCCATCTCAAAATTTACTAAAATTGACAAGACTCCGGTGTGTATGATCTGCACTTGGCTGCGGTTCATCCGATCAGTCAAGCTGTATCAAAATCATGTGAGTGAATAGAATAATTAGGATTCACTCTCCCAAATTGACAAACCATCAGGCGAAAATCCAACACCTAGAACAAACCATTACGGTGGCAAAATACCCAAAGGAAGCGAGAAATCCTGAAAAGTGACCTCAGGGCACCGATCTATGTCACACCCTAACGGGTGCATTATGAAAAATAGCCCCAGAGACTCCATTCAGCCCACATATTCCTTGCGGGTAGCCGTGAAGGTTTAGTTTTGGACATACTCCAAGTACTCTTGGGTATATCTGAAGTCCACCCCTTCGCCTAATTTTAATCAACTCATATTTCACATTAACTTAAAACGTACCAAGAGGCAATCGAAAAACATTTCACTCCAAGCACATGCAAGTACATTGATTATCTTTTGACTCCATTTTAAGGCATTGGTTATTTTCTTGCTATATATATATTGTGTCTCAGCATTGTGCTTTCATGTGCTCATTTTGTATCTTGTCATCTATGGTTGTTTATGGTTAAATTTCAAACTCCTAAGTAATTCATTTAGTTTAACATCACCATACTAAGTAATTAGCGTTAGTAACTTAATGGGGTCTACCCCCCTTGGCTTCATTAGGAGTTGAGCCTAAACGGAGGAGTCAAGAACAAGGTGACACCCTTGACTTGAGACTTTCCCCCAAGGATACACCGAGTGGCTTGAGGATTTCTGCCACATGACCCAGGTGTGTGAAAGGCGGAAACACTTTTTGGCACTGTTTCCGGGGGTAAATATTTTTATTCCTGAGTACGAATTAGCTTAACTTTTTTCTAAACAACTAAAAAGATAAAAAAAATTGATTGATCTTGTCTTTAAAAAACATAAAAATTAAAACTTGATCCATCTGGCGACTCCACTGTCTAACATCCCTCCAAGAATTTCTACTCGAAGAAACCACCATCAATAATTCAATCCTCTCCTTGATCTTGAAAGGTCTATTAGGGAAATATTGAATAGGCAGACTTCTCATAGAAACCTTGAAGATTTAGGAGACCAATCCCTCTCACATATCCATCACATATTTGTAGAGATTCATGTTCACCAATCTCAAGAAATGACGGAATTATTCAAACCCCTTGAATTTTCTCAGATAGCAGGTGCTCCCCATGCCATTCCAAAATATGCTATCAAGAAGCTCCCATATTTCAAGGCAATAATTCCATCACTGCCAAGTCTCACCTTCAAAACTTTGAAAAGCACCTGGTCAGTTATTGCAATGATGCTGCCCATGACCATGACGATGTCAAAATGAAGCTCTTTTCTTTATCCTTAGAAGATGATGTTGAAGAATGGTACCTCAACCTAGATGATGATTCATATAAAACTCTTAGTGAATTCCTAGAGGGTTTTAAGAAGAAATGGGGAGAAAAGAAAGAACTAAGACATCTACTTTCTTCCCTTCATAACATTAAGAAGATGGAGAATGAAACCATGGATGAATTTAACACTAAGTTTAGGCATGTGGTTGTGGACTTCCCTAAATAAATCAAGCCAAAGGATGCCTCCATACTCATATCTTACATCAAATCTTTCACTGGTGACTTGAGGTACCAGTTAAGAGACAAAGAGCCGGTCGATCTAAAAACTGCTCAGAAATTGGCAGAGAAAATAGAAAAGAATACGCAGTCTTCAGGAAAATCCAACATTCTAGGTTACACTAGGGGAAACACTTCATACAACAAAGAAAATGGAAAATCCATTGAATCAGAAGAAAAGGGATCCTCTAAAGATCCCATGGAAAAGGTAACAAACATGATTAAAGACTTGGTTACTAGTCAAAACCAACTTATGGAAAATCAGTCCACACAACTGAATCTTATGCACAATAGAATAATCACAATGGAAAGAAATAATGGACCTAGGAACTTTCATCCTAGGCAGAATCAGATGTATCAAAAGAAGTTTCCTCAGCAAGAGCCTAGGATTCCAAACCAGTTAGACTCAGCTAACATGGTAGAAGAAGTAATTCCATGGTGTAGACCCTGTGAACAATTCCACCAAGAAAGCACTTGTTATGTTGCAAATCAAGTCATGGAACATGGACTTACCAAGGTCAGTAATCAGGAAACAACTTCAAGCGATCCTGATCATATATACATGGTAGGTCAGGCCTACCCTTTGTCACCATCTAAATAGTACAAGCCTAAGGATGAAACCATTGCAGAATCTTAGAGTGAAACTTATGATGAAAACTGTAACATACATGATGGGAGTCCTATGTGTTCTCCATATAATGATGATAGTCTGGAGAGTTTGATACCTTGTGACCTTTTCTCTGAAGAAGATGAGTATGAAAATGAGGACAAGTATAGCTTGGAGCATGATACAAGTGACGAAGACTCCCTTATCCCCGACAAAGATGTTGATGAGGAGTCCTGGACATTCATGGAAAATCCAGTCTATGACATGAATAAAGAGGAAAATAATGAACTAGAAACTTTTGATGGTTTTGTTGATTTTTCTGTCTATGGCATATCTGAAGGAGAGAGCATGGACCATGTGGCCTTTGGAAACTTTGATATGAAAAAGGAGCATGCAGTTTATCCACATGATCAGTCTGAGACATATATCAGTATCAGTAATGAAGAAAAACAGAACTCGATATTGGAACCTGATATCAGCAATGGGGAATCCATCACATCTAACATATATGATGGTGATGACTATTGGTATTTTTGTGGATATCTTATTAAGAATCCTATCTATGCTATATCCAGCAAGGGGAGTGTCTATTTAGAAGTTTGTGGAAGTCCAATCTACTATACTTCCATAGAGGGAAGCATGGATCTGGAGACCTTGGAAAATCCTACTATGGAAAAGCAGCATTCAAAACTCTTATATGATCATTCAGAGTCATATCATGATGAGCCACACAAAGGTATCAATAATGAAGACATGGAGAAGCAGTGTTGTGAAAAGACAGATGTGATCCAGTTAGTAGAATATCAGTCTCAACTATCATCTTCACATATAGAGTTTCCTCATGATTTGGAGCCGCTTGGGGCTTATATAGTGAATTATCATCTGGTAAGCCTTGATGATTAGTATGATGGTGTAGTTAATCTGCCTCATCATTCCAATTTGTACATCAACTCTGTCCAGTCATGGATAGAAGCATCCTGCATAAGCACTTACCAGTTTGGGAGGAAGTTTGATGAAATTATTCATTCCTATGATTTCCCATCCATTCCGCCCCTTCCAGATCATCACGCAGGTTTGCATTTTCTGAATAAAGTATCCTTACTTTGGCTGGTAACCAAAGACAAGGAAATTTTTTTTATGTTAATAAAATGATTAGGTGGTTACATTGGATTTCGGATTACACTTAACCCTTTTTATATCATGCTTAGAGTAGGAAAATAAGCTCCTTGAAAAAGAGCATTTACTTTACGCATTTTTTTGTTTTGTACTTAGCTATAATCAAACATTTTTTTATTATTAGTTAGTTACATTTATTTTGTTTAAATAAATAATATTAATGGTTCATTTGGTTTTTTATGTAAAGCTTGTGCTATTGAGGTTTTCTTGTCAAGTTGAGATGTTTTTACAAGGTGTATAAACCAGAGATTCTGGTGTTCTTGTATCCTCTCCTTGCCCGATGACCGGATCGAGCACATGTCCCACAGTTGGAGCCAGAATGTTACCACCTAAGTTGTACTTAGTAGTTTTTTTGTTTCAAGTGAGCTTGGTGAGCCAGACAAGGATAACTTGTTCGGACTTCATAAGACCTTTGGAAGTACTTCTGGGAAGTGCTTGTTGTACCATATCACATGTTCATACCCCATGGGGGAATTGTAATAAATTTTCTAGCATGATAGTGTCTGTAAATGACTCGGTCTCTTAGACTTTATTTGTCAATCTGATTAGTCCAGGGTGTTTTTTCCCTTGGTTATTATTGGTTGTTGAATAAACGACTGATAATTTCTGAGTTTTTCACTCCATACCTCCAAAGTTGGGGTGGTCGGCTTGGAATTTAGGCCTATTGAGGTTATTAGAGTCTATGTGTCAATGTATAAACATGCTAGGAATCATGGTCGAGTCATATGAACATCTCTAAGTCCCCCTAGGTCTTTTCAATTTTTAAATTTTTTTATTTTTTCAGTGTTTTTTATTAAAATTTAATTTTTCCAAAACTTAGGTTATTTTTTAATAGTTTAATTGGAAAAATTGGTTTTTTAATAAAAGTGGGCCAAATAATCAATTTCAATCATGTAGGTGCTCATTTTCAAGCTAAGAGCACTATGTAAACCCATGGACCCACTATTTCCTAGTTTTGAGTGATTTTCCATCACTCAGGTCAGAAATCCCCCCAAAATTTTTTATTGATTATTTTAATTAATAAATTGATGAATAATGGAGCAAATACAAAATCCTAGATCAGTGGATTCTCAGCCGATTTGATTGAAATCAGTTAGATCTGAACCAGATTGACTGGATCTGACAAATCCTTGACTAATGGAGGTGATATGGATAGATCCAGAGTTGACCTTTAGCATCATTTATGGGGAATTTCACCCTCCCTCTCTCCTCCACACTTTTTGGCTCATCTATATGAGTTTTGGTGGATGCTTCAGTCAACAGGTTGAGGTGTCAGTCAGATCAGCCCCCCGATTGACATTTGCACTCAGTGAGACTTAGATCTGGCTCAGTTAGACATAGATCATGCATTGATGGACTCTCCTTCAGCTACAGTGGTCTATCTCCTTGGGATTTGTGCCCCCCCTGGGCTGGATCTCCTAGTTTTTGTATATATCCAAGCATAAGGCTCCTCTTCCAAGCTAGTTAGAGTTGGATTGAAGGGCTTGCTATTGTAATACTGTTGTAATATTTTTATTGTTGGAATAAAGAATATTTGCAGTCCAAATGGTGTAATGCTCTCATGTGTGTGGATTAAGCATTGTCTTACGACTATTGATGTTGCTGGCTTTTTTTCTCAAATTTTGCATCTGAACCCTGCCTGGCTTGAATGATTCCGCTGAATCAATAGGAGTATAGTTGGGCAAGTAAGGTTTCTTGTTTTTCTTATATCTCATATCATATATGTTAGAATATCTAGATTATACATGTTTAATAAGTTTATTTTCATGTAATTCTTGTCTCTTTTTCATATATATATCCAGATCTCATGAGGTTTCGTGCAAGATTGTGTGTTTAGATTTCAGGTAGCAAGGATTGGATGAGCTGTGGATCTAGTTTGACTCCACTGTACATCCAAAATATTTGTGAATACATTGCCCCTCTGTATTCCACTAACAAGTTTCCATTGCAGATCTGCTTCAACAACAAGCACTTCTCTTCTCCTTTTCCTCCAAAATCAATTTTCTTATATGGTTACTGTGTTCAAAAGATTTGTTATAATTTGGATCTATTATATCAAATTAAAATTGACATATATATTCTATTTCAAATCTCATAGTCTAGATCTCAATTCTAAAAAGTAGTCATTAAGCCTTCTAGATCTAGCATAAGGAAATCGTCCATTTTGCATGGCAAGTTAAAGAAAATTGGTAGGTTGCATGCTGTAGATTTATTTTTCTGTTTTAAAAAGATTAAATCTAGCAATCAGTGCATATTTCATTGGCTTCACAAACAGCAAGCCAAGATCCCAAGGAAATCTTGCTTTCCTTGGTTCCTTTTTCACTTGTTTAGCTAGTTTTAACTTAATCTTTTTGAGTTAAGGTAGGATGATCCAAAGGTACTCTTAAAGTTATTTTTGGAATATGTTCTTCTAACATGCTTGCTGGTTTTTAGTAGGTGTAACAGAAAATAAAATAAGCTTCTGTTCAAAAGTGGCCTCAGGAGCGTTCAAATCCCCCCAGGGGTCTCCCCTTTCACTAAAATTTAAAAATTTTGCAAAGTTGTAAGATCTTGGTTTCATCCCGTATAAGGACCAAGAGGGTTTTGATATTTCAGTTTTCTGATATTGTAACCAATAATAATAAAGAAAATATTTTTTGAGTAGGCTCTTTCAAGCCTGCTCCCCATCCCCCTTGGGGGGATTTGTGTCCGTGTCTTTTTTTTTTCTTTTCGTTCTTTTTTTTTTTGCAATATAGTGTAGTTCTAATATGCAGGGTAGTATTATTTGATTTATTATCAATTCCATATTCCATATCTAAGGTTTTGAAGTAATTTAATACTTACCCCACGACTTCTCGATTGACCCGAAAGGGGAAAGAGATGCATGGTAGGACTAATTAGAAAACTGGAATTGTGTATCTATATTTTCCTTTTCATCATTTGTTTCATCAGATATTATAAAATTAACCCCTCCTTGATTCCCCGATTGAGATCCACTTGGATCGAAAGAGGTTCCTGGAGGGTTTTCCTTTTAACAAGAACACCCATCTCAAAATTTACTAAAATTGACAAGACTCCGGTGTGTATGCTCTGTACTTGGCTACAGTTCATCCAATCAGTCAAGATATATCAAAAACACTTGAGTGACTAGAATAATTAGGATTCACTCTCTCAAATTGACAAACCATCAAGTGAAAATCCAACACCTAGAACAAACCATTACGGTGGAAAAATACCCAAAGGAAGCGGGAACTCCTGAAAAGTGGCATCGGGATGCCAATATTTGTCACACTCTAACAGGTTCATTATGAACAATAGCCCTAGAGACTCCATTCATCCCACATATTCCTTGCGGGTAGTCGTGAAGGTTTAGTTTTGGACATACTCCAAGTACTCTCGGGTATATCTGGAGTCCACCCCTTCGCCTAATTTTAATCAACTCATATTTCACATTAACTTAAAACGTACCAAGAGGAAATCACGAAATATTTCACTCCAAGCACATGCAAGTACATTGATTATCTTTTGACTCCATTTTAAGGCACTGGTTATTTTCTTGCTATATATATATATATATATATATATATATATATAGATTGTGTCTCAGCATTGTGCTTTCGTGTGATCATTTTGTATCTTGTCATCTATGGTTGTTTATGGTTAAATTTCAAAATCCTTAGTAATTCATTCAGTTTAACATCACCATACTAAGTAATTAGCCTTAGTAACTTAATAAGGTCTACCCCCCTTGGCTTCATTAGGAGCTGAGCCTAAACGGAGGAGTCAAGAACAAGGTGACAGCCTTGACTCAAGAATTCCCCCCAAGGACACACCGAGTGGCTTGAAGATTTCTGCCACGTAACCCAAGTGTGTGAAAGGCGGCAACACTACCAAATGAGATGCAAACAACAGCAGGGGACAAAAGTATTGATTCAAAAAAAGAAAATCTTCAGAGAAGTATAAAGCAATACAAGTACCGGATTGAGTATATGCAGGAAGCAAATGATGGGATGGTTACAACAAACATGAAGCTTAGGGAAGATTTGGAGGAAGTTAACAGCCATTATTAGGAGCTAATCATAGTTTCAAGAGAAGCATTGAAAAGGAAAAGGAAAACAGAAATTCAATTCACAATGTTAAAGCAAACCATCTAGGACCTGCAACAACATAATGAAGAGCTAATAGGGAAGATTGTGGATATGGAGATAGATCAATTAAAGGCAAGAAGAAAATATCAAGCCTTGGAAAGAATAGCTTTATTGGCTGAGGCAGCTCAATATTTGTGAGATTTAGTCAAGAAAGTTAGTTTTTAGTTAAGTTTTAAAGTTATGTTATTTTTTTTGTAAAAAGGTTTTATTGAACTATTCGATAGGTAGCCTTAAAGACAATTATAATTCAGTTATCTAACTGATTTTGAAAGAAAGCTAAATGTAAGTCTCAAAGAAGACAAGGGTTTGATTTTTTGCTGACAAGGGGAGGTCATCAAACTTGTTTATGAGCTAAGTAAAGACCCTTATGTGTATTTTGAAGACTGAATTATGAAATATATGCTCTATATGCCCTTCAGTTTATTCTCTGGTTTCACTTATAACTTGTTTTAGTTACTCAGCTGGTAAATTCATTACTTGTTTAATGTTTTTATGCTTGGAATGCTTGCCATCTGTGGGTGAAATTCAGTATTGTGTTTTCTGTTGGATTATGGTTTATATGTTATGCATCTCAACTATTCAATGGTCATGATTTAGTGTTTACTTTGGTTTTATGAATGTATTCCCTCTTGTCTTCAAACTGCTCAACCAAAAACCTTGAAAACCCTAAAAAACCTATTTTATTTTATTGAGATTATTGAGATTGTGTTGGCTTGTTCTCTTGTAGTCTGGGAATAATTTCTGTCACTAACATCTTTGGTGCCATTTCCAGGGAACGAAGTTGAAAACCTATTTTTCCCTGGGATAATTATCATTTCACTGGTTGTAAGAGGTGAACTTAAACCAACAAATCTTAAAGACTACTTTTCACCATTATTTCACAGTGGCTACTATTACGGAGAGAAATTCCTATGGTTTGGGGTACCACAATAGACATCTTGACTCCAGAAATTAATCCTTTCCAATATGCAATAGAAATTAAATGTCTAACACTAAATGATCAGACCTCGCACCTTATTCCGGATGGTTGAAGTAGATCCCCATTGAGATTTCCAACTTCAGCTTGAATTGATAAATTTCTTCCTCAACAACAAGTAAACAATGCAAGCATACTATATATAATAGTGTTAGATCTATTCTAGCATATATAATCAACAATGTATAAGCATTTGAAAGCATCCCATGGATAAAATATTCGTTTAAACACACATTATTGCAGGATGGCTAGCAACCATGATGAAGGTCCAATTGTTAATGCTAGAAAAAAAATGACCATCAACACTCTCCATAGTTGCTCAAGCTAGTAAAACGTAAAACGATAGAGTAACAACCCTTGGTACCTTGTCCGAGAAAGGGTGAAGTGAATCCAGCAGGAAAGCACATACCTCAAGAATCTAAATATATTTTCATGGAATGGGTACAATACTATATAGTATGGATCAATATTGCTTAGGATTTAAATTCTCAAAATCTCAAGAACTAATTTTTGGCTAGGTTACAACCTATCGACCTACTAGATTCTTGCAAGTGAATTTACTATGTTGTCATACCCCTAAGAGAGTAATTACTTCAAAATCAATCGCGTTAACCTTTTATCACCCCCAGTTTATATAAAGAGTTAAGAGTTTAAGTCACCCTAGCTCTTAAGAGAAGTGATCACTTTAGAGTTGTTGGATAACCTTGGTAACAATTTATTTTTTGGTATGTTGCAAATGGTATTGGAGGGAGGTTATAACAATCAAACCTAATGGGTCATCACATATTTACTTAATTATATATAATCTATTTTAATTAAACGACACTTTATAGAAAATTTAATTTCTGAAAAATAACAAAATCAATAATCATTGCACACAGACCTATCAAGGGATGAACCACGACAAATCATGGAAGAAGAACCAATACCTGAAGGTATGTCGGTACTGGAAGATGCAAGCCTCTACATATAAAATGAGGAAAAATGTAACATGTTGAGATACAATCAGAAATGTTAGAAACTATAAGAAGTTTGAAGGATGATTTAGAGAGTCTTAAGGTGGAATGAATGCTAAATCAGACCAAGAAGAAATAAACAAGTTAATTTTAAAGGTATTAACAAACCATGCACCACATAAAAATAATGGTAAAAACTCTTGCATTAATGGGAAAAGAAGGAAGGAAAACATAAAAGGTTACACCAATGAGGAAACCACAGACAATATTCAATTAAACTCTAAATAATTAAAGAAAGATGATGAAATGATATATAAGAAAAAAAGTAAGACTTGTGGAATTACAAGGGGAATTTAATAAATTGAGACCTCCAATGTTCGACGGGGAATATGAAGATGATGCTAAATCATGTTTGTTAAACATAAAACAATGTTTTTAAGTATACAGTTACGATGGTAATTTGAGAGCATGTTTGGCTATGGAAAGTTGTTCTATGATGGTAGGATGAAAAAAAACATAAATAACATACATAGTAAGGATTTAACCTGTAAGATTTTTAAAACACCATTTAAGAGGAAATTCATGCTAGATCGATATTATGATGAAAAGGCCAAAGAGTTTAATGATACAATATTGGGAGAATTAACTATATAAGAGTTCGTGACTAAATTTGTTAATTTACAATGTCACATACCCTATCTCAAGGATGAAAGAGAAATAATATATCGATTTATTAGTTTTTATCCTTCAGATTACAAGGATAAAATTGAAATTAGCATGCCCAAGACTATGGATGAAGTAAGGAGGAAAGATAAACTATTCTATCTTTTATTTAAACAATGATCTGAATTAAGTAGAACTTGACAAAACAAAAAGAATGAAAAGATGGATCAATGCAAGAAAGGATGTAAATATTCACCTTTTATAAAAGGAATAAGAAGCTATACAGAAAAAAACTATAACAGGTTAGGTTCAACTATAAACAATGGAACAAAATTAGTTTTGAAGATTCTTTTGAAAACATCTCCTTATCCTTCTTATACCTATCATACAAGTCATCTTTGCATTTAAATTTATCACTAAATGTTTCTAATACCTTTAAAAATTCATATTCTTGTAATTCAAAGGCTGGGCCTTTGACCTTCATTTTTCCCTTCTTATTCTCATCTTCACTTACCTCTACCGATTCTCCCTCAGACTCGGTATTTTTCCGTTTGGATGATTCTGAATTTTCCTCTTCCTCTATCTCCATGGCCTCTGAATGAGTTCTCTTACCTTCCATTTATACTTTGCTTGTGACAGGAGTTATTATTTATGTTGATTTTATTATATCCAATGGATTTTCCTATCAAACCTCTACATCCTCTATATGTGTTGGATAATCCATCAAATTAGTTCTTTCAGTTAATACTTCCACTTCCTGATCCTCAAATTCCTTATTCTTGTTCAGTTACCTCCTTTGTAAAATAACATGGTGTGGGTCATAATTGAGTGCAAATGCTTTCTTTAAATTCATCTCCAACATCATACTTTCAATTACGGGAAGTGAAACTTTTCTCTTGATAATGAATGGCCCAACCAACCATGAAAACTTGATCTCAGAAGGCTTCTTAAAACTGATAAAATGTTCATTCTCCACAATTATCGTATGTCTTATAAATTCTAAAGAAAACATTCTAGGGGCCAAGAATGTTGGCAAGACATATGGTTCATGAGTAAAAACATATACCATGATTATAGTATGTTCTTATAACATGAACCGATCCCCTATCCTTCTATCATGAGAAAAATGTAGAGTCTCCTACATCTTCAGTAACACTCTGATTAATTTAGTATCAAAAAATACTTTATATGCTTCTTCCATCAAAGGGTTCATGTACTTGAAAAAATCATCACTGATCTCTAGAGTAAGTACCATTCTAGGAGATACAAGTTTTCTTCATTGAAAAACACGAACATTCTAATCATGTATGACTGAACCTGAAGTGTCTGCTGGTGTGGAAATTCACTAGCCGAGAATGGATGCTTCCATCTAGGAATTCATCAAATTTAAGACAATTGGGTTAAGGGGACTGAGACTCGGACTGAATCACACTGATTCTAAATAACATACTCATTAATAATTCATGTAAAAATATTTCCGTATCCAGACCTAAAAACTGAATCGACATAGAAATAACCAGTTTGACTCTTCATTAAATAGGTGTACATACATGGGAAAATGATGGTTAGTGAGGGATACATCATTTCTAAAACATATGGAGAAAAAATGTTACTTCTCTTCAAATTTTGCATGTCTACTAAATGACTAAATTAGGTCTTCTTCTATGAAATCTTCTCGGCCTAGGGTGTATGAAGGTGGGGCTGAAAATATTTGTGTTTTAGCATAGTACATGCTTACTCACGCAAATGAGGAGTAACTTGATGCACACCAATCAATGAAATATGGAAAATTTAGGATTTGGTCAGGGCATAAATAATAAAAATAATACTAGAATACGTCATGTAGTTCAATGGTCAGGTATTTAAAAGCTTCTAACTTATTTTTAAACTAGCAGATGGAATCAGAGGACATAACAGTGTCAAATATTGCATTGTCTATAACATACCCAAAAATGGAGAATAAATATTTATTAATTTATTTATTTTAGCAGAACATTATGTTAAATTTTATTGTAAGGTTTATGAGCAAGTGGGTCACGGATGACTTTACTTGAAGAATTATTTATTTTATCAATTAATAAAAGGAGACACCTATGTAGGGGAGACTGTTATATGAGTGTTCACTGCCACTGGGAGGAAGGAGCAGATGTAAAAGGCTGATTGATAAGTGGTAGAACTAGCATTCATTTTCTAGCAGTTGCAAGAGCATAATCCCTAAAAAAGTGGTCATGTTCCCTGAGAGGGGGAACTATATTGGGTGGCTCATTAAATTACAAAGCAACCCTAATACCTAGGAAATCTTATATAAACCATCAAATTGAGCAGGAGGCTCACCACTCATTTTGATTTAGGAGAGAATGAACATTTTGATTGCTGTAAACTGAAAAGTTGGGCACGCGAATAATTTGATGAGGTGATAACTAAAGTGAATTGCTAAGATAAGTTTTTTGCTATGTGCTAAGTTATAGAAGTCTACCATGTAGCAGAGATCTCCATCCTAGTGGTGCAGTGAATAAGCTTGGGGGTCGTAAGCAAGTGTTTGACTGCTTCAGGAAAAGGTTGGATGGAACAGTCTCCCTTGGGGTTTGGTCCCATTTCTTTGTAACACTTCCAGGTTCTAACTCTAATCTGTTCATGTAATTATTTATTTATGTTTAAAATAATTGTAAAGTTGTTTAGAAAGAAGTTATAGTTTATAGAATTTCAGTATTTGGAAGAATTCTTATTGATCTAGAAATGAAAATAATTATCCCCTATATTTTTCCTTTCACCGTAGTGATGTACTCTAGTACAGGAGGATATAGAATTAGGTTGAATAGGCAGTATCATATTGAATAAGTAAACGAGTATTTTTTTTCTTCCGGATTATAGATTATTTGACAATACAAGAAATGAAACATCTATGCTAGATTTTAGTAAGTTTATAGGTTTAGTTTTCTTGTAATTTTTAACTATTTTAGTAATATCATGTCGAGATGATCGATGAATCATAACACTGATAGCACGCTTCCGATCTATTTGATATTTTTTTGAAGTAGTTCTTCCACAGAAAGATGTTACAGCCTTAGGGCTCAACTCTTTTACTCTTCAACAATATGTTTCGTTTTAACTAGAGCTAGTCAGACTAGGAGCCTTAAAATTTATGTAGCAAACTAATTTACTTAAGTTTACACATTATAATAAAAATCTAGATCTATCATAACTATTTTTCTTTAGTAAATACACAGCCCTTATTACTATCTGTCACTAGAATAGATAATGTGAGTAATCCTTTAAAAAAAGAAATAATAAAATCTTACTCATAGCTTAATCTAATGTATTCTGTAAGGTTTAATTAAAACAGTGGAAATCCTTTTTATAAGTCCTGGATAATGGCAAAGACTCGAGTATTGAATCTTTTTACTTTCGGGAATTTACACAGTTACCTTTACCCTAACAGAGTGTGATACTTTGATAGAGATCGAAGTCTACTTAAAGACCCATGTCTTATCAACTTACAATAACAAGGTTAAAGATCTTAAGATCTCACTAAAATATTTATGTAATTATAAAGAAAGTAGACGTTAGAGCTTCCTACCTACAACTTAGTAAGGTTTTTAATAACATCCTAACCATGATCCTTTTTTTTAAATAAGGGTAAAACCAAGCACATTATAGATGCGAATCCTTTAAACCAATAGAAATGTTTAATTTGTCGACAAGTAAAACTCATGCAAGAATTCGACACAAAAGCTATCTTAGTGTCTCAACGAAAGTCCCTTTTTGGGAGTGAGTACTAAAAACACATTATAAATACCAAAGGTTGTATGGCTACGGGTTCTAATTTATTTTGGAAGGGAAATGTCTCGATAGTTGGAACCCTTTAGTTAACTACTAAACAGTAAATCAAACCATCCATTCTATGACATTACGGTTTTCTCGTAAGCTAATCCTTCTAAATGACAAGCATATAGAGGAGTTTTAAATGTCATTATAGAAAACCAAATGTTGTCTTACCCAAACATTCACCAGTACTGCGCTGCAACTTACTCTTTAAAATATCAAACCCTTAATGACATTACATCAATAACTAATAGTCAAAATTTTACTGCTAAGACAAAATAGAAGAATCTAAGATTAATATTATAGTTTGAACCCTAGAATCACAACTAAGAAATATAGCAAGTCCTCCAGGTTCATACACAGCAACAATGTTTTCAAGAAATGACTAAGAAACTGAAATCGTAATCTAGAGAGCATGTAGATTAAAATGAAAATGTATTACCATATAATGACGAGAGGTCGGGGAAACAAACCCAACATCACCATTTTTGCTAACCTTTAATTTAGAAAACCAGGTTTTACACTGGCTTGTTATGCCCAAAAATAGAATAGCCAAAAAAAAGTATCACGACCATACTGTGGAGCATGGTCAAAATTTAAAGAACAACCCCTCACTGATTCAGGCATGATAAAATCTTGTAGATATAAATATCCTCAATAAGATAAAAGGAAAGAACCTTTAAACATCTTCTCTTATAGAGAATCGTAGTAAAATTATAAAAATCATGTTTATTGCATCCTCTACAGCACATAGTCGGAGGAGTAAAATCCATGGAATAGTGAATACACAAATGGAATTCCAAGATTTTTCTTCCATAGAGTCGTAAATAAGAGGCCATAATATTACCGGTTATGGGGCCATCAGAGTCAATCCTTCGTTCCGAAAAAAAAATCCCAACGCAAGGAGCCAACCTGAAAGCCACCATAAGAATTTCATTAAAACATGAATGGGTAAAACTTCTACTTCTCTATCGAAGACACAATTAGAAATAACTAAAGGAAAATTCTATAGTTACAGTACCTACACAATGTCTTGCTCACCAACCAGAGTATTGCAAACAATACTAATTCTGGTAACGTCGCAGGCATATGCTTACTAGTGGAGACTGCATAGAGGTATTTTATGAAGATTGAGTCTTTAGACTCCTCCACTAAGGTTACAAATAGTAGAATAAAGAAATTAATAAGTAAAGTAACGCAATACAAGATTGAGGGAACTTTTTTTCCTTCACAAAAACCAAGTCAAAAACATTGATTACAAATCTTTAAAGTTGTAGGGTTGTGTACCTAGTCTGCTATCTGCCAAGTGGAGTTTTAGTAGTACATTTGTCATGTGAAGTCTTATCCCTAATTTTAATATGAGTATTTTGGTTCCAAGGGTTTTAATAACCAGTCACATAGTCCTTAAAACAAACCTTCTATAATTTTAATTCTCCATCATATAGTATTAACCTTGGTGTTCTCCAATGATCTGATATGCATATAGTATTTAGCCCATATGAGGATTTTTTTCTTTAGCACAGGTAGTCATGTAGGTATAACATATTATTATGATTTTAAACTTGTAAGATAGGTTAGATAAGTCCTATCTCTTTGTCAAACTAGGATAGTCTACTTCTTGGTTGATAGTTGAAAACACGTTCACTGTATTTTTTGAAATCGTCTTCATCCACCTGCAAAACAAGAATTGAAGCTTCATGTTTTAGCCGTAAAGACTAAGTAGTATTATGATGTCTTTCTTAAAAAAACTCATGAATGAAAAAAAACTTAATGAATGAAAACGATTGTGCAAACCTCATTAGTTAGACACATAAATCTGATAGCTTATCAAGTCCCTTGTTATTAAGAAAAAAGAAGCATCAACATATTCATATGCATTGTATAGTAAAAGTCCAGAGTGTCACCTAAAGTAAACACAATTTTTTTTTATGGTGAATTTAAGGGATGTTACAACTGGTATTAGAGCGAGGTTTTTCAACAATAGGCCTAACAGGTTTTCTTGCATCAATGGAGAATGTTGAAGCATCTGCTGAGAATGGACATCAACATAATAACCCTAACAATATTTATGTAGATTTGAATAATCCCGAATTACTACAAATAGTCAAAGAGTTGAGGGTTGAACTTCAAACTGTGAAATAAGATAATCAAAGAATTTTAGCGCTGAATGAATTTCTACTGGACAAAATCAATAACCAAGAAAAAGGTAAAAGAAGTGCTATTGAAACTAATTTTGAGACAAAAATTTATAAACATAAAGAAAAAAGGGCAGAGTATTCTAATAGAAAAACTTCCTCATAAATTAAACTAAGGTCGCGTAGAGAAAGACAAAGATACAGAAGTGATAGCAGTGAGGATGACTATAAACATATGAGGAGGAAGCATAAACCATATGACGAGATCTCATGAGATTTCAATAAAATAAAACTTCCTACTTTCAATGGAGAAGTAGAGAAAGGAGAAGAAGTAGAGTCTTGGCTATCAGGCATGAGGAAGTACTTCCAAATTTACAATTACTCTGACAAGTTAAAAGCCAAAGTGGCTATTTATAATTTGACCGGAAAGGCCAACATATGGTGGTAAGATATAAAGAGAGTCAAGAATATGAAAGAGAAATACTTGACTTGGAGAGCCTTTAATAAGCACTTCAAGAGGAAGTTTATGTCTGAACAGTATTACGAGGAAAGAGTCAAGGAGTTTTATGACTTAAAATTAGGCCCCATGTCCATGAAAGAATTGAGAAGCGAGTTCTTAAGTCTGATAAGATATGTACCCTACATAACATATGAAAATCCAGAGATCCAACATTTTTTAAGCTATTTACCGGCTAGTTTCAAACATAGGATTGAATTTGAAAACCCAAAAACCTTGGAGAAAGCCCTGAGGAAAGATGAATTTTGTTATGAACAGAGCAATAAAAGAGAGAGTCTACCACATTGGAAGACCAAAAAGGCTAGTCAATTCGATCAGAGAAGAAGAAGATTCAAGTCAAACCGTATATTTTTGGAAGTAAGACCCAGAAATTCCACAAAAACAACTACCAGAAAAATGATTTTAAGAACACGATTCCCCAAAATACTGCAACATCAAAGGGAAGGGATTTACCTAAAAATTTCATTATAAATGCTGAACAATGGGAACCTATCAAATGATGGGAATGACAAGGACCGCACTATGCCAAGTACTGTCCAAACCGGAAAGGAAATACCAGCAACACACACACTGCACAGGAAGAAGAGATAGTTGGGGATGTGGCAAACGAGATGCACATGATCAATGCAGCACTGAAAAACTGACAAAAAGATCACCATATTTCTATGGTGGAAGTGCAAGGTATGATCCAAAATTTATCTGTTACCATTTTAATTGATACAGAAGATATTATAAGTTATATATCTCCTAGCATAGTGGAAAAGTGTAAATTAACTTTAAATTTTTTTGATAAATCATGGTTAGTCCAACTATCCACGGGACCTAAATGAAAGGTAGTAAACTATGTTGAAAATTGTAATTTGATGATGAATCAATTGGAAACTTGGGTAAAATTAAATGTGTTACCTTTACGATCTTACGATATTCTCATAGAAATGGACTGGCTTGAAAAACACCAAGTAATCTTAAAGTCCTTCCAAAAGACTTTTACTTGTTTAAATAAGGAAGGAGAAATAACTATTGTTATAGGAATTCCTAGGAAGATCTATGTTAAACAAATTTTAGCCTTACAGATGAAAAAGTCTATAAGATAAGGCTATAAAGTATTTGTTGTGCATGTTATAAATAATGAATAAGTTAATAATGAAAACAAACCAGAATTTGAGGATATCCCGATCCTGTAGGATTTTGCAGATGTATTCCTGGAAGAAATTCGAGGGTTTCCTCCTAAACGAGATCTGTATTTCACAATTGAATTAGTACCCAGAACGGTACCTAATTCAAAATATCCCTATTGAATGAACATCTTGGAGCTGAATGAACTTAAATTACAATTACAAGAGCTAATAGATAAACAGTACATAAGACCAAGTGTATCCTCTTGGGGACCACTGGTCCTTTTTGTTAAAAAGAAAGACAGTACTCTACATTTATGCTTAGACTACTGTCAACTTAATAAAATGATGATTAAAAATAGATATCCTCTGCCTTACATTAGCGATCTATTGGATCAGATACGTGGAGCAATGATATTCTCTAAAATAGACTTAAGGTTCGATTATCACCAAGTTAGAATTAAAGATGAAGAAATATTTAAAACTATTTTCTAGAAAGGGTGCAATCATTATGAATTTGTAGTTATGCCCTTTGGGTTAACCAATGCATTGAAAACCTTTATGTGCTTAATGAATAGTGTTCTAAGTAAGTATTTAGACAAATTTTTAGTCGTCTTTATAGACGACATATTAATTTATTCTAAGACTAAATAAGAGCACGATGAACACCTAAAGATAATTTTGCAAGTGTTAAAAGAACATTAGTTATATGCTAAGTTCAATAAATGTGATTTTTACAAAGATAAAATACAATATCTGGGACACGTAATATCCGAAGAGGGGATATTGGTGGAACCAGATAAAATAAAAGCTATTATTTATTGGCTTGTTCCTAAGGATGTAACTGATGTACGATCCTTCATGGGAATAATAGGGTGCTATAGAAAATTTATTGAACAATTTTCAAGAATTGCGAACCCTATAACTTTATTACAGAAAAAGGGTAAGAAATTTATTTTGGATCAAAAGTGTGAAGACAATTTTATTAAACTGAAAACATTATTAACTGTTGCACCCATCCTGAAAATAGCAAACCCAAACAAGGACTTCGTCGTATGCACTGATGCATGCAACGAAGGCTTGGGCGGGGTACTGACACAGGAAGGTCATGCAATTGCATATGGATCAAGAAAATTAAAAACTCTATGAAAAAATTATGCAACCTATGATTTAGAAATGGATGCAATAATCCGTGCCTTCAAAATGTGGCATCATCACTTAATAGGTAAACTATTTTTGCTAATGTTTGATAATATAATTCTAAAATATATGTTTGATCAACAAAATCTAAACGCCAGGAAAGCTAGATGGCTAGCTTTCCTTAGAGGGTATGATTTTGAAATAAGAAATATTAAAGGAAAAGAAAATAAGGTGGTTGATGCTTTGAGTAGGAATGTTGTAACACATTCTATAGCTGCAATAATCAGCTATAAAACTGATTTGGAAGATAAACTGAAATAAAGAACAAGGTGGGATCCATAATACCAGTTGTTAAAAGAAAAGATAACTCAAAATAAATCTCAAAATGTAGTTACCGATTATCATTTTAATGAATAAGCTTTAATATTGTTTTAAAAACAGACTGTATGTACCAAATATATGTCAAGTTAAACTACTGATTTTGAATGAAATTCATAAAAGTCCTTATTCTAGACATCCAGGATATCAGAAAATGATAACTATGTTATGAAAATAATACTTTTGTCCCAACATGAAAAATGAGGTTGCTGAATTCTTAGCTAGGTGTATTGAATGTCAGCAAGTTAAGGTTGAACATCAAGACCTGGAAGGCATGTTACATCCTTTACCAATTCAAAATTGGAAATGGGAAGTCATACATCTTGACTTTGTAATCGATTTACCAAAAAATCAGAAACATAATGATTTTATAATGGTGGTTGTAGATAATTTAAGTAAAGCAACACATTTTATTCCTGTTAAAACAACCCACACAGCTGCTAACATTGTAGATATCTTCATGAAAGAAATATTCTGTTTTCATGGAATCCCAAAGGTAATTATTTCTTATTGATATCCTAAATTTACAGGTAATTTTTGAAAAAATTTATTTAAAGGGTTAGACACTAAATTAAAATTTAGTACTGCTTATCATCCACAAATGGATCGGCATACAAAAAGAGATAATCAGGTACTAGAAGATATGTTACAAATGTATGTTAGCGATTACCCCAAGAAGTGGAAAGACTACTTGCATCTAGTTGAATTTGCTTACAATAACCATTATCAGGCCTCAACAAAGCTTATTCATTTTGAAATATTATATGGTAGAAAGTGTAACACTCTTATTACATGGAGTAATCCAATAGATCGATTGATGTTAGGACTTGACATGTTAAAATCATTGGAACTAATAGTGAAACAGGTGCAAGGAAACTTAGAAACTTCTAACACTACAACAAATCCTGGAATTAGCATCCCTTTTAGCGTCCTTTTTTAGTGTAATTCTTATTTACATTGAGTGGTCAAACTAGACGCTAAATGGGGCGCTTCATGGAAAAAATTAAAGCATCTCAAAAATCATCATTTTTTGCTTCTTAGATAGCATCTCAAAAATCATCTTTTTTTGCTTCCTAGATAGCATCGTTTATGACGTCCAAAATAACATCTATTTTTTTTCTTCCAAAATAGTGTCCAACTTTACTTCCTAAACAACGTTGAGGTTTTCTTCCTAAATAATGTGATATTTTTCTTCCTAGCGAGTGTCTGCTTTTGCTTCTTAAATGACATCCCCGTTAG
Source organism: Pseudotsuga menziesii (assembly GCA_001517045.1). Classification (NCBI taxonomy): domain Eukaryota; kingdom Viridiplantae; phylum Streptophyta; class Pinopsida; order Pinales; family Pinaceae; genus Pseudotsuga; species Pseudotsuga menziesii. Next base: position 121,902 of record LPNX011119807.1, on the reverse strand, counting down.
TTCCATATTTACATCCTTAATAGCACCATGTTAGCATCCGAATTAGCATCCAATATTGCATGCATTTTTTCTACCACTTTATCATCCCATTTTGCACCATTTTTTACTTCCAAATATGTGTCAATTTTTTCTTCCAAATTTACACGAATTTTTTCTTCCTTTTTTGCATCGTGTTTTGATACAAAAATAACACCAAATATTTTGTTTGTTGTTGCACCATATTTTGCTTCCTATGTAGCGCCTTGTTTTCCATCCAAATTAACCTCTTATTTTGCTACCATATCAATGCCATGTTTGGCTTCATCATTAGCGCCACGTGTTGCATCATTTTTAATTCCTAGTTTCACATCTTATTTTGCTACCATATCAATTCCATGTTTGGATTCATCATTAGCGGCACATGTTGCATCATTTTTAATGCCTGCTTTGACATCTATCATTTTTTGGTCACTATTTTAGTCATTTTTAGTAATTTTATATACGAATTTCAGTCATTTTGTTTGGTCACTTATCTATTATTTTTGGTTACTAATTTTTTTTTTTTAACCCATATTATAATATCATTAGGGCATGGAGGAATCGAACCATTAACCTCCTTCTTGTAAGGTAGGTGCTCTTCCAATGAGCTAGCACCTTTTAAAAATTTGGGAACGTAACTTACAGAGTCCTCTATAATGGTAAAAAGGATCAATACACAACTTTAAGTATATAATATTTGAGAAAGGATGATGGATTGTATAAGTTCAGAGTATATGATCAAGCATGTTATGAAATCCATAAAACCTTTTCTAGGAATTTTGAACAAAACTCAAGAAATTGGCTTAATGGGATTGCAAAAATCACTATTCCCTAGCAACCGCAAGTGTACCACTATATGAGACCTATAAATGATAATTATCTTAGTGTGGATGCCAAGGATATAATAGATAAGCATGATCATCCTAAATCCATGTATAAGTGGATCAATAAGGAGAATCAAAAGAGGATGATCAACCCAATAGTTGGTTCTTCACATGGATCCTATCCACCATGGGATGAACAAAGTTCCTTCTTCCATCTAGATAAAGAGTATCCACAAGGAAAAATGGTTAGGATATATTGTGATGCCAATTCATAATGTTTATTCTCTTCCTAGGGTGATGTTGCAATGCTTGCACTGGGAGATCTACATGATCCCCAATAGCATTAGATATAAGAATATTCATGGGGCCATAGAGTATAGGATGAGGTTGTATTTTTATATTTTTATTTGGAAAACCAGGCATGATTTGACACATTGGGAGAAGGAATAGAATCAGATATACTTAACAAACTACAATAATGACAGGGAATAGGAATCTACTCTATTATCATTGTGTAGATGTTGGAAATGGGTATAACTACCTAAGGATTATGAACAACATCCATTTAAATATGATTGCAAAACCTTCCATGTCATAGGAATACTCAATGACAATGAACTTATTGTTTCTAACATAAATAAACAAAGAAGCCAGAAATGGAAGCTTGAGAGGGATACACATAACATTAGAACACAAAATCAACACCCTAAAGAAGTTACATCTAGGTTTTGCATTGTAAACAAGAAAACATTCATAAGATAGACAAAATTGTCTGTCATCATAAAATACGCCATATTTCTCTTACGTATATCACAACGTGATTACTCTATTGGTCAGGTTTCCATTTTGGTCACTATATAAAGATCTTGTCATGAAAAAATCCATAATATTTAAAATCCCATTATTATCAATTGGTAGATAATATCATATTTATATCATAAAATTCCATGTCCAAACACTTGTTTCAATAATCATATCTCATAATGAAAGAAACACAAAAAAAAATATTGATAAAATCAATAAATTACCTTTGATGTCCCAATGCAAAACTTGGTTGATATGACATTGCATACATTTCTTTACCAACACAACCTGCATCATACAACAGAATCTAGTGTTTAGATATTAAGAACCAGAGAAGTGTTGCATTATTGAAGACTGAACAAGGATTCCCTTCAAGTTTTGTAATTAGTCTTAGTTACTGAGTAAGTTGCTATGGATTTTATATTTAGGGGAGTTAAAAAAATTGCATTTCATGTTAAGATGAGGTTCTAGAATAAGTGGTGCTCAATAATATTTTAGGATCCCTGATATATTATGTATTAATGTGTAGTAACTATCATGAGTGTTAGTGACCAATCAAGTTAATGAATAACAATTAGTTTGGTAGTTAGGGATGGTCATGTAGAGTAAGTAATTAAACCACAATGAAAATATGCTAGCAAATTGTATCAATTAACTCAATTAATATGTATTTATACATCTCTTTTGTTTCATGAGTGCTCGATGTTAAAATACAAATTTCACTGCATTAAATAGCCTCAAGGAGAAAATAATGACGACTAAAGATACCCTCCTTTTGAATATTATTTTTTATTCTAGAATGTTAGTAGACCTTCTAACCCTTGAAAAAACATAGATTATGTTTGCATACTTCCATCCATACACTCACTTCCAAAGTTGTTTGTTTTGTAACTGAAATGGTTTTGATCACAAAATTGGGACATAAAATAAATATATAAATAGATTATCATTGTAACAACATAATAATGGAGAATAAACTAAAAACATAATTGAAAGAATGGTTCGTGAAGCAATGATGCAGGAAACCATAATCAACCTAAATCATCATCTCACGAACCTCTTCGATAACGAATTTAGAGAAATTTGAGCTCTTGGTCTCATCTAAATTAACGAGAAATGGAAAGCAATAAAATGTGTCTTATATATCAAAAGGTTGTTCTAGGAGAAATAGAAACAACAAACCACTAAGAATAACGGTCAAGTCATCTCTAAATCCTAAAATTAATTTAATACGGTATGCTTACAGAATGTTCATGGAAATGTTCTAATTGTCCGTTGTCTTGAAAAATACCACCCATCATTATGACTTGTCAAATAATGAAAATGTGTATTAGATGGAAAGAAAAATGCATATAACACAACAACTTGGGCCAAAAGACATACATGGCAAAACCTATTTAATTGATAAAACTAAACCCAATGTTGCATCCATAGCATTAATATAATATTGATATGGGGGTTTGAATGACTTGATTGGAACAATTCTAAAGTGGTTTAATCCTTATTTCTATCCACCATACTTTATTTACCACCACAGTGGGCATTATTTTGCAAAATTTTCATATTTAGTGGGATGTCTTTTGAAAAATCCCCATATTCATGGCAACCCATACCTTAAAATGGAATATGCTCATAATATAATTTCTGAATATGGGCCTTGCTATATACCTACAACAAAATAGCTTCTAGAATCCCTTGAACTGAAATACAAGAAATAACATACATAATAGCATTAGTCTCAGCTCTATGAAAACATTTCCCTACAGAGTTTGCAATTGCCTCCAAGTTTTGGGGTCTGAGGTGATGAGAGGAAGATGAGAGAGGTGGACCTAAATGGTGATATTTGTTGGAATTCCTCTTCTGGATCAAAATATAGAGACCAACTACTGAGATACATGCCTCTAAATATCATAAACCATGGTCCATTGTGAAATACATAGTCCTGGTTGTTGTTTAGCTGAAAATAAAAGGAAAAATAACCTCTTCCACTGAAATAGAAGTGGAATACAACTTTGAGATGGGGAGTCCACTACTTCTAGATCGTACCCTCTAGGGTTTTTGTGTTGGATCATGCCCTTGTAAATTTTAATTTTTTTCCAATAGTAATTCCCAAAAATAGTGTAAAAATATATTCTTTGGAGCATCCACATAAACCTTGATTTTTCACACTTTTCCATATTTTCACAAACCTTGACTAGTTTAAATGTGAAGCCCTCGCCACCTTTTCTAATTCTGCAACAAAATTATTCAAAGTAAGGAGTGGATTGGGTAAGAATTTTATTCTTAATCAGATCTTGGAAATAAAACAATATTCACACATGAATTGTTTGACAAAATGTGCAAGAGAAACGGCAAAAAGACATAAAATAACTGTAATAATACATGTGAATGGTGCTAATTGCTGATAATATTATTATCATACACCATTTATATGTTATGTTACACAATTATAATACATTGGATAAATTTTGAGTGGCTTTGGAAGCCAATTGGAAAAGTACAAGTGTCATGATGAAATTTGACCTCAATCCCCCCTAGGTGGACCAATGGAGCCACAAATCAGCCCAAACAGTCACAAATTGATATGTGTACATGGTTGAGGTGACATGGGGTCATAATAACACCTTTTCATGTGTTTTTGTGGAAAAATAGGTGGGTTAGATGCTCTAGGTGGCATTGAATGCACCAAATCAGCCCAAAATTGGACAAAATCTCCCTATAGAACTCTTGGTAAACCAAAATTTCCACATTCAATGAATGGGAGGGCACCATAAATGATGAGGGTTCACATGTGGATATTTGACTAAGGCAGATCGCTCATGTGGGTGTGAATGCACCAATTTAGCTGGTTATTGGTCCAACTAAGCACCCTAAGTCCAAAACCTTAGTGTATTGATGCAAAAATTGAGAAAATTTGACTAAGTTGTTAGAATAAGGTAATAAGGATGTATTATTTCTCCTAAACCCCCCATTAATCCAGAATTATTACAATTTAATAAAAAATATTTATTAAGGCCTTGGCAACTAACGCATAAGTCACCTTTTACAACAAAGCTTATTAATCCATGTAATTGAGGTAAGGAGAAAAACCTCATAGGAAGAAACCTCCCCTAAAAAATGGATATGATAGAGATAAAAATGTATTTATTGGGTCCTCTTCTTCACTTGAATTATCTTCAAGAACAACTTCTTGGTGATGGAATTGGTGAAGATGTTGTGGATGCCAAGGTCATGTATCAATGCATCAAAGTGTTGTAAACAAAGATCATGTGGAGAGGCCCTTTGATGGTCATCATTTTGTGATGAAGGGGAATCATAAGAATGTATCTTTCTACAAAAATAATCTGATATAATAGTATAATCAACCATGGAAAATATATCTATGTAAACTCCTTCCCAGATAACATCAAAGGATTCAACAAAATTTGCATTATGTGTAGCTGCCATACCATGAATAAAACCATGAATATTTCTCCCAATTTGGTGAAGCACATTCATAAATATTTAAAAAATATCACAAGGCTCTGAAATATTATAATACATGTCATATACAGCATAAAATATCATAGGTATGGTGTCTCTATGAGCGAATGGATCCATAGGAAGAGAAGAGTGAGCAACTAGATCACAATTGAAATTGAGCGAACCTGGAGGGTCTGGAGACTTGAGATTTGAACCATGGGTGGTGAAATAAAGTCCAGGCATATGGAAAATCAGTCCCATGAATTCCAATTATATTTCTTTCCAACCAATGAAATACATACAAGACATAACAACAACATATAGAAGAGACACCGCATTGTAAACTAGGCAATTTTCTGAATTTCCAACTAGTGAACTTGAGTGTTGATTGGTCTTTTGGTCATGAGATGGCTGGGAAAATGATTCAATGAATGTCATAGGATATAAATTATCCTGTATATAATATTTATAATAATAAATGGAAAGATATGAATGAATTGGGAAAGGGATTTCAGAAGGAAAATCAAAGGCTAATGAAAAATGACTAGTTTTGGGAGGAAGCTTTGATGAACTGACTGGGAATTTTTTCAAGGAAGGAATGGAGGTTTCAGGTTCTGATATATAATAATGTGAATCAAAAATATATAAAACAGAATTTGGTTTTACCCATGCACCCAATTCATTCTCATCCTTACCATTTCCTTGCTTGCACTCCCATCTTTTTGCAAATTCTTAAAGAGCAATGTGGTTCTCCTCAAGGAGATTGGTCATGATGTCCATTTTATTTGTGAAGAAATATTTCTCAATATGTGAACCTATGAAATAATGAAATGTAGGTATTTCTCTATTTTTCCTCCTCCTGGATTTCGAGCTCCCATCAGTAGAACTAGAACTTTCTGAACTTGATTCCTTCTTCTCTTTCTCCCTTTGCTTCAAATCTTTCTTCTTGCTCTGGGATTGATTTCATACACCAGAAGAAAGAGATTGATCCTTGGATTTTATGATGGTACCCATTTATATGAGATTTTCCAGATCTTGATTCAAATACTCCATGAAATATTCCAGCGCAAGCATCTTCCAATTTATGGTTGTTAGTTTGCTACTCCACAACAGAATTTGGCTTGGTTTCAATTCGCATGGTCACACAGTAGAGGCCCTTGGACCTCAATTGGATGGCCATATATAAATTCCACTCAAAATAATTTAATGGATTAATCATATCTCAATTTTTATCCATCCTGCTTGCATAACATGTGACAAAAATGTTGTTAAACCTGCACGCAAACACTCAAGTTTTCTGGAAATATGCCCTAAACAACAACTCAAACCTCACAAGATTTGTTTGCAAATCCAAACGGATCTGATATCATGTAATAATTTAATTATTAATCATATCTAGGATCTATAAAAATATTCACACATGATTTTTTTGACAAAATTTGTAAGAGAAACAACAAAGAGACAGAAAATAGTTGTAATAGCACATGTGAATGGTGCTAATTGATGATCATATTATTATCATACATAATTTAGATGTTATATTACACATTTATAATAAATTGGAGAAAAGTTGAGTGCATCTCGCATCCAATTGGGAAAGTACAAGTGTCATGATGAAATTTGACCTCAATCCCCCCTAGGTGGACCAATCGAGCCAGAAATCAGCCAAAGAACTCATGAATTGATATGTGGACGTGGTTGAGGTGACATGGGGTCATAATAACATATTTTCATGTGTGGGTGTGAAAAAATAGGTGGGTTAGAGGCTCTATGTCGCATTAAATGCACCAAATCAGCCCAAAATTGGACAAAATATCCCTATAGCACTATTAGTCAACAAAATTGTCCACATACAATGAATGGGAGTGCACCAGAAATGATGAGGGCACACATGTTGATGGTTTACTGAGGTGGAGCACTCATGTGGGTGTGAATGCACCAATTTAGCTGATTATTGGTCCAACTAAGCACCCTAAGTCCAAAACCTTAGTGTATTGATGCAAAAATGCAATAAATTTGACTAAGGTGTTAAACTAAGGTACTAAGGATGTATTATTTTTCCTATATATTGGGAGGAGGAGCCACTTCTACATCCTTAGGGAAACCACGAATGGAGATTATATCAGTATTGAGCAAAAAGGAAATATGAACCGAAGCACATGAACACTTTAATTTCATTAAATAAGATGTTATTAGGATATATGGAAGCTAACTTTGTAAAATACTATCTTATTAGAGTGTGTAGGGTAAATTTAACCAAATATTTAAACTGAGATGATATTAGGATATATAGGCTATCTTATGAACTAAATCTTTAAAATATGAACATATTAAGGCATGAAAGCCAAAAATTAACCAAATCCTTAAATATAAAGATGTAATTAGGGTATCCAAGCTAAAACATTAGCTAAAACATTAAAATGATTTCTTAGTAGGGCACGCAAGCTAAATTTAGATGAATATTTAAAATAAGATGTTGTTAAGATGTGCGAAGTAAATTTTAGCTAAATCTTGCAATAAGATGTTATTAGGGTATGCAATCTAAGTTTATCTAAACCTATAAAATAAGATATCATCAATACTATGGATAGAAAAACAAATAAAGAGTTTATGATTACTTCATATTAACAAATTGAGGCACGCAGTGAATACCAGTTGCATAAAATGTCTCTATTTTTCTAAACAACATAGATGTACTATGAATCTAAAAGGTCTAGCTGGGTTCTAGTGGAGGAATATCAGGAAAGAGAAGAGAGGGAAAAAAACTACAAATCTCGATTTTGGGAATGAAAAAAGAACATATTACTTATTACATGGCCACTTTCAAGGAAATGGTCACTTTGTACCTCATAACAACATATTACATGAATAGTTTTTGAAGTGCATAACATAATTTATGCATAGTTACACATGCATATGATGGGAAAATAGATAAATTAAAAAATAAAATATCCCTGTGTGATACAAATTTACAATATCATGTAGATTACCATTCCTCTTCTCTAGTTTCTGCACAAGTCACTCAATATCTGTAATTATTTTTAGATGTTGTCTTAAATCTTCGTGTAATGTTGTGTCCTCAATAAATGTAGACACCAAATCTGACCTATGCGTGATACCATATACATCTAACAATGCCAGTTTGAGCCACCTATTCAATAACCTATTTCCCATGTCAGTAGTACAAGTCCTTTTCATTAGACCAAACAAGATAGAATTTTTGTTCACATCTATCTTACTTTCAAGAACATTTAATGCTTGTAGTGTTGCAACATCCATCTGCATGTAGATTTCCAAGATATATCATTGTATGGTAAATATCCTATAATTGTTATCATTTGCAAGAAAATTTTCATAAGAGAGGAGAGCCCCTACAGCTCGAGCAATATATTCTGAACTTGAAACTGAGTCCCTCAATGACACTATAGGAACTTTGAGAAGGAAATTGAGGACTTGAATAACATCCCTGGAATTGAAATTGGATTTCTTTTTGTTTTCAGTTAATAGAACATTACATCTCGTCAACACATCATGCAACTGTTTATTGGAAAGTGACTTCCCACTATATAGAAGAAACAAAAATTTCCTGCATCTAAGAGATACCATGGAAGATTCCATATTTGTGTATTGGTTGTAATCAATAAACTCTAGCATGCCTAAGTCTCTCTTAGTTATATCAATAAATGTCAAAATGACCAAGAATCCATTATCTTGAGTTTGCACATCTATTATCACGGGTGTATCTTGAATGTCCTAATGCCCTCTCATCTAAGGGCCATGAGAAATCACTTCCATACATTGCAATTTATAACTATACTACAATATTGAACCAAGAGACTCTAAGGTTTGATGGAAATTGTGGGCCTAAAGGTGTGGCTTTCCTCATCTACAATATTCTCCATACTATGTTGTCAATGGTGGTATCATATAAGCACTCCAAAAATATATGTATTTAGGTTTGATGGATACCTAGCCTTCTTTTTCAGATGGAGACCCCTCGTACCATGCTTCATTCAAATGGAGACTTCTTCCTTTACCATTACCCTGTGATCAATGTAAATATTAACCTCAACTTTCTAGCTAAGATACCAACCCTAAAATATTAACCCTAACTTTAGTATATTAATCCTAACTGTTAGGTCATAATTTTGTCTTCCTTTGTTTCATGCTTTTTATTTATGTTTTTGAACCTTGCTATTACTTTTTTGTTTCTAGAAATTTTGTTGATAGAGATAATTTTGATTTTAAGCTTTTAATTTTCATGATTTTTTTATTTTTTAAGCTTGTTTTTACAAATTTTGCTTTAATTTCATAGTTGAGGGGTTTTATAAGGCATATATGGATTAATGGGGTTTATAAATAGCATTAAGGTTAAATTAGACCCATAAACCAAGTTTTAACTCTTATTATTGGCTTAATCATGTGAAATCATTTGATTGGACTTTCTTGTAGCGTAAGACCAAAATAAATACACTAGAGCGCTACAAGAAAATCGCGAATGCTAAAATCATGATTTTTCGGTCCAATTTCTTCAGAATTCTTATCTCTGAGGTGTCAATCATATTATTTGATGCATTTGATACATGTCCTCCATGGTTTAATCATTGAAACATGTGGATTATTATCATAAGGGCAAGATCATGGTGATTTCATGCAGAGCAGGTAAAATGATGACAGCGAGTTGAATGAGACAAAGCTTTTTAGGAATATGTTTCTTATCTGAAGGACATGAAGAATACTGAAGATCATGATGAGAAGACAATGCTGATAATTTGGGTTTTTTCAACTAAATGAGAAATTAGGGCTTTTCAGCAGCGGCTATTTGGAGTGGTCTAGATGGTTAGAGACAAGTGGAGCATGCAATTCAACACTTAACCATTGAAATAACTACATTTGAGCACTCATATTGGTATTCTAAATAGGTAACCCATGTGCCATTTCTAAGGTTTTTTAATTTGGGGCTTTTCTGAAGAAATAATTAATGATAAAATTCGAAGGCAGAATATGAGTTTTTCACCTAATACATTTTAAATGATGAATTATTAGCAAATACTTTCAAAGTATTCATCATTTAAATAGTAAATTGATAAGCAGATCTTGTTGTAGTTTCCTGAACTATATGTTAGGTCAGTCTGTTGTGATTTGAAGATATTTAGATTCTGGCATATCGGCAGGAGTTGTTAAACCTTAGTAAAAATGAAGAAAAGTGGAAAAACAAACAGGGTAGAGCCCTTAGACCTAGGGTGGATGAAGAATTTTCCACAACGTGCTCAGTTATTTTCAGATGCACGATGGTTAACATTTTTCAGAAAGATTAAAGGATACCATGCAGACGGGTCTTATAAATTTGCTCAGTGTTTAGATAAAGACATTGTGTCTTTTGACACGTTACATTTCAAATTAACTAAGGAATTGATATTTGAGGCAACATGGATCCTGAACGAGGGAGAATTATGGTTTAAAAAGGTTCCATTCACCTTCAATGCATAAAAGTATTTGCTTCCTGGTGTGATTGCAGATAGGGGAAAAGGTGTTCCAATCCATAACTTCAAACCTGAATGGATTGAGCCCATTAAAGTCTTACATAGTTATGTTACTTATGAGGGTAGATATGTTTTTGTTTTCAAATACCACTTTAGGTTTCTTCAGCATCTTACTGATGAGTCCAAAATGAACTTACCTTTCTTTTTTCTGAAAAGTCTACAAAAGATGTCATGCAGAGTTAAAGAGCACCAAGATCATACAAAGTAGTCTATTTTCCATCATGGACTCATCAAGCTTATCATAAGCACTCTCTTGCAGAGTAGGGGAAATACTTAGGATTATTTCATTTTTTGGTCAGGTTTTAAAACTGATCAAGAGGGACAGTCTCACAGAAGACAAGCAGATAAAGGGAAGACTTTTATTAAGAAGCTCAAGCAAAAGGTAATAGTCAAAAATGGAGAGAAGGTGACACTAGAAGAAGCTTCAAACCTTGAAAATAAAAATTCTGAATTTGAACAGCAACTTAATGACAATGAAAGTAGGAATTTACAGTCAGAAATTAAGGAAGCCGAGCATGTTGAAGATGTTGTACCTACAGAGACAATTCTAGATGAAAAACAAGGTATTGAAGTGCAAAAACAAAGCCCTATCACAGTTTTATCAGAAGATGAGAAATGCCTATTTGATGATGATGATAAAATTCCAGTCACTAATGCAACTAGGGTTTCTGCTGATCAAAAGCTTCACAACAATTGTGATGAGGTAGCACTATCAAAAAGAAAGAAAATAAAAGTTGTTGAGTTTGCCTCAATTACTCATCAGGGTAAGACTATCAAGATGTTGGGGGAGATTGCTGTTGTTTGGAGACCTAAAACCAGACCTAAGAATAAACTTAGACTGAACATGAAAAAGTTGTTGAATCCTAAATTGACCAAAGAAAGAGTGACAATAATAGATAATTCTTCATCTGAAGAAAAATTGAATGATGATAAAGATGACAGTAAGGGTAAAAAGCCAATTGAATAAAAAAGAGAGTCTGTCATGATTGATACTAAAATATCTTATATATTTCTAGAGGTTTGAAGTCAGATGTTGCAAGAGTACCAACAAAGTGAAGTAAAGAGTTCTTACTCAGAAAAGAAGGTGATGGTTGAAGAAAAAGTTCCATGCAAAGCTGAGAGTGAAGAACACCTAGGGTTTCTTGGAACATCCACAGAATTAATGGAAGAAGATGAGGAAATTTATAGGAGATTGAACATCCCATGGCTACCTGTTACCACCTAACTTGTACTTAGTGGTTTTTTATCAAGTGATCCTGGTGAACCAGACAAGGATAACTTGTTCCGAGTTCAGAAGACCTTTGGAAGTACTTTTGGGAAGTGCTTGTTGTACTATATCACATGTTCATACACCATGGGGGAATTGTAATAAATGTTCTAGCATGATAGTGTCTGTAAAAGACTCGGTCTCTTAGACTTTATTTGTCAATCCGATCAGCCTAGGGTGTTTTTTCCCTTGGTTATTATTGGTTGTTGAATAAACGACTCATAATTTCTGATTTTTTCACTCCATACTTCCAAAGTTGTGGTGGTCGGCTTGGCATTTAGGCCTATTGAGGTTATTAGAGTCTATGTGTCAATGTATAAACATGCTAGGCATCATGGTCGAGTCATATGAACATGTCTAAGTCCCCCTAGGTTTTTTCAAATTTTTAAATTTTTTATTTCTTCATTGTTTTTTATTAAAATTTAATTTTTCCAAAACTTAGGCTATTTTTTAATAGTTTAATTGGAAAAATTGGTTTTGTAATAAAAGTGGGCCAAATAATCAGTTTCAGTAATGTAGGTGCTCATTTTCAAGCTAAGAGCACTATGTAAACCCATGGACCCACTATTTCCTAGTTTTGAGTGATTTTCCATCACTCATGTCGGAAAGCCCAAAAAAATAATTTATTGATTATTTTAAATTAATAAATTGATGAATAATGGAGCAAATCCAAAATCCTATATCAGTGGATTCTCAGCCGATTTGATTGAAATCAGTCAGATCTAAACCAGATTGGCTGGATCTAACAAATCCTTGACTGATGGAGGTGATCTGGATAGATGCAGAGTTGGTATTCAGCATCCTTTACGGGGAATTTTTATCTCCCTCTCTCCTCCACACATTTTGGCTCATCTGGATGAGTTTTGGTGGATGCTTCAGTCAACAGGTTGAGGTGTCAGTCAGATCAGCCCCCTGATTGACATTTGCACTCAATGAGACTTAGATATGGCTCAGTTAGACACAAATCAGGCATTGATGGACTCTCCTTTAGCTACAGTGTTCTATATCCTTGGGATTTGTGCCCCCGCTGGGCTGGATCTCCTAGTTTTTGTATATATCCAAGCATAAGCCTCCTCTTCCAAGCTAGTTAGAGTTGGATTGAAGGGCTTGATATTGAAATACTGTTGTAATATTTTGATTGTTGGAATAAAGGAGATTTGGAGGCCAAATGGTGTAATTCTCCCATGTGTGTGGATTAAGCATTGTCTTACGACTATTGATGTTGCCGGCTTTTTTCTCAATTTCTGCATCTGAACCTTGTCTAGCTTGAACGATTCAACTGAATCAATATGATTATAGTTGGGCAAGTAAGTTTACTTGTTTTTCTTATATCTCATAGCATATATGTTAGAATATATATATATTATACATGTTTAATAAGTTTATTTGCATGTAATTCTTGTCTCTTTTTCATATATATATCCAGATCTCATGAGGTTTCGTGCAGGATTGTGTGTTTATATTTCAAGTAGCAAGGATTGGATGAGCTATGGATCTAGTTTGACTCCACTGTACATCCAAAATATTTATGAAGACATTGCCCCTCTGTATTCCACTAACAAGTTTCCATTGCAGATCTGCTTCAGCAACAAGCACTTCTCTTCTCCTTTTCCTCCTTCAAAATCAATTTTCTTATCTGGTTACTATGTTTGAAAGATTTGTTATCACTTGGATATGTTATATCAAAGTAAAATTTACATAGATCTACTATATCAAATCTCATAGTCTAGATCTCAATTCTGAAAAGTAATCATTAAGCCTTCTAGATCTAGCATAAGGAAATCGTCCATTTTGCATGGCAAGTTAAAGAAAATCAGTAGGTTGCATACTTTAGATTTATTTTTCTGTTTTAAAAAGATTAAATCCGGAAATCAATGCATATTTCATTTTCTACACAAACAGCAATCCAATATCCCAAGGAAAGCTTGCTTTCCTTGGTTCCTTTTTCACCTGTTTAGCTAGTTTTAACTTAATATTTTTGAGTTAAGGTAGGCTGATCCAAAGGTACTCTTAAATTGATTTTGGGAATATGTTATTCTAACATTATTGCTGGTTTTTAGCAGGTATAATAGAAAATAAAATAATCTTCTGTTCGAAAGTGGCCTCAGGTGCGTTCAAATCCCCCCAGGGGTCTCCACTTTCACTAAAATTTAAAAATTTTGCAAAGTTGTAAGATCTTGGTTTCATCCCATATAAGGAACAAGAGGGTTCTGATATTTCAGTTTGCTGATATTGTAACCAATAATAATAAAGAAAATAATTTTTGAGTAGGCTCTTTCGAGCCCGCTCCCCATCCCCCCTGGGGGGATTTGCATCCGTGTCTTTTTTTTTTCAATCTAGCGTATTTCTAATCTGTAGGGTAGTATACTTTGATTTATTATCAATTCCATATTCCATGTCTAAGGTTTCAAAGTAATTTAATACTTACCCCACGACTTCCCGATTGACCCGAAAGGGGAAAGAGATGTGTGGTAGGACTAATTAGAAAATAGGAATTGTGTATCTATATTTTCCTTTTCATCATTTGTTTCATTAGCTATTATAAAATTAACCCCTCCTTGATTCCCCGATTGAGATCCACTTGGATCGAAAGAGGTTCCTGGAGGGTTTTCTTTTTAACAAGAACACCGATCTCAAAATTTACTAAAATTGACAAGACTCTGGTGTGTATGCTCTGCACTTGGCTGCGGTTCGTCCGATCAGTCAAGCTGTATAAAAACCACTTGAGTGAATTGAATAATTAGGATTCACTCTCCCAAATTGACAAACCATCAGGTGAAAATCCAACACCTAGAACAAACCATTACGGTGGAAAAATACCCAAAGGAAGCGGGAACTCCTGAAAAGTGACCTCGGGGCGCCGATCTCTGTCAGACCCTAACGGGTGCATTATGAACAATAGCCATAGAGACTCCATTCAGCCCACATATTCCTTGTGGGTAGCCGTGAAGGTTTAGTTTTGGACATACTCCAAGTACTCTTGGGTATATCTGGAGTCCACCCCTTCGCCTAATTTTAATCAACTCATATTTCACATTAACTTAAAACATACCAAGAGGCAATCACAAAAAATTTCACTCCAAGCAAATGAAATTACATTGATTATCTTTTGACTCCATTTTAAGGCACTGGTTATTTTCTTGCTATATATATATACTGTGTCTTAGCATTGTGCTTTCGTGTGCTCATTTTGTATCATGTCATCTATGGTTGTTTATGGTTAAGTTTCAAACTGCTAAGTAATTAATTCAGTTTAATATCACCATACTAAGTAATTAGCCTTTGTAACTTAATAGGGTCTACCCACCTTGGCTTCGTTAGGAGTTGAGCCTAAACGGAGGAGTCAAGAACAAGGTGATACTCTTGACTCAAGACTTGCCCCCAAGGACACATCGAGTGGCTTGAATATTTTTTCCATGTGACCCAGGTGTGTGAAAGGCGGAAACACTTTTTGGTGCTGTTGCGGGGGATAAATCCTTTTATTCCCAAGTAGGACTTAGCTTAAATTTTTTCTAAACATCTAAAAAGATAAAAAAAATTGATTAATCTTGTCTTTAAAAAACATAAAAATTAAAACTCGATCCATTTGGTGACTCCACTGTCTAACATCCCTTCAATAATTTCTACTCGAAGAAACTGCCATCAATAATTCAATCCTCTCCCTGATCCTGAAAGGTCTATTAGGGAAATATTGAATAGGCATAATTCTCGTAGAAACCTTGAAGATTTAGGAGACCAATCCCTCTTAGATATCCATCACATATTTGTAGAGATTCATGTTCACCAATATCAAGAAATGATGGAATTATTCAAACCCCTTGAATTTTCTCAGATAGTAGGTGCTCCCCATGCCATTCCAAAAGATGCTATCAAGAAGCTCCCCATATTTCAAGGCAATAATTCCATCACTGCCAAGTCTCACCTTCGAAAGTTTGAAAAGCACCTGGTCAGTTATTGCAATGATGCTACCCATGACCATGATGATGTCAAAATGAAGCTCTTTGCTTTATCCTTAGAAGATGATGCTGAAGAATGGTACCTCAACCTAGATGATGATTCATATAAAACTCTTAGTGAATTCCTAGAGGGTTTTAAGAAGAAATGGGGAGAAAAGGAAGAACCAAGACATCTGCTTTCTACCCTTCATAACATTAAGAATATGGAGAATGAAACCATGGATGCATTTAACACTAAGTTCAGGCGTGTGGTTGTGGAATTCCCTAAAAAAATAAATCCAAAGGATTCATCCATCCTCATATCTTACATTGAAGCTTTCACTGGTGACTTGAGGTACCAGTTAAGAGACAAAGAGCCATCCGATCTAAAAACTGCTTAGGAATTGGCTGAGAAAATAGAAAAGAATATGCAGTCTTCAGGAAAATCCAACATTCCAGGTTACACTATTGGAAACAGTTCATACAACAAAGAAAAGGGAAAATCCGTTGAATCAGAAGAAAAGGGAGCCTCTAAAGATCCCATGGAAAAGGTAACAAACATGATTAAAGACTTGGTTACTAGTCAAAACCAACTTATGGCAAATCAGTCTGCACAACTGAATCTTATGCATAATAGAATAATCACAATGGAAAGAAATAATGGACCTAGGAACTTTCAGCCTAGGCAGAATCAGATGTATCAAAAGAAGTTTCCTCAGCAAGAGCCTACGATTCCAAACCAGTTAGACTCAACTAACATGGTAGAAGAAGTAATTCCATGATGTAGACCCTATGAACAATTCCACCAAGAAAGCACTTGTTATGTTGCAAATCAAGTCATGGAACATGGAATTCCCGAGGTCAGTAATCAGGAAACAACTTCAAGCGAGCCTGATCATATATACATGGTAGGCCAGGCCTACCCTTTGTCACCATCTAAACAGTACAAGCCTAAGGATGAAACCATTGCAGAATCTTATAGTGAAACTTATGATGAAAACTGTAATATACATGATGGGACTCCTATGTGTTCTCCATATAATGATGACAGTCTGGAACGTTTACTACCTTGTGACCTTTTCTCTGAAGAAGATGAGTATGAAAATGAGGACAAGTATAGCTTGAAGCATGATACAAGTGATGAAGACTCCCTTATCCCCGATAAAGATGTTGATGAGGAGTCCTGGACATTCATGGAAAATCCAGTCTATGACATGAATAAAGAGGAAAATAATGAACCAGAAACTTTTGATGGTTTTGTTGATTTTTCTGTCTATGGCATATCTAAAGGAGAGAGCATGGACCATGTGGCCTTGGGAAACTTTGATATGAAAAAGGAGCATGCAGTTTATCCACATGATTAGTCTGAGATATATATCAGTATTAGTAATGAAGAAAAAGAGAACTCGATATTGGAACTTGATATCAGCAATGGGGAATCCATCACATCTAACATAGATGATGGTGATGACTATTGGGATTGTTGTGGATATCTTATTAAGAATCCTATCTATCCTATATCCAGCAATGGATGTGTCTATTTAGAAATTTGTGGAAGTCCAATCTACTATACTTCCATAGAGGGAAGCATGGATCTGGAGACCTTGGAAAATCCTAGTATGGAAAAGCAACATTCAAAACTCTTATATGATCATTCAGAGTCATATCATGCTGAGCCACATAAAGGTATCAATAATGAAGACATGGAGAAGCAGTGTTGTGAAAAGACAGATGTGATGCAGTTAGTAGAATATCAGTCTCAACTATCATCTTTACATATAGAGTTTCATCATGATTTGGAGCCACTTGGGGCTTATACAGTGAATTGTCATCCGCTAAGCCTTGATGATCAGTATGATGGTGTAGTCAATCTTCCTCGTCATTCCGATTTGTACATCAACTCTGTCTAGTCATGGATAGAAGCATCCTGTGCAAGCACTTACCAGTTTGGGAGGAAGTTTGACGACATTATTCATGCCTATGATTTCCCATCCATCCCGCCCCTTCCGGATCATCATGCAGATTTGCATTTTCTGAATAAAGTATCCTTACTTTGGCTAGTAACCAAAGACAAGGAATTTTTTTATGTTAATAAAATGATTGGGTGGTTACATTGGATTTCTAATTACACTTAACCCTTTTTATATCATGCTTAGAGTAGGAAAATTAGCTCCTTGAAAAAGAGCATTTACTTTCCGCATTTTTTGTTTTGTGCTTAGCTATAATCAAACATTTTTTTTCATTAGTTAGTTACATTTATTTTGTTTAAATAAATGAACTTAGTGGTTCATTTGGTTTTTTATGTAAATTTTGTGCTATTGAGGTTTTCTTGTCAAGTTGAGATGTTTTTACAAGGTGTATAAACCAGAGATTCTGGTGTTCTCGTATCCTCTCCTTGCCCCATGACCAGATCGAGCACATGTCCTGCAGTTGGAGCCAGAATGTTACCACCTAAGTTGTACTTAGTGGTTTTTTACCAAGTGAGCCTCGTGAATAGGACAAGGATAACTTGTTCGGAATTCAGAAGACCTTTGGAAGTACTTATGGGAAGTGCTTGTTGTACTATATCACATGTTCATACCCCATGGGGGAATTGAAATAAATGTTCTAGCATGATAGTGTCTGTAAAATACTCGGTCTCTTAGACTTTATTTGTCAATCCGATCAGCCCAGGGTGTTTTTTCCCTTGGTTATTATTGGTTGTTGATTAAACGACTCATAATTTTTGAGTTTTTCACTCCATACCTCCAAAGTTGGGGTGGTTGGCTTGGCATTTAGGCCTATTGAGATTATTAGAGTCTATGTGTCAATGTATAAACATGCTAGGCATCATGGTCGAGTCATATGAACATGTTTAAGTCCCCCTAGGTCTTTTCAATTTTTTCAATTTTTTATTTTTTCATTGTTTTTTATTAAAATTTAATTTTTCCAAAACTTAGGCTATTTTTTAATAGTTTAATTGGAAAAATTGGTTTTGTAATAAAAGTGGGCCAACTAATCAGTTTCAGTCATGTAGGTGCTCATTTTCAAGCTAAGAGCACTATGTAAACCCATGGACCCACTATTTCCTAGTTTTGAGTGATTTTCCATCACTTAGGTCAGAAAGCCCCAAAATATCATATATTGATTATTTTAATTAATAAATTGATGAATAATGGAGCAAATCCAAAATCCTAGATCAGTGGATTCTCAGCCGATTTGATTGAAATCAGTCAGATCTGAACCAGATTGACTGGATCTGACAAAACCATGACTGATGGAGGTGATCTGGACAGATCCAGAGTTGATATTCAACATCCTTTATGGGGAATTTCACTCTCCTTCTCTCCTTGACACGTTTTGGCTCATCTGGATGAGTTTTGGTGGATGCTTCATTCAACAGGTTGAGGTGTCGGTCAGATCAGCCCCCTGATTGAAATTTGCACTCAGTGAGACTCAGATCTGGCTCAGTTAGACACAGATCATGCATTGATGGACTCTCCTTCAGCTACAATGGTCTATCTCCTTCATATTTGTGCCCCCCTAGGCTGGATCTTCTAGTTTTTGTATATATCCAAGCATAATCGTCCTCTTCTAAGCTAGTTAGAGTTGGATTGAAGGGCTTGCTATTGTAATACTGTTGTAATATTTTGATTGTTGGAGTAAAGAAGCTTTGGATTCCAAATGGTGTAATGCTCTCTTGTGAGTGGATTAAGCATTGTCTTACGACTATTGATGTTGCCGGTTTTTTTCTCAATTTCTACATCTAAGCCTTTTCTAGCTTGAACGATTCAACTGAATCAATAGGAGTATAGTTGGGCAAGTAAGTTTACTTGTTTTTCTTATATCTCATAGCATATATGTTAGAAGATCTAGATTATACATGTTTAATAAGTTTATTTGCATGTAATTCTTGTCTCTTTTTCATATATATATATATCCAGATCTCATGAGGTTTCATGCAGGATTGTGTGTTTAGCTTTCAGGTAGCAAGGATTGGACGAGCTATGGATCTAGTTTGACTCCACTGTACATCCAAAAGGTTTTAGTTTATTATGTAGATTTCATCCAAAAGTATAAAGTAAATTTAACTATTTTTCTTTTGTTTATATTTATGAGATATATGAAATTTACAATATCTATATAAATTCAAAAACAAATTGTGATTATCAATGTTTGAATTTAAATATTTTTCCTATCAAATTAAATATTAATTTAAGATTATGAAATTTATATCAAATTGTGAGATATGCTCAACAATATTTTTTTATATAAAATTAAATATTAATTTACAATTATATAAATTCACATTATTATAATAGAATCATAAATAAAATTAATTAATATTGAACCTACATTTTTTACATATAGTTTTATTGTTTATACATGCATATAAAAAAAATTGTAAATATTTATTCAAATCCTTCCCATGTTGTGTTATTTATTGCCATTAATGTTTTTTCATTATTTTAAACAATATACCTTAAGATTATTATTTATTTTAATTTATTTTCAACTTCAATTATATATGGTTTTATTTAAAAAAAGTTTTATTTATATATTTATTTTATTTTATTTTAAACTTAAATTATAATGTTTTTGTCCTTATTAAGTATATGTTTTAAGAAAAATCATTAAGAATATTTCGAAGGTGTTGGTGTTAAAACCTTATATAGTGAAGAAACTTGTTCCAAACATGGTTCAATAATGTTAGCCATGATGAAACAATAGTCAATCATGGAAAATATAGTCAACTTTAATTAGATGTGGTCAAATAATAATGAACTATGATTAATGAGAGTCTAACTTTCTCAACCATGGTCAATTGTTGAATAAAAAACCTAAAGTATTAAAAAACATATCAAGCAATACTAGTACAAGAATTGAACCAAGGTGGGCAGGGTCACAATCATTCCTCCCAACCACGAAGCTACATCCAATGGGAAAATTTTAATCAAGACTTAGAATTAAAAAGGTTATTAATTATTTTGCTTTATTTTAGTTTATTTTTAACTTCAATTATAATGTTTGTAATTTTATTTCTCTATTAGAATATAAAATTACATTATTTATATATATGTCAAACATATATTTTTAATAGAATTTCTAAAATATGATCTAAGATCTACTCTTATATTTAAATAGAATTAATTTTTTTATCATAAGCAGTAAAAAATTGTCCATAATTTTGTCTTGTATAGCAAAAAGGTCGATCTAACATACAGAGTCTCATTCTTCCAAAATTAAAATGTATTGATGTACCATGTTCTTGGCTTGATACCCTTGGTCATTCCATTAATGGTCCATGGTAGTACTAGTGGATTTGGTCATTGTTTTATTCTTCTACCTTAAACTGTCTTTTATCTAGGTATAATGTTAATGTGCTTGTACTTAAGAAAGGTAATTATCTAGCTTTACTTTTTATTTTTTTAAACTTTAATTATAATGTTTTTTTTTCCATAGTCAATATATGTTTTAAGAGAAATCATTAAGAATCCCTTGAAGGTATTTGTGTTAAAACCTTAGGTGGTGAAGAAAATTGTTCCAAACAAGTGGTTCATTAAAGTCAACCATGGTTAACTATGCTGAAACTTAGTCAAACATAGTAAATATAGTCATGATTTAACATTTTAAGTAACTTTATTTAAATTTTACTCATCATAGAAATTAATAATTTTGTAGAAGTTTATTTCTTTAATACAAATGTGAAAATATGGATACACAAGTTAAGAAACCATGGAGTTAATTGACAGAACCTAAGTTTATGGAAACAACTAAATTCTCAACTATCATTACAAAGACAAGTGGACATTATTGGGGAGAGGTTAGCTATTAGCTATTAAAGTCCTAGGAAAGGAAAGAGGAGAGCATGCTTAAACAAGAAAATAAACCAAGGAAAGAGAATGGAGAGCTCCAAGAGAACACCCAGAGTGGTGTAGGCTCTAGGAAACCATTAAGAAATAACACATAGCTACCAGAGAACCCCTCATAGGTGCCATGCTCTGAAGTAGAACCGTTAGTCGGCACATTAAATGTGTTAGGATATGCAATAATTAACTCTGCTCATTATACTGGTGGCAACTTGAAAGCTGGGAAAACTAAGTCATAAACTCAGGATTATGGGAAACAGGGTGGAGACCTTGTAGACTAAAACGTTTCTAGGATTTCTAAGGATGACAGGTGTGTGGATTTTGAATTTCAAATTCTAGAAAAATTGAGATAAGTTTTACTAGTAAATTGATCCATTTTATAGTTATGAGAATGAAACGTGTTTCCATTTATGTTAATTTAAATAACACAAAATGCTTAGTGATTTGTTAAATGTGTGAATGAAATTTATAGAGTAGTACCAAACCTCTCACCATATAGTTCTTTATAACCCTAAAATTAATCAATGTTATTTGAAATATTTATATTAAATATCAATGTAAAGTATAACTATGGTCCAAAAGGGGAATTGCTCAGTATTAACATATAATCTATAAGCCCTATTTATGGTTAGGAGTTGGAAACCTTAACTTAATATTATTTAGTTCAAAAACCTTATAAATTAAATGAAACAATTAGTCTTAGAAAAGGACTATCGAAAATAGAAATACCACTAAAACTTCTATTACTATGAGTACTCTGAACCGAAGAATTAGTTAACCTTTTTCATTCATAAATTGTTAAACAAAACTATAAATAAAATAACCAACAAACCAAAATATTACTCGCACACAAGCCGTAGACTAAAACACTCAGTAAATATAAAAACACTCAGTTAATATAAGCAATGTCATTAAAAGAAGATTGTTAATAAAAAATTATATACATGACAAACCCTTTCATTTGAGTATTACAAACTAGGAAAATTTGTCAAAAATTTTCATTAACCATCATAATATTCCTTAAACTGAAGGAAGAAAAACACTTAAAAAACAAATTTTGTTGATGGCTCAACTCTCTCAGTAAAAGCATTCCTTTCCAAGTGAAGGGTAAACTTTAACCAAGAGATATTTTCTTTCCAACTCACGAAGCAGGAAGGAAAGAATAAAAATTCCATTAAATAAAACACGGAGATACCGAGAGAAAGACTTAAATTATGAAAATATTCATTTACTTTTTTCCTTATAGACATGAAAGAGAGGTAACACAAGGACTTACATATGATATCTTACTAACCTAAATCCAAAACACTTCAACCTTTTCATTGTTGTAATGACGAGTATTATGAATACATTATATAAAAAAATGATAATAGAAATTGTATGGAAAAACATCCATTGACAAAGAGATTAAGGAAAATTTTTACCTGTAATTATGAATAAGAAATCAAAAATACCGAACCTTCGTAATACGTGATGTAAGTGCACAACAATAATATTATAACATAATGTGAAGTGGATATCTTGTTAAGAAAGGTTTTGTAAGCGTAGAGGAACTATGGGAGACTATGCGAGGATTTAATTGAAGCTTAAACCCACAAAAGTAAATAAATCAATGGCATCATCATAGTTTAATTGAAAATATAGGTGCAGGATGGTTAGCAGCCATGGTGAAGGTCCAATTGTTAATGCTAGAAAAAAAATGACCATCAACACTCTCCCATAGTTGCTTAGGCTAGTAAAATGCAAAACGATAGAGTAAAACCCATTGGTACCTTGTTCGAGAAACGGTGAAGTGAATCCAGGAGGAAAGCACATATCTCAAGACTCTAAATATATTTTCATAGAATGGGTACAATACTATTTAGTATGGATCAATATTGCTTAGGATTTAAATTCTCAAAATCTCAAGAACTAATTCTTGGCTAGGTTACAACCTATTGACCTAGTATATTCCTGCAAGTGAATTTACTATGTTGTCATACCCCTAAGAGAGTAATTACATCAAAATCAATTTTGTTAACCTTTTATCACCCCAAGTTTATATAAAGAGCTAAGAGTTTAAGTCACCCTAACTCTTAAGAGAAGTGATCACTTTAGAGTTGTTGGATAACCTTGGTAACAAATTTTTTTTTGGTATGTTGCAAATGGTATTGGAGCGAGGTTATAACGCTCAAACCTAATGGGTCGTCACATATTTACCTAATTATATATAATCTATTTTAATTAAATGATAATTTATAGATAATTTAATTTCTGAAAACTAACAAAATCAATAATTGTTGCACACAGACCTATCAATGGATGAACCATGACAAATCATGGAACAAGAACCAATACCTGAGGGTATCTTGGTAGTGGAAGATGCAAGCCTCTACATAGAAAATGAGGGAAAATGTGACATGTTGAGATACAATCAGAAATGTTAGAAACTATAAGAAGTTTGAAGGATGATTTAGAAAATCTTAAGGCGGAATGAATGCTAAATCAGACCAAGAAGAAATAAATGAGTTAATTTTAAAGGGATTAACAAACCATGCATCACATAAAAATAATGGTAAAAACTCTTGCATTAATCGGAAAAGAAGGAAGGAAAACATAAAAGGTTACACTAGAAATAATTAAAGAAAGATGATGAAATGAGATATAAGAAAAAAAGTAAGACTTGTGGAATTACAAGGGGAATTTAATAAATTGAGACCTCCAATGTTCGACGGGGAATATGAAGATGATGCTAAATCCTGTTTGTTAAACATAAAACAATGTTTTTAAGTATACAGTTACAATGGTAATTTGAGAGCACGTTTGGCTATTTTTCAGATGACTAGGAAAGTTGCTCTGTGATGGTAGGATGAAAAAAAACATAAATAACATACATAGTAAGGAGTTAACTTGTAAGATTTCTAAACCAACATTTACGAGGAAATTCATACTAGATCAATATTATGATGAAAAGGCCAAAGAGTTTAATGATATAATATTGGGAGAATTAACTATCTAAGAGTTTGTAACTAAATTTGTTAATTTACAATGTCACGTACCATATTAGAAGGATGAAACAGAAATAATATATCGGTTTATTAGTTGTTAACCTCCGGATTACAAGGATAAAATTGAAATTAGCATGCCCAAGACTATGGATGAAGTAAGGATGAAAGATAAACTATGCTATCTTTTATTTAAACAATGATCTGAATTAAGTAGAACTTGACAAAACAAAAAGAATGAAAAGATGGATCAATGCAAGAAAGGATGTAAATATTCACCTTTTATAAAAGGAATAAGAAGCTATACAAAAAAAACTATAACATGTTAGGTTCAACTATAAACAATGGAACAAAATTAGTTTTGAAGATTCTTTTGAAAAAATCTCCTTATCGTTCTTATACCTATCATACAAGTCATCTTTGCATTTAAATTTATCACTAAATGTTTCTAATACCTTTAAAAATTAATATTCTTGTAATTCAAAGGCTGGGCCTTTGAACTTCATTTTTCCCTTCTTATTCTCATCTTCACTTACCTCTACCGATTCTCCCTCAGACTTGGTATTTTTACTTTTGGATGATTCTGAATTTTCCTCTTCCTCTGTCTCCATGGCCTCTGAATGAGTTCTCTTACCTTCGATTTATACTTTTCTTGTGACAAGAGTTATCGTTTATGTTGATTTTATTATATCCAATGGATTTTCCTATCAAACCTCTGCATCCTCTATCTGTGTTGGATAATCCATCAAATTAGTTCTTTCAGTTAATATTTCCACTTCCTGATGCTCAAATTCCTTGTTCTTGTTTAGTTACCTCCTTTGTAAAATAACATGGTGTGGGTCATAATTGAGTGCAAATGATTTCTTGCAATTCATCTCCAACAACATACTTTCAATTACAGGAAGTGGAACTTTTCTCTTGATAATGAATGGCCCAACCAACCATGAAAACTTGATCTCAGAATACTTCTTAAAACTGATAAAAATTTCATTCTCCACAATTATCTTATATCTTATAAATTCTAAAGAAAATATTCTAGGGGCCAATAATGTTGGCAAGACATATGGTTCATGAGTAAAAACATATACCATGATTATAGTATGTTCTTGTAACAGGAACCAATCCCCTATCCTTCTATCACGAGAAAAATGTAGAGCCTCCTACATCTTCAGTAACACTCTGATTAATTTAGTATCAAAGAACACTTTATATGCTTCTTCCATCAAAAGGTTCATGTACTTGAAAAAATCATCACTGATCTCTAGAGTAAGTACTATTCCGGGAGCTGTAAGTTTTCTTCATTGAAAAACATGAACATTCTAATCATGTATGACTGAACCTGAAGTGTTTGCTGGTGTGGAAATTCACCAGCCGAGAATGGATGCTTTCATCTAGGAATTCATCAAATTTAAGAGAATTGGGTTAAGGGGATTGAGACTCGGACTGAATCACACTGATTCTAAATAACATACTCATCAATAATTCATGTAAAAATATGTCTGTATCCAGACCTAAAAACTGAATCAACATAGAAATAACCAGTTTGAGTCTTCATTAAATCAGTGTACATACATGGGAAAAGGATGGTTAGTGAGGGATACATCATTTCTAAAACATACAGAGAAAAAAGGTTACTTCTCTTCAAATTTTGCATGTCTAAATGAATAAATTAGGTCTTCTTCTATGAAATATTCTCGGCCCAGGGTGTATGAAGGTGGTGCAACATGAGAATCATAAAACAAGAATGCTAAAAATATTTGTGTTTTAGCATAGTCCATGCTTACTCTTACAGAGGAGGAGTAATTTGATGCACACCAATCAATGAAATATCAAAAATTTAGGGTTTGGTCAGGTCATAAATAATAAAAATAATACTAGAATACGTCATGTAGTTCAATGGTCAGGTATTTAAAAGCTTCTAACTTGTTTTTAAACTAGCGGATGGAATCAAAGGACATAATAGTGTCGAATATGTCGTCGTCTATAACATACCCAAAACTTGAGAATAAATATTTATTAATTTATTTATTTTAGTAGAACATTATGTTAAATTTTATTGTAAGGTTTATGACCAAGTGGGTCAAGGATGACTGCAATTGAAGAATTATTTATTTTATTAATTAATAAAAGGAGACACCTATGCGGGGGAGACTGTTAAATGAGTGTTCACTACAACTGGGAGGAAGGAGCAGATGTAAAAGGCTGATTGACAAGTGGTAGCACTAGTATTCATTTTCTAGCAGTTGCAGGAGCATAATCCATAAAAAAGTGGTCATGTTCCCTGAGAGGGGGAACTATATTGGGTGGCTCATTAAATTACAAAGTAACCCTAAGACCTAGGAAATCTTATATAAACCATCAAATTGAGCAGGAGGCTCACCACTCATTTTGATTTAGGAGAGAATGAACATTTTGATTGCTGTAAACTGAAAAGTCAGGCACACGAATAATTTGATGAGGTGATAACTAAAGTGAATTTCTAAGATAAGTCTATTGCTAAGTGCTAAGTTACAGAAGTCTACCATGTAGCAGAGATCTCCATCCTAGTGGTGCAGTGAACAAGTTTGGGGGTTGTATGCAAGTGTTTGGCTGCTTCAGGAAAAGCTTGGGTGGAACAGTCTCCCTTGGGGTTTGGTCCCATTTCTTTGTAACACTTCCAGGTTCTAACTCTAATATGTTCATGTAATTATTTAATTATGTTTAAAATAATTGTAAAGTTGTTTAGAATGAAGTTATAGTTTATAGAATTTCAGTATTTGGAAGAATTCTGATTGATCTAGAAATGAAAATAATTATCCCCTGTATTTTTCCTTTCACCGTAGTGATGTAATCTAGTACAGGAGGATATAGAATTAGGTTAAATAAGTACTATCATATTAAATAAGTAAATGAGTATTTTTTTCTTCTGGATTACAGAGTATTTGACAATACAAAAAATGAAACATCAATGCTAGATTTTAGTAAGTTTATAGGTTTAGTTTTCTTGTAATTTTTAACTATTTTAGTAATATCATGTCAAGATGATCGATGAATCATAACACTGATAGCATGCTTCTGATCTATTTGATATTGTTTTGAACTAGTTCTCCCACAGAAAGATGTTACAGCCTTAAGGCTCAACTCTTTTACTGTTCAACAAGATGTTTCGTTTTAACGAGAGCTATTCAGACTAAGAGCCTTAAAATTTATGTAGCAAACTAATTTACTTAAGTCTACACATTTTAATAAAAAGCTAGATATGTCATAACTATTTTTCTTTAGTAAATACACAGCCCTTATTACTATCTGTCACCATAATAGATAATCCAAATAATCCTTTAAAAAAAGAAATAATAAAATCTTACCCATAGCTTAATCTAATGTATTATGTAAGGTTCATTTAAAACAGTGGAAATCCTTTTTATAAGGCCTAGATAATGGCAAAGACTCAAGTATTGAATCTTTTTACTTTTAGGAATTTACACAGTTACCTTAACCCTAACAGAGTGTGATACTTTGACAGAGATCGAAGTCTACTTAAAGACCCATGTCTTATCAACTTACAATAACAAGGTTAGAGATCTTAAGATCTCACTAAAATATTTATGTAATTATAAAGAAAGTAGAGGTTAGAGCTTCCTACCTACAACTTAGTAAGGTTTTTAATAACATCCTAACCATGATCCTTTTTTCTAAAATAAGGGTAAAACCAGGCACATTATAGATGCGAATCCTTAAAAACAATAGAAATGTTTAATTTGTGGACAAGTAAAACTCATGCAAGAATTTGACATAGAAGCTATCTTAGTGTCTCAATGAAAGTCCCTTTTGGGGAGTGAGTACTGAAAAAACATTATAAATACCAGAGATTGTATGGCTACGGGTTCTAATTTATTTTGTAAGGGAAAAGTCTCGATAGTTGGAACCCTTTAGTTAACTACTAAACAGTAAATCAAACCATCCATTCTATGACATTACGGTTTTCCCATAAGTTAATCCTTCTAAATTACAAGCATATAGAGGAGTTTTAAACGTCATTATAGCAAACCAAATGTTGGCTTACCCAAATATTCACCAATACTGTGCTGCAACTTACTCTTTAAAATATCAAACCCTTAATGACGTTACGACAGTAGCTAACAATCAAAATTTTACTGCTAAGACAAAATAGAAGAATCTAAGATTAATATTACAGTTTGAACCCTAGAATCACAACTAAGAAATATATCAATTCCTCTAGGTTCATACGCAGTAACAACGTTTTCAAGAAATGACTAAGAAACTGAAATAGTAATTTAGAGAGCACGTATATTAAAATGAAAATGTATTACTATATTATGACGAGAGGTCGGGGAAACAAACCCAACATCATCATTTTTGTTAACCTTTAATTTAGAAGACTATGTTTTACAGTGCTTTGTTATGCCCAAAAATAGAATAGCCAACTAAAAGTATCACGACCATACTGTGGAGCATGGTCAAAATTTAAAGAACAACCCCTCAATGATTCAGGCATGATAAAATCCTATAGATATAAATACCTCAATAATATAAAAGGAAAAAACCTTTAAACATCTTCACTTATAGAGAATCATAGTAAAATTATAAAAACCATGTCTATTGCATCCTCTACATCACACAGTCGAAGGAATAAAATCCATAGAATAGTGAATAAACAAATGGAATTCCAAGATTTTTCTTCCATAGATTCATAAATAAGAGGCCATAATATTACCGGTTATGGGGCCATCACAGTCAATCCTTCATTCCGAAAAAAAATCCCAATGCAAGGAGACAACCTGGAAGCCACCATAAGAATTTCATTAAAACACGAATGGGTAAAACTTCTACTTCTCTGTCGAAAAAACAATTAGAAATAACTAAAGGAAAATTCTATAGTTACAGTACCTACACAATGGCTTATTCACCAACCAGAGTATTGCAAACAATACTAATTCTGGTAACATTGCAGGCATATGCTTACTAGTGGAGATTGCGTAGAGGTATTTTATGAAGATTGAGTATTTAGAATCCTCCACTAAGGTTACAGACAGTAGAATAAAGAAATTAATAATTAAAGTAACGCAATACAATATTGAGGGAACCTTTTTTCCTTCACCAAAACCAAGTAAAAAACATTGATTACAAATCTTTAAAGTTGTAGGGTTGTGTACCTAGTCCGCTATCTGCCAAGTGGATTTTTAGTAGTACATTTGGCATGTGAAGTCTTGTCCCTACTTTTAATATGAGTATTTTTTCTCCAAGGGTTTTAATAACCAGTCACATAGTCCTTAAAACAAACCTTCTAGCATTTTATTTCTCCATCATCTAGTCTTAACCTTGGTGTTCTCCAATGATCTGATATGCATACAATATTTATCCCATATGATGATTTTTTTCTTTAGCATAGGTACTCATGTAGGTATAACATATTATTATGATTTTACCCTGGTAAGATAGGTTATATAAGTCCTATCTCTTTGTCAAACTAGGATAGTATACTTCTTGGTCGATAGTTGAAAAGACGTTCATTGTATTTTTTGAAATCGTCTTCATCCACCTGCACAACAAGAATTGAAGCTTCTTGTTTTAGTCGTAAAGACTAAGTAGTATTATGATCTATTTCTTAAACAAACTCATGAATGAAAAAAACTTAAGGAATGAAAATGATTGCGCAAAACTCATTAGTTAGACACATAAATATTATAGCTTATCAAGTCCCTTGTTATTAAGACAAAACAAGCATCAACATCTTCATATGTATTGTATAGTAAAAGTCCTAACTGTCACATGAAGTAAGCAACAAAAAAAAATTATGGTTAATTTAAGGGATGTTACAACTGGTATCAGAGCGAGGTTTTCAAAAATAGGCCTAACAGGCTCACTTGCTTCTAAGGAAAAAAAAATACTAATTTTAACTTTTGTATTTATTTATGTTCAGAAATATGAAACATGTCTTGCATGAATGGAGAATGTTGAAGCATCTGCTGAGAATGGACTTCAACATAATAACCCTGAAAATATTTATGTAGATTTTTATAATCCTGAATTACTACAAATAGTCAGAGAATTGAGGGTTGAACTTCAAATTGTGAAACAAGATAATCAAAAAAATTTAGAGCTGAATGAATATCTATTGGACAAAATCAATAACCAGGAAAAAGGTAAAAGAAGTGCTATTAAAACTAATTCTGAGACAAAAATTTATAAACATAAATAAAAAAGGGCACAGTATTCTAATATAAAAAATTCCTCATAAATTAAACCAAGGTCACGTAGAGAAAGACAAAGATACATAAGTGATAGCAGTGAGGATGACTGAAAACATTTGAGGAAGAAGTATGAACCATATGAAGATATTTTAGGGGATTTCAACAAAATAAAACTTCCTACTTTCAACGGAGAAGTAGAGAAAGGAGAAGAAGTGGAGGCTTGGCTATCAGGCATGAGGAAGGACTTCTAAATTTACAATTACTTTGACAAGTTAAAATCCAAAATGGCTATTTATAATTTGACCGGAAAGGCCAACATATGGTGTTAAGATATAAAGAGAGTCAATAATATGAAAGAGAAATACTTGACTTGGAGGGCCTTTGAGAAGCACTTCAAGAGGAATTTTATGTCTGAACAGTATTACAAGGAAAGAGCCAAGGAGTTTTATGACTTAAAATTAGGCCCCATGTCAATGAAAGAATTGAGAAGCAAGTTCTTAAGTCTGATAAGATACGTACCCTACATAACATATGAAAATCCAAAGATCCAATGTTTTTTAAGCTATTTACCGGCTAGTTTCAAAGATAGGATTGAATTTGAAAACCCAAAAACCTTGGAGAAAGCCCCGAGGAAAGAAGAATTCTGTTATGAACAGAGAAATAAAAGAGAGAGTCTACCACATTGGAAGACTAAAGAGACTAGTCAATTCAATCAAAGAAGAAGAGGATTCAAGTCAAACAAGGATTTTGGAAGTAAGACCCAAAAATTCCACAAAAAAAACTACCAAAAAAATGTTTTAAGAACAAGATTCCCTAGAATACTACAACATCAAAGGGAAGGGATTTACCTAACAATTTCATTATAAATGTTGTACAATGGGAACCTATCAAATTATGGGAATTTCAAGGACCACACTATGCCAAGTACTATCGAAACCAGAAAGGAAATACCAACAACATACACACTGCAGAGGAATAAGAGACGGTTGGGGATGTGGCAAAGGAGATGCACATGATCAATGCAGTGCTAGAAAACTGACATGAAGATCACCAGAATTCTATGGTGGAAGTGCAAGGTATGATCCAAAATTTCTCTGTTAGCATTTTAATTGATCCAGGAGCTATTCTAAGTTATATATTTCCTAGCATAGTGGAAAAGTGTAAATTAACTTTAAAAAAGTTTGATAAATCATGGTTAGTCAAGCTATCCACAGGACCTAAACGAAAGGTAGTAAACTATGTTGAAAATTGTAATTTGATGATGAATCAGTTGGAAACTTGGATAAAATTAAATGTGTTACCTTTAGGATCTGACAATATTCTCATAGAAATGGACTGGCTTGAAAAACACCAAGTAATCTTAAATTTCTTCCAAAAGACTTTTACTTGTTTAAATAAGGAAGGAGAAAGAACAATTGTTATTGGAATTCCAACGAAGATCTATGTTAGACAAATTTCAGCCTTACAGATGAAAAAGTCTGTAAGGTAAGTCTATAAAGTATTTGTTGTGCATGTTATAAATAATGAACAAGTTAATAATGAAACAAACCAGAATTTGAGGATATCCCGATCCTGTAGGATTTTGTAGATGTATTCCCAGAAGAAATTCGAGGGTTT
Organism: Pseudotsuga menziesii; assembly: GCA_001517045.1. Classification (NCBI taxonomy): domain Eukaryota; kingdom Viridiplantae; phylum Streptophyta; class Pinopsida; order Pinales; family Pinaceae; genus Pseudotsuga; species Pseudotsuga menziesii. Next base: position 89,408 of record LPNX011119807.1, on the reverse strand, counting down.
CCTCGTAAATGAGATCTGTATTTTACAATTGAATTAGTACACAGAATGGTACCTAATTCAAACGATCCCTATTGAATGAACATCTTGGAGTTGAATAAACTTAAATTACAATTACAAGAGATAATAGATAAATACTACATAAGACCAAGTGTATCCTCTTGGGGACCACTGGTCCTTTTTGTTAAAAAGAAAGATGGTACTCTACATTTATATATAGACTACCGTCAACTTAATAAAATGATGATTAAAAATAGATATCCTCTGCCTCACATTGACGATCTATTCGACCAGATACGCCGAGCAACGATATTCTCTAAAATAGACTTAAGGTCCGATTATCACCAAGTTAGAATTAAAGATGAAGAAATATTTAAAACTGTTTTCTAGACAGGGTGCAAGCATTATGAATTCATAGTTATGCCCTTTGGGTTGACCAATGCATCAACAAACTTTATGTGCATAATGAATAGTGTTCTAAGTAAGTATTTAGACAAATTTTTAGTCATCTTTATAGACGACATATTAATTTATTCTAAGACTAAATAAGAGCATGATGAACACCTGAAGATAATTTTGCAAGTGTTAAAAGAACATCAGTTATATGCTAAGTTCAGTAAATGTGATTTTTACAAAGATAAAATACAATATCTGGGACATGTAATATCCAAAGAGGGGATATTGGTGGACCTAGATAAAATAAAATCTATTATTGATTGGCTTGTTCCTAAGGATGTAACTGATGTACGATCCTTCATGGGAATAACAGGGTACTATAGAAAATTTATTGATCGATAACCCATAATACATCTCAAAATGTAGTTACCGATTATCCTTTTAATGAACAAGCTTTAATACTGTTTAAAAATAGACTGTATGTACAAAATATATCTGAAGTTAAGCTACTGATTTTGAATGAAATTCATAAAATTCCTTATTCTGGACATCCAGGATATTAGAAAATGATAACTATGTTAAGAAAATATTACTTTTGGCCCAACATGAAAAATGAGGTTGCTGAATTCTTAGCTAGGTGTATTGAATGTCAACAAGTTAAGGTTGAACATCAAGACCTACCAGGCATGTTATAGCCATTACCAATTCAAAATTGGAAATGGGAATTCATAAGTCTTGAATTTGTAATCGATTTACCAAAAAATCAGAAACATAATGATTCTATAATGGTGGTTGTAGATAAGTTAAGTAAAGCAACACATTTTATTCCTGTTAAAACAACCCACACAACTGTTAACATTGTAGATATATTCATGAAAGAAATATTCTTTTTTCATGGAATCCCAAAGGTAATTATTTATGACCGAGATCCTAAATTTACAGGTAATTTTTGGAAATCTTTATTTAAAGGGTTAGACACTAAATTAAAATTTAGTACTACTTATCATCCACAAATGGATGGGCATACAGAAAGAGTTAATCAAATACTAGAATATATGTTGTGAATGTATGTTAGCGATTACCCCAAGAAGTGGGAAGACTACTTGCATCTAGTTGAATTTGCTTACAATAACCATTATCAAGCCTCAACAAAGCGTAGTCCTTTTGAAATATTATATGGTAGAAAGTGTAACACTCTTATTACATGGAGTAATCTAGTAGATCAATTGATGTTAGTACTTGACATGTTAAAATCATTGGAACTAATAGTGAAATAGGTGCAAGGAAACTTAGAAACTTCTCACACTACAACAAATCCTAGAATTAGCATCCCTTTTAGCATCCCTTTTTAGTGTAATTTTTTTTATATTGAGTGGTCAAACTAGACGCTAAATGGGGCGCTTCATGGAAAAAATTAAAGCGTCTCAAAAATCGTCTTTTTTTGCATCCTAGATAGCATCTTTTATGACGTCCAAAATAAAATCTATTTTTTTCTTCTAAAATAGTGTCCAACGTTCCTTCCTAAACAACGTTGAGGTTTGCTTCCTAAATAACATCATATTTTGCTTCCTAGCAAGTGTCTGATTTTGCTTCTTAAATGACATCCCCGTTAATGCCATATTTGCATCCTTAATAGCACCATGTTAGCATCCGAATTAGCATCCAATATTGAATCCATTTTTTCTACCACTTTAGCATCCCATTTTGCACCATTTTTTAATTCCAAATAAGTGTCAATTTTGCTTCCAAATTTGCACCAATTTTTGCTTCCTTTTTTGCATCGTGTTTTGATACAAAAATGACACCAAATATTTCTTTTCTTGTTGCACCATATTTTGCTTCCTATGTAGCGCCATGTTTTCCATCCAAAGTAACCTCTTAAATCGCTACCATATCAACACCATGTTTGGCTTCATCATTAGCGCCACTTGTTGCATCATTTTTAATTCCTAGTTTCGCATCCTATTTTGCTACCATATCAACGCCATATTTGGATTCATCATTAGCGGCACGTGTTGCATCATTTTTAATGCCTAGTTTCACATCTCTCATTTTTTGGTCACTAATTTAGTCATTTTTAGTAATTTTATATACGAATTTTGGTCATTTTGATTGGTCACTTATCTATTATTTTTTGGTTACTAATTTAGTTTTTTTTTAACCCATATTATAATATCATTAGGGCATGGAGGAATCAAACCATGAACCTCCTTATTGTAAGGCAGGCGCTCTTCCAATGAGCTAGAACCCTTTAAAAATTTGGGAATGTAACTTATAGAGTCCTCTATAATGGTAAAAAGGATCAATACACATCTTTGAGTATATAATAGTTGAAAAAGGATGATGGATTGTATAAGTTCACAGTATATGATCAAGCATGTTATGAAATCCATAAACCTTTTCTAGGAGTTTTGAACAAAACTCAAGAAATTGGCTTAATGGGATTGCAAAAATCACTATTCGCTAGCAACTGCAAGTTTACCACTATATGAGACCTATAAACAACAATTATCTTAGTGTGGATTCCAAGGATATAATAGATAAGAATGATCATCTTAAATCCATGTATAAGTGGAGCAATATGGAGAATCAAAAGAGGATGATCAACCTAATAGTTGGTTCTTCACATGGATCCTATCCACCATGGGATGAGCAAAGTTCCTTCTTCCATCAAGCTAATGAGTATCCACAAGGAAAAATGGTTAGGATATATTGTGATGCCAATTGATAATGTTTATTCTCTCCCTAGGGTGATGTTGTAGTGCTTGCACTAGGAGATCTACACGATCTCCAATAGCATTAGATATAAAAATATTCATGGGGCCATAGAGTATAGGATGAGGCTGTATTTTAAAAGTTTTCTTTGGAAAACCAGGCATGATTTGACACATTGGGAGAAGGAATAGAATCAGATATACTTAACAAACTACAATCATGACATGGAATAGGAATCTACTCTATAGTCATTATGCAGATGTTGGAAATGGGTATAACTGCTTAAGGATTATGAACAACATACATTTAAATATGAATGCAAAACGTTCCATGTCATAGGAATACTCAATGACAATGAACTTATTGTTTCTAACATAAAGAAACAAAGAAGCCAGAATTGGAAGCTCGAGGGGGATACACATAACATTAGAACAAAAAATCAACACACTGAAGAAGTTCCATCTAGATTTTGCAATGTAAACAAGAAAACATTCATAATATAGACAAAATTGTCTGTCATCGTAAAATAGGCCATATTTCACTTACGTATATCACAATGTGATTACTCTATTGGTTAGGTTTCCATTTTGGTCACTATATAAATATCTTGTCTTGAAAAAATCCATAATCTTTAAAATCCCATTATTATCAATTGGTAGATAATATAATATTTAAATCATAAAAGTCCATGTTCAAACACTTGTTTCAATAATCATATCTCATAATGAAAGAAAGACAAGAAAAAATATTGATAAAATTAAGAAATTACCTTTTATGTCCCAATGCAAAACTTGGTTGATATGACATTGCATACATTTCTTTACCAACTCAACCTGCATCATACAACAGAATGTTGTGTTTAGATATTAAGAACCAGAGAAGTGTTGCGTTATTGAAGACTGAACAAGGATTCCCTTCAAGTTTTGTAATTATTCTTAGTTAGTGAGTAAGTTGCTATGGATTTTATATTTAGGGGAGTTAAAAAAATTTCATTTCATGTTAAGATTAGGTTCTAGAATAAGTGGTGCTCAATAATATATTAGGATCCCTGATATATTATGTATTAATGTGTAGTAACTATCATGAGTGTTAGTGACCAATCAAGTTAATGAATAACAATTAGTTTGGTAGTTAGGGATGGTCATGTAGAGTAATTAATTAAACCACAAAGAAAATATGCTAGCAAATTGTATCAATTAACTCAATTAATATGTATTTATACATCTCTTCTCTTTCATGAGTGCTTGATGTTAAAGTACGAATTTCACTGCCACTAAATATCCCGAAGGAGAAAATAATGACGACTAAACATACCCTCCTTTTGAATATTAGTTTGTATTCTAGAATGTTAGTGAACCTTCTAACCCTTGAAAAAACATAGATTATGTTTGCATACTTCCATCCATACGCTCACTTCCAAAGTTGTTTGTTTTGTAACTGAAATCGTTTTGATCACAAAATTGGGACATAAAATAAATATATAAATAGATTATCATCGTAACAACATAATAAAGGAGAATAAATTAAAAACAAAATTGAAAGAATGGTTCATGAAGCAATGCTATAGGAAACCATAATCAAACTAAATCATCATCTCACGAACCTCTTTGATAACGAATTTAGAGAAATTTGAGGTCTTGGTCTCATCTAAATTAACGAGAAATGGAAAGCAATAAAATGTGTCTTCTATATCAAAAGGTTGTTCTAGGAGATATAGAAACAATAAACCATTAAGAATAATGGTCAAGTCATATTTAAATCCTAAAATTAATTCAATATGGAATGCTTGCAAAATGTTCATGGAAATGTTCTAATTATCTATTGTCTTGCAAAATACCACCCATCATTATGACTTGTCAAAGAATGAAAATGTGTATTAGATGGAAATAAAAATGCATATAACACAACAACGTGGGCCAAAAGACATACATGGCAAACCCTATTTAATTGATAAAACTAAACCCACTGTTGCATCCATAGCATTAATCTAATATTGATATGGGGATTTGACTGACTTGATTGAAACAAATCTAAAGTGGTTTAATCCTTATTTCTATCCACCATACTCTATTTACCACCACAGTGGGCATTCTTTTGAAAAATTTCCATATTTAGTGGCAAGTCTTTTGAAAAATCCCCATATTCATGGCAACCCATACATTTAAATGGAATATGCTCTTAATATAACTTCTGAAGATGGTGTAGCAAAGATTTCTCCCTGCTACAGGGGTAGGAATGGCTCCCTTCTGTCTATAGGATAGAAGGCTAGGTTCCTGCATGGATGGGAAATGTAGAAAATAAAACAAAAGATAAATGACAAGAAATGAAAGCTAAGCTAAGAACAAAAAGGAGATAGAAGCAATGATGAACCCCTCTGCACACGAGTGGTTAGGGTTCCGCCTCCATTAACGTGCAAACAAATCCTAAGCTATGGTAAAACCTGAAAAACAAAGTTAAGCTAAAAACCTACAAATGGAAACAAGGGTTAGAAAGAAAATAAAACAAATAATCAAAACATGCAAGACAAATTATACCTTCTCTAGTGGAAATGGGACACCATGCCAAAGCTTGTGGAAGCACCTCTCTCTCTCTTGGATGGGGAGAAATGGCTCAATGGAGATGGAGATGGAGGAGAGGGAGTGTGGGTGGTTTGAGAGGAAAAGGTCTCAAAGCATCCATGGGTAGCATAACAATAGGAAAAGGGAGAAGTGTTTTGAGAGTGACCCCCCACACTCCTTTTATAGTTTTTTCAAGGGGTTTTAGGGTTTTAATCCCTTGGTCAGGGCTTTAGCCCCTTTTTTGGGCTTTTAGCCCCTTTTAGCCTAACTTTAGCTCTTTTTAGGGTTTTATCCCCTTTTTGGGGGTTTTAGCTCCTAGGAGACTATTTTGGGCTCCTTTCTGGGGTTTTTAATCCCTTTTCTTCATCCTTTAGCTATTTTGAGCGTGTGGGGGTCTAATGGAGTGATATGAAGGTCGTGAGATGGTGTCCTTGGGTGGTGTAGGCCATTGACAGCTAAGTGGGGGATTTTTGGTTTAATAGATTTCCCTCTAATGTGTGAGGGAAGGAGTGCAACATATGGCCAACGGACATCATAGGATTTGCTGCATAGAGGTGGTGCTTCCGGGGCTGAGGCATGGTGGCTTTTGGGTTTTGTATTAATATGGTTCCCATCAATGGGTGAGATAAAAATAATGTGTGACATGTATATGGACAAGGTGGGCATCCCCATGCTCGTGAAAATGTTGAAACAATAATTTGATCTATGCTCTAAAATACAAGTGCCGATCATATACAACTGATGTTAAAATAATGGTTTCCTCCATGTGAGGCTGAATACAATGATGATCTGGTACATTAGACCCATGGCATTCTCATGGAATGCTATATCTTCATGACTGACGGTCTGCTAGATCTAAAGCGGTACATAGCTGTGTGGACTCGCTGATTGAGAGTCAGAGTCTCTGTGGTACAAGTATCCTGGATCAATCATAAAGGTATATCGAAGCACTGATGGGGCTTCTGAACACTGTCTCCAACGCAACCGAAAAATCACAAGGGACATAACCTATTTAGGTCCCTCAAGTGGACTCACCAATGTGTTAGAGTCAGGTGACATCCAAGGTCTTTGACCAAATAATGTATGAACAAAACCTTGTACGAATCTCAACGGTGCGATGATGTAGTTGAAGTCGAGCACGAGAGAAACAACCATCCCGAGAGGCACTATGGACTCCTCTCAAGTGGTCCAAGGAACTCATCAATGAGGTTAATGAAACCAAGATACACGGACCGCTAGGTCTATCCTCTGGAATATGTGTGTTGGAATCGACAGAGGGAGACCTGCCCCTAGCCAAGGCAATGATTTTTCCGTGACCAGGAGCGCGAGGGACATAACTAGAAGGTGTGAAGCAATTTGCAGACTGACTCACTGAATGGGGAGGGGGGGGAGGGAAATATTTGAACAAGGGGAAGGGGAAGGGAGACTCAAACTTCCTTTGTTCAGAGTATGACGGCAAGCCAGACTAGGCAGCAAATGAAACTTGACTCATGGGAATGGGATCATAGCTGTAATACCGGGAATGTCACTGTAAATGGGAAATGCTTGGAGGAGGTAGACACTTTTGAAATTGATGGGATCCAAGGAAGACTCATTGTAGAGTACTCTGAACAAAGGCAAACCAATGGGGGAATGCTGCCAAACTATTTTGTGTGGGGTGGTGTCTAGGGACATCGTTATCGTACGATCTCGTGGATTTTTGGCGAGCCCGAGAAGGTAAATGCCTGATGGTGCTTTCAATTGTAGAGAGTCTGAAAGCACGAAGAAGACTCCAGTGGGGGCTCTTTTTCATTAGTAGTCTCCTGTGCCCAAGAAAGGATAAAAGTATGCATAGGAGAAATCACCCATCCTTGAGGGGATGAGAGACTTATTTACCATTGGTAGTCCAATCAGGCCGGAAAAGGTTAAACCTATACTAACTTGACGACCATTTAGATAATTTTACGAGCATGAACGAAACCAAGTTTGCTCGGCAATATTTTCTTAATGAGAAGGCTGGAAAAGAGCTTAACGACAACCCATGGTGAGATTTTTCATAAAGTGCGGCCCCTCTGCCTGAGAAAGCATAAAAGTATGTAGAGGAGAATGGTCCTGGCTTGAGTGTGCCGAGGGTGTCCTTTTCATTTTACTGGTCTACATGGTCCACAAAAGGAGGTAAACAAGATGATGTAGACGCTCTTTCCTATACTTTAGCAAGCAGGAAATGAAGCGGCTGCACTTGGAAATATTTTCATTTTTTTAAGGAGTCAGAAAAGAGCTTAAACGGAACTCCAATATGGTCAACCGATTGTGGTGGCACAAGTGGTGCCCCATGTCAGGATGGTGGACAGAGGTCCAAATGTCATCCACACAGTATGGATGGAGCAAAAGGCTCTCAAACATAAAAATACATGCACAGGATAGATCGTGGCAGAGGCTTGTGAGTCGGTGCAGCAGAGGCATGCAAACCAAAGTGGCTCTCAGACAGAGGTCAGGGGAGCATGTGTGTGTGTTGCGGTCAATGGAATTTACTACATGCGATGTAAGTACAAGTCCGGACGCACTTATATGCCAAATACATGCAAGAAAAATAAAGGGTTTTGTGGACGATGGTCCAGATGTCTGCATAAGGTGCGGTGGAAAAGACAATTATAAATACAAAAATAAAAGTAAAATTACATTCCTTAATGGGTGGTGGCTTGAAAACTCGCCTGAGTTGCGATCGGGGACTGTGATACAAGTACAGGTCCGTAGACACTTGCATCATCATGTCATGGCTTGTAAATCGAGGTGACTTCTAGGAAATGGTCCTGAAATTTACTTTTTAAACATGAGACAGTGGTCTCATTTGGGCCCAGAGGTGTGAAAGGTGTCTTGAGCTGATTCTGGGGGACTTTGGACTAGCAGCTGATGGTGCTGCCCCTGAATGGGGGTCTTTGATTTGTGATAAAAACATTGTAAAAAAAAAGGGAAAAAACTATGCTATAAGGGACCCATAGTGGTTATATCAGGAATAGATTCTCTTGAGGTGGAGCTCCTTGTGCGGCTTCTTCAAGAGTTGACCGTTTGAGTTAGCGAAGAGGTATGCCCCCTTACCGAGATGAAGGTCATTGGAAAGGTAGGATGATGAAATCTGGTCTTTTATGGGAAGAATCGATTCCAAAATATGGTTTAAAGGGAATGGGGTAAAACCGGAGGCAATCTTATAGATATCTCTATTATCACTTAAGTGATGTCGGGATAGATCAGGTGGATCTTCCACAAGTGATGAGACAGAAGGGAGATTGGTGCTAGAGATCATGTAAATGGTATTGGTTCTGGTTTTTGTGGCCTTGCCTCTAGTCTTTGTTGGAGGAAGAGGGGTAGGCCTAGAGACAGGAGGAGTCTTTGATGGACCTAGAGGTAGGTGCAACATCATCTCGATTGGCTGGACATGAGTCAACACATCCTGGGGCCTCATAGGTAGGGAAGGTGGTTCAAGGTACCACACAAGATCTCCCAGTGTGAAATCCTATAGATTGCAGGTCGTTAAGGAAGAATTACTCATGATCCCAGATGGTAGGAAAAGGAAAAGGAAAATAAAAACAAAAAGGATCATGTTGATCGGGAATGAACCCCACTATTTCCCTGGTAACTGAGGTTGTGACTGTAGTTGGGGAAACAATGGAAGAGACATGTCTGATGGACTGTCCGCGACGGTGGAGACAATAGGGCTGGTTGAACTGGACATCATGTAAATGGACATGGTGTCCGAAGAAGAAGGTGGGGGTGAACTTCTTCGATCAAGGTGATTTTAGACTCAAGGGAATGTTGACGAAGGTCAGCGAGAGCCATTTGAAATTCGAGCAAATCTTGGCAATGGTGGGAGTAATGTCCATACAAGTTACAAAGGGCGCAAGCATGGTTTTTCCTTAATGCCTTGTTCCTGACTACTGGTGTGGTTGGGAGTTCAACCATGGGGATTTTTTCATTTGTATCCATGGCATCTAGGTGCGCATGGCTCTACGGTGGCTTTGGTGTTCTTGCCCCTAGCCCTTTTGGGTTGGGGTGGTGCAGGTGTGGGTGCGACGGTTGGCTTGTGCGGACCAGGTGGAGGGTGGGACTCAACCGTGATAGGTTGCACTAGGGTTAAAACAACCTGGGGCATTGCTGGTTGAGCTGGTGGATCAAGATACCACACCAAAAATCCCAATGTAAAATTGGGTAGGATTAAGGTGGCCATTACTGGTTTTCTCATGACACCAGGTGGGGGGTAGAGGAAGGGAATTGTATGGACTGGAGATGAGCCCAAATAAATCCCTGATGGTTGCATGTGGGGATGTGGTTGTTGTTGTGGCTACGCATAATGCTGCTACTGCGAGTGATCTTGCAACTGCGTGTAATGCTGCTGCTGCGAGTGATGTTGCACCTGCTATTGGTTTTGTGGCTATGGACGATGTTGTGGTTGTGGTTAGGGTTGTGGCTGTGGTTGTTGTTTGGGTGCAGCGGTGCTTGATGAGACCATGCACAAGTCTGTAGTTTCATTTTGTGTCAGCGGTGGCGACACTAATGAGAAAGGAGCTGTCATGGTGGGATCGGTAAGCAACCCAGGGCCCACATTCAACAATGGGGAGGCTGGTGTGTTTTCAACCATGGTGTTAATTGTAAGGATGACATTGGCATGTGTGTTTATCCCTTGCGGCTCAATAGTGGTGATGGTCAGGATAATGTTGGTTGGTGTTGTTAAACCCTAGGGATCATGATAAGTGAGCTGGTCAACCATCACGATATTCCCTTCATGGGGGAACATCATGAGATGGAATACAGTTGGTGAAACTGCTCACATGGCATACATGTAACTCCTTCCAAGGAGGAGGTTGTAGTCCAGTTGAGTGTTGAGTACCTCGATGTCAATCAATATTGTATTCCTAGATAACGTGATAGGGACACGTGGGAGGATTCCTTGGGCTTTAGTGGGATGTCCATCGTAATCCCGCAAAGTTGTGAAGGATGGTTGTAGAATTGGTGATCCAAGTTTTTGCCAAACCAAAGAAGGCATGACACATGTGGATGCCCCCTCATCCACTATGCACCAGTGCACAACAAAATTCCGGATGGACATCAGGATTTAGAAGGCAATAGTGGAGGGCATGTGTGATTTCCCGTTATCTTTGTCAAAGGTAATCAGCTTGGAGTTGGAGGGGTCTACTGCCCCTAAGGAAGCTAGTAAGGCTTTTCGCTGCATTGGGCACATTTTAAGTACCTCAAGAGCGGACATGGCGGTTGGATTTTGGGCCAAATCATCCACAATGCTATAGCTGACTGCAGCTCTAGCTGTGGCATTATTGGAAACTCTACGTATGGGGGGGCGCGAGAACAAGGGTAACTGAAGAGGTAGGTTGAATGTCTTAGATGTGGATGCTGCTAATGAGTTAGCAGGTTCGGTGCTGGTACCGTACTGATTCCGTTTGGTTTTCAAGTTGACCTCTTTATTCATGATATCTAGTAGGTGATGAACACCTGTTTCGGCCATGGGAGATGCCCTCGGAGTGTTGGGATTGTCCTGGGGAGGAGGTGTGGTTTCCAGCAATCCTTAGACTGGTAGTGTTTTTTGAAGCACCATGGGGGGAGGTCCTTGTGGTGCCTGGTTGGGTTGGGCTTGATTAGCAGCATTGGAAGCCTGTTGGGCCTCGTTTCAAATGGCCTATTTAGTGTGAGCCATGAGGGGACACTCAAACATGTAATTCCCATAAACATCACAGAGTGTGCATGGTTGGTTTGTGCGCAATGGGGCGTTTCATCTTGGTGCATTCTATCATGGGGGTTTTTGGGCTAGTTGGTTAGCTGCGGCATTGTTGGGAGGGTTCGGTTGTTGACCGCCTCCCTATGGTTGGTTATTGCCTTGGTTGCAGGGCTAGTTGTTTCTTGCTTGCCCTTGTTGATTGTTGGGGGCAGTATGGTTGGGATGGTTTTGTTGTGGGAACACTTGTCCCAATGGAGTGGGTGGAGTGGGGGTGGGGGCTTGAACTAGTTGCACTGGTGGTGCATAGTAGATTTGTGGGGGTGGTGGTGTCACAAATGTGGGCATTTTCCTCACATACTACTGTGTTGTCCAAGCCATGGCCTGAGCCTGCTGCAGTGGCGTAGGTTGTGCATAGGAAGTTGTTGATCCAGACTGGGACATCATTCTAGCATAGTCCAGAGCTTGGTTTTGGTAAGCAACATTAGCAGTGTTGCTTGGTTGTAGTGTAATGGTAGGTGGTGTTGATCGAGGTTGCGGTTGTTGGGAGACAGATCCTATGATGCCGTCCACAGCATGGGATGCCCCCGGTGCATCGTGGTATGAGGTACTTAGATAAGGAGCATCTAGAATAACGGTATATAGGTATCCAGAATGAGCGTAGATAAGGTCAAATTGTTGGGCCTTCAGTATGGCATCTTCTTTGGATTGGGGATGTTCGGATGTGATGTCCTTTGCTATGGATGAGAGCAAGGTCTTAAGGAACCAATCCATGAAGATCCTATCATCAAGTTGGATTTTGCATAGATTGTGACATCACTGCCACTCATGGATATGGTCAGTTATATGAGTGGTGGTGCTTTGGAAACAGGATAAAAGGATCTCCACCCCCTCGTCATATCTAACGGGGAGTTGGAAATACTGTAGGAACATGAAGGCTAGGGAGTTGAAGTCCGGGTACTTGGCTTGTGGAAGCTCAATGTACCATTTGGCCGTGGCACCTGTAAGGGTGCGTTGGAATAGCCTCAGCCTGATGGAATCGTCTACGATGTTGTTAGATGAGCACCATATATGGAATGTCATAATGTGGTTTTTGGGACATTCCCCTACCTTGCCTTGAAACTTGGAGATGTCTGATGGCAACTTAGTTGGCATTGGAGGCCAAAAAGCTTGATTGTGAATGGGGTCGTTTGTTAATCGATCCAAGTCAGTCAATTTAAGGTGAGCCATGAATGGAATATTTGACCCTAGGTTGATGTGGGATGGAGCTGCGATGGTGGCGGGGTTTGCAGGTGCATAATTAACTGCACAGCTGGGGGTGCTTGCGGTGGCACCATTGCGGATGGGCCAATGCCCCCAAGTGTTGTGGGTGAGATAGTATGAGCGGTGGGGACATTTCCCCCATGTATGATAGTAGGGGCAATGTAAGTGGATGGTCCACTACCCCCCTGTGTGGCAGGGGGGATAGTAGGTGTGGAAGGACCATTTCCTACATGTGTTGAAAGTGGGCCAGCTTGGCTGGTCACTATAGGTGGTGGTACCTGACTGATGACAATTTGCATTACTGTGATTGGGACACTTTCCAGGTTGTGGGTGATAGGTTGTAATGTGGACATGGGTCCACTTGCTAAGGTTAGGCCAGAAAATGGATCTAGATATGCACTGGCCATGGGGATTGATGGTGCAGTATGGAGGTCTGGTTCATATTGATATGGGTATGAATCAGAATCATAGGTTGTGTGGTCATCTCATAGTGTGAGAGATCACTGAGAATGGCTTTTATGGTGTCAATCGAGTGTTCCGAATGGTGGTGGTTTGCCTCTTAGGCGTGAGGAAGAGCATGGAGGATCAATTGTGTTTGATTTTATGTATGAAACTTGGGGAATGAGATTTGGATCCCGGTTTCAGTGGCTTCCTATTGGCTGAAGGTGGTCTCTTATCCACCAAGATTGCCAGAAGACAGCGCTTGGCGTTTTCCTCATAGGTGCTTCTACTCAATCAGAAGGGGTTGTTTCCCGTTTCGCTTGGCAATTCCTCTCAGCGACTATCTACTTTGGGGTTCTTGTGGTACTCCTCACAATGAGTTTTTAGGAAGAACCCAAGTACTTCCCACAGTTGAAGCAGTCAAGGAATTATGTCCTCAAAGACTGCATAATTGTTTGTACTTAGTGTAAATTAGTAAATTTTAAGGCTTACTCAGCATCATGAACTGAGTTGGGTTAATTATCTGGTATGGTGTCTTTGTTTGTTTGTTTTTCTGGTACTTGGTTGCTGCAAATGGTTTATGAATTCATCATGGTAGAGTTCATGTCATTGTGTTTGTGTATGCAAGCATAAATGATCAGAAATTGTTAACAAATAAAGTGATTAACCTTGAATGTTTGCTAGCCTAACTAGATGTCTACCTCACACTGATATTCCTCTTCAAGCAAGAGAAGGTGTTGGGATCTCAACACAATGGGACTAAGCCCATCCGTAGATCCTCAGGTCACCTCCCGAATGCTAGGTTGGTCAACAGGGAGGACACTTATCGCCATGAGAAGCCCTCTTTCTCTACCCCCTCTACCTTCTAGGTCATCCGGTTTTAATGGTTTGGAACAAGATAGTGGAGTGCCTAGATCTATACAAGATTACCCTTCGTCGTATCCCAAAATACCCCAGAGGGTGATGACTAGGTAGAGGAGGAAGGGGAAGTAATACAATATGTTTTTAAGTTGATTTTAGTTAGGCTAGGTTCATTTAATTTAGCCATTAACCTTTACTTGGCATTTACACATTGTTTATGAAATAAATTGCAGAAAATGAAAGCAGAAACTGAAATTGACTTGCAGTGGTGGATAGAGGCAGCTGGGCTGCCCTAATAGTCCTCTAAAACTAAAATTTATTGTCTATTAAACTAAAATTAAAGTTCTGTTTTAACAGGCCACACATTTCTGATCAAATCTGGCGAGGGGGCCACAAGATTTTTTCAGAAATGAGCAAGGGGGTCAAACAAAATGTAGAAATAGTTGCAGACTAAGTTTCTGGGCTGAAGTCACACTTATTGGGGGACTACGTGCGCCCTAGACACACCTGTTTGTCCATTAAGTGTGCCCCAGTCTCACCTTTTTCCCCGATATGAGCGCCCTGCTCGGGATTGGGGTTTTTTTGTGAGACAGAGTCAGATATGGCCGACAGTAACTTGTAATGTGGTCAACCTGACTCAGTTATGCCTAGTAGAGGCTTCGATAGTACTTAAAATAGGAAATAAACTAAATCTAAGATGGATTTAACAAGAAATTTCTGAAAAACTAGGGTAAAATTTAAAAAAATTGAAAAATTAAAAATTTGGCCCAGGGATATAGTGAGATCGACATGGTATGGTCGGCAATTCTGTAGCAAGGATTTCTCCCTGGTACAGGGCCAGGAATGGCTCCCTTCTATCTATAGGATAGAAGGGTAGGTTCTTGCATGGATGGGAAATGCAGAAAATAAAACAGAATGTAAATGATAGGAATGAAAGCTAAGCTAAGAATAGAAAGGAGATAGAAGCAATGATGAACCCCTCTACACACAAGTGGTTAGGGTTCTTCCTCCATTAACCTCCAAACAAATCCTAAGCTATGGTAAAACCTTAAAAACAATGTTAAGCTAAAAACATGCAAATGGAAACAAGGGTTAGAAAGAAAATAAAACAAATAAACAAAACATGCAAGACAAATTATACCTTCTCTAGTGGAAATGGGCCACAATGCCCAAGCTTGTGGAAGCACCTCTCTCTCTCTTGGATGGGGAGAAATGGCTCAATGGAGATGGATATGGAGGAGAGGGAGTGTGGGTGGTTTGAGAGGCAAAGGTCTCAAAGCATCCACGGGCAGCATAAGAATAGGCAAAGGGAGAAGTGTTTTGAGAGTGACCCCCCACCCTCCTTTTATATCTTTTTCAAGGGGTTTTAAGCCCTTCGTCAGGGCTTTAGCCCCTTTTTTGGGATTTTATCCCCTTTATCCCTAACTTGAGCTCCTTTTAGGGTTTTAGTCCCCTTTTCAGGGTTTTAGCTCCTAGGAGACTATTTTGTGCTCCTTTTGGGGTTTTTAAGCCCTTTTCTTCATCCTTCAGCTATTTTGAGGGTATGGGGGTCTAATGGAGTGATATGAGGGTCATGGAATGGCGTCCTTGGGTGGTGTAGGCCATTGAGAGTTGAGTGGGGGATTTTTGGGTTAACAGATGGGCCTTGCTATCTACCTACAACACAATCACTTCTAGAATCCCTTCAATTGAAATACAAGAAATAACATACATACTAGCATTAGTCTTAGCTCTGTGAAAACATTTGCCTACAGAGTTTGCAATTTCCTCCAAGTTTTGGGGTCTAAGGTGATGAGAGGAAGATGATAGAGGTGGACCTAAATGGTGATATTTGTTGGAATTCCTCTTTTGGATCAAAATATAGAGACCAACTACTGAGATACATGCCACTAAAGATCATAAACTTATATGGTCCATTGTGAAGTACATAGTCTTGGTTGTTGTTTAGCTAAAAATAAAAGGAAAAATAACCTCTTCCACCAAAATAGACGTGGAATACAACTTTGAGACGGGGAGTCTACTACTTCTAGATCGTACCCTCTAGGGTTTTTGTGTCGGATCATGCCCTTGTAAAGTTTAATTTTTTTCCAATAGTACATGCCAAAAATAGAGTAATAACCTCTTCTTTCGAGAATCCACATAAACCTTGAGTTTTCACACTTTTCCATATTTTCACAAACCTTGACTAGTTTAAATGTGAATCCCTCGCCACCTTTTCTAAGTATGCAACAAAATTATTCAAAGTAAGGAGTGGATTGTGTAAGAATTTACTTCTTAATCAGATCTAGGAAATAGAACAATATTCAGACTTGAATTTTTTGACAAAATGTGCAAGAGAAACAACAAAGAGACATAAAATAACTGTAATAGTACATGTGAATGGTGCTAGTTGCGGATCATATTATTATCATACACCATTTATATGTTATATTACACATTTATAATACATTGGAGAAAATTTGAGTGGCTTTGGAAGCCAATTGAAAAAGTACAAGTGTCATGATGAAATTTGACCTCAATCCCCCCTAGGTGGACCAATGGAGCCACAAATCTGCCCAAACAGTCACAAATTGAGGTGTGGACATGGTTGAGATGACATGGGGTCATAATAACACCTTTTCATGTGTTTTTGTGGAAAAATAGGTGGGTTAGAGGCTCTAGGTGGCATTAAATGCACCAAATCGGCCCAAAATTGGACAAAATCTCCCTATAGCGCTCTTGGTCAACAAAAAATTCCACATTCAATGAATGAGAGTGCACCAAAAATGACGAGTGTTCACATGTGGATGGTTTACTAAGTTATATCTCTCATGTGGGTGTGAATGCACCAATTTATCTAGTTATTGGTCTAACTAAGCACCCTAAGTCCAAAACCTTAGTGTATTGATCCAAAAATGGAGAAAATTTGACTAAGTTGTTAAAATAGGGTACTAAGGATTTAATATTTCTCCTCAAACCCCCTTTAATCCAGAATTAGTACACTTTAATAAAAAATATTTATTAAGGCCTTGGCAACTAAGGCACAAGTCACCTTTTACATCAAAGTTTATTAATACTATAATAAACCATGGAAAAGATATCTATGTAAACTCTTTCCCAAATAACATCAAAGGATTCAGCAAAATTTTCATTATGTGTAGCTTCCATACCATGAATAAATCCATGAATATTTCTCCCAATTTGGTGAAGCACCTTCATAACTATGTAAAAAATCTCACGAGGATCTGAAATATTATAATACATGTCATATACAGTAGAAAATATCAGAGGTATGGTGTCTCCATGAGCGAATGGATCCATAGGAAGAGAAGAGTGAGCAACTAGATCACAATTGAAATTGAGAGAAACTGGAGGGTCTGGAGACTTGATATTTAAACCATGGGTTGTGAAAGAAATTCCAGACATATGGAATAGCAGTCCCATGAATGCCAATTATATGGCTTTCCAACCAATGAAAGACATACAATACATAACAACAACATATACAACAGACACAACATTGTAAACTAGGCAATTTTCTGTATTTCCAACTAGTGAACTTGAGTGTTGATGGGTATTTTAGTCATGAGATGGTTGGGAAAATGAGTCAATTAATGTCATAGGATATATATCAGCCTATATATCATATTTAGAATAATAAATGGAAATATATGAATGAATTGGGAAAGGGATTTCAGAAGGCACATCAAAGGCTAATGAAAAATGACTAGTTTTGGGAGGAAGCTTTGATGAACTGACTAGGAATTTTTTCAAGGAAGGGATGGAGGTTTCAGGTTCTAATATATAATAATGTGAATAAAAAACAGAGAAAAAAGAATTTTTTTTTACCCATGCACCAAATTCATGCTCATCCTTACCATTTCCTTGCTTGCGCTCCCATACTTTTGCAAATTCTTGAAGAGCAATGTGGTTCTCCTCAGCAAGATTGGTCATGATGTCCATTTTATTTATGAAGAAAGATTTATCAATATGTGAAACTATGAAATAATGACATGTGGTTATTTGTCTCTTTTTTCTCCTCCTATATTTCGATCTCCCATCAGTAGAACTAGAGCTTTCTAAACTTGATTCCTTCTTCTCTTTCTCCCCTTGCTTCAAATCTTTCTTCTTGCTCTGCGATTGATTTCATACACCAACAGAAAGAGATTGATCCTTGGATTTTATGATGGTACCCATTTATATGAGCTTGTCCTGATCCTGAGTCAAATACTCCATGAAATCTGCCAGCGCAGGCATCTTGCAATTTCTGGTTTTCAGTTTGCTACTCCACAACAGAATTTGGCTTGGTTTCAGTTCGCATGGTCACCCGATAGAGGCCCTTGGACCTCAACTGGATGACCATATCTAACTTCCACTCAAAATAATTGAATGGATTAATCATATCTCAATTTTTCTTCATCCTTCTTGCACAACATGTGACAAAAATGTTGTTAAACCTACAAGCAAACACTCAAGTTTTCTCGAAATATGCCCTAAATAGCAACTCAAACCTCACAAGATTTGTTTGAAGCTCCAAAAAGCTCTGATATCATGTAATAAATTAATTCTTATTCAGATCTAGGATCTAGAACAATATTCACACATGAAGTGTTTGGCAAAATTTGCAAGATAAACAACAAAGAGACAGAAAATAACTGTAATAGCACATGAAAATGGTGCCAATTGATGATAATATTATTATAATACATAATTTATATGTTATATTAGAAATTTATAATAAAATGGAGAAAAATCCAGTGGATCTTGCAGCCAATTGGGAAAGTACAAGTGTCATGATGAAATTTGACCTCAATCCCCCCTAGGTGGACCAATGGAGCCACAAATCAGCCAAAACACTCATTAATTTCTATGTGTACGTGTTTTAGGTGACATGGGGTCATAATAACATCTTTTCATGTCTTGGTGTGGAAAAATAGGTGGGTTAGAGGCTCTATGTCGCATTAAATGCACCAAATCAGCCCAAAATTGGACAAAATATCCCTATAGCGCTCTTAGTCAACAAAATTGTCCACATTCAATGAATGGGAGTGCACCAAAAATTATGAGGGCACACATGTTGATGGTTGACTAAGGTGGATCACTCATGTGGGTGTGAATGCACCAATTTAGCTGATTATTGGTCCAACTAAGCACCCTAAGTCCAAAACCTTAGTGTATTGATGCAAAAATGCAATAAATTTGACTAAGGTGTTAAAATAAGGTACTAAGGATGTATTATTTCTCCTATATATTGGGATGGGGATCCACTTCTACATCCTTGGGGAATCCATGAATGGAGATTATATCAGGATTAAGCAAAAAGTAAATACAAACCGAAGCACACGAATAATTTAATTTCATTAAATAAGATGTTATTAGGATATATGCAAGCTAATTTTTTAAAATACTATCTTATTAGAGTGTGTAGAGTAAATTTAACCAAATATTTAAAATGAGATGATATTAGGATATATAGGCTATCTTATTACCTAAATCTTTAAAATATGAATATATGAAGGCATGAAAACTAAAAATTAACCAAATCCTTAAATATAAAGATGTAATTAGGGTATGCAAGCTAAAATATTACCTAAAACATTAAATCGATATCTTAGTAGGGCACGCAAGCTAAATTTAGATGAATATTTAAAATAAGATGTTGTTAAGATGTGTGAAGTAAATTTTAGCTAAATCTTGCAATAAGATGTTATTAGGGTATGCAATCTAAGTTTAGCTAAACCTATAAACTAAGATATCATCAACACTATGGATAGAAAAACAAATAAAGAGTTTACGATTACTTCATATTAACAAATTGAGGCACGCAGTGAAGACCGGTTGCATAAAATGTCTCCATTTTTCTAAACAACATAGATGTACTATGAATCTAAAAGGTCTAACTGGGTTCTAGTGGAGGAATATTGGGAAAGAGAGGAGAGGGGAAACAACTACAAATCTCGGTTTTGGGAGTGCAAAAAGAACTTATTAGTTATTACATGGCCACTTTCAAGGCTCTGGCCACTTTGTACCTCATAACAACATATTACATGAATAGTTTTTGAAGTGCATAACATAATTTATGCATAGTTACACATGCATATGATGGGAAAACAGATAAATTAAAACATAAAAGATCCTTGTGTGATACAAATTTACAATATCTTGTAGATTACCATTCCTCTTCTCTAGTTTCTGAACAAGTCACTCAATATCAGTAATTCTTTTCAGATGTTGTCTTAAATCTTCACGTAATGTTGTGTAACGTAATGTTGTATCCTCAACAAATGTAGACACCAAATCTGACCTATGCTTGATACCATATACATCTAACAATGATAGTTTGATCCACCTATTCAATAACCTATTTCCCATGTCAGTAGTACCAGTCCTTTTCATCGTACCAAACAAGATAGAATTTTTCTTCGCATCTATATTACTTTCAAGAACATTTAATGCTTGTAGTGTTGAAACATCCATCCGCATGTAGATTTCCAAGATATATCATTGTATGGTAAATGTCCCATAGTTGTTATCATTTGCAAGGAAATTTTTATAAGAGAGGAGAGTCCCTACATCTCAAGCAGTATATTCTGAACTTGAAACTAAGTCCCTCAATTACTCTATAGGAACTTTGAGAAGGAAATTGAGGACTTGAATAACATCCCTGCATTTGAAATTGGATTTCTTTTTGTTTTTAGTTAAGAGAACATTACATCTCGTCAATACATCATGAAACTACTTATTGGAAAGTGAGTTCCCACTATATAGAAGCAAAAAACATTCCCTGCATCTAAGAGATACCATGGAAGATTCCATATTTGTGTATTGGTTGTAATCAATAAACTCTAGTATGCCTAAGTCTCTCTTATTCATATCAATAAATATCAAAATGACCAAGAATCCATTATATTGAGTAACATATTACACATCTATTATCACGGGTGTTGTTGGTCTCTCTGGGAAGACCCGGGTTTCCTTTGATGTACCAACAAAACCCCTAGCTCATTGGCCCTTTCGGTGACAGACCGCAGAACGGTCTGAAGTCTCACCCGAAGTGATCTTGGATGGGTTGGCTGAAGACTCAAGTGTCCTCAACTAGGTTCTGTAGCATCCTAGTGGTTCGTGTGACTCTTCTTAGCCAGCGGGATCTCCCCGTGATGGTGATATTTCTTACTTGCTGGTCCTGGGATGGAACGATCTCTTATCGTATCGCTGCTTCTAGCGCGATGTGCAAACTATCTCCTCTACTCAGCTCTTATCCTGTGATATCTCACACCGTGGTTCCTCCGACAGTGCGATACCGCCTTTCTATACTATGATATCCTTTACAGTAATACTTCAATATGACTCTCACGGTCCAAAGGCTTCCTCTCTTAGTATAATAGTTAAGCTAAATAGCCTCACTTAGACTCCTATAGTCTAATATGCTTAACATCAACTATGCTTAACTTGCTGAACTAATATGCAGAAATCTCTTAACACTGTAACTGCAACTATCATGCATCAAGTACTGATAACTCATATACAGAAGACTTAACAAATTCAACTCATAGTTAATCTTCCATGCTACTGTAACTAAAGATAGCATACATTCACTCATTCATTAACTGATAGTAAATTTCATGTAATGAATAACAGATAACAGATAAATAAAGCACAATCACATGAACAGTCGCACAACACACTGATTTTACGTGGTTCACCTCCAGGGGGGAAGCTAAGTCCACGGGAATTGGTTTTTATATTATATATTGAGAGAGTAAGCACAGTTCCACTGCAACCTAATATGCAGCTTGAGATCTTCTGGGAAACTCCACGCACACCGTCGGGAGCCCTTCTCTCTTAGATCTCTTCTCTTATATTACCTTCTCTTACAATATACTCTTCTTCTCTCTTTCTCTCTCTCTCTCAATCCTTGCGGATTGTTCAATCCCTGTGGATTGTTACATACATGCTCAAGGAGTCGGCTACTGGTTACAGTAAGATAATACAGATGGAATAACAGAACTAGAGCTCGACTCTTACAATACTGAGACACTACAGACACTTAGCTAGCTAAATGAATCAATGGCTAGCTCAACTGACCTACTAGCTCAACTTTCATTATACAAAATACATGCTTATATAGGTGGCCTGAATGTCTCTCCCTGTTACAACACTATGGGCCTGTCCCAACAGTAACCCCAAAAACCCTAACTATGAAATTCGGCCTATCTATACTTGAACTACTGCTTTCTGTCACACCACAGCTTTCTGTAGTCTTCCATGCTTCCCGGCGCTGATCGTGGGTATGGTCGCTGCTTCCTCGGTTGCTCCGCTTCTATCCTTCATCTTCAATGCCTCGGTCCATTGCTCCTTTTCCTTTATGAGGGTAGCTAAGCCCTCCCATATTCACCGCTGCCTTAAGTGCAGTGGTTGAGCTCTCTCTTCTCAACCGCTCAGGTACTGTCTTCTTTGACTTCCCTGTCCCGATGTAGTAGCTTTTCCTGTAGCTGCGGGACCCTGATCCAATAGGTGTATCTTGAATGTCCTAATTCCCTCTCATCTAAGGGCCATGAGAAATCACTTTCATACATTACAATTTATAACTATACTGCAATATTAAACCAAGAGACACTAAGGTCTGATGGAAATTGTGGGCCTAAAGGTGTGGCTTTCCTGATCTACAATATTCTCCATACTATGTTGTCAATTGTGGTATCATATAAGCACTCCAAAAATATATGTATTTAGGTTTGATGGATACCTAGCCTTCTTTTTCAGATGGAGACCCCTCGTATCATGCTTCATTCAAATGGAGACTTCTTCCTTTACCATTACCCTGTGATCAATGTAAATATTAACCTCAACTTTCTAGCTAAGATACCAACCCTAAAATATTAACCCTAACTTTAATATATTAATTCTAACAATTTTAATAATATATTATCCTTAATTTTTTAATAAAGTAGTGTTCTAATTCTAAACTTAGTTACCCAATATATTAAGAGGAAATGTTGACAAATACTTGGTTCTCATGATTCTAATTTGTAGTGATGATGTGTGATTTCAGCCTCAAAAGCATTTTCATCATGGGAGGCAATGAAGGCTCCACAGCTCGGGATATATTATCGAACAAGAAAATCAAGAGGTGATGTGTGACATCAATAAGGTCTAACCACGTGTCTCCCTTAATTTATGGTTTTATTGCTTTTATTTTGAATTTTCATGGACTTAAATAAAATGTTGATTCCAGGATGTTGTTGATTTTTTCCCCAAATACCTTGTTGTGAACATAGAAGTGTTCTACAGATCTTGTCTTGAACTCATTATCAATAATGATGTTAGGTAACAAATTTTAAATGTTTCATTTTCTCAAACTATACTTTATATTTCTTAGGTTCCTGCTAAAGTTTAAATCTTTAATCAAAATTCTTAGATGCAGGGGCGTTGAACTCAAGAACATAGATGAACGATTCAACGTCATAATAGGAGGCCTTGGAGATCCTATGGAAGGATGTCCTTGTCATCAATTGTACACAAAATATTTCTATGATCTTGTTCTAAAGCCAAAGTTGAGCCACGGAGGAGTGTTGGTTACTCAGGTATAACATCATAGTAAGATCACTAAAATTATTATAGAAACTATTTATTGAAAATATTCTTTTGTTGCGTCACGTCGTACATCAATTAAAAATATAAAGAATAAGTTGGTAATAATAAGGCATGCTTCTAGCACTACTGTAGTTCTAGGAGTCTCGCCGATAATTGCATCCAAAATTCAGTTCAAGGATTTAGTTTCAATTGGACTTCAGTTCAAGGCTTGAGTTTCATAGATAGTTCTATTCATTTAGTTTAAAGTTCTTAAAAATATCAAGTTAGAGGAGGTTGGTTCTCCCTATCTTGAACAAATGATCTTGCTCTTTAACTAAATATTAGATGGATTACCAAACTCGGGAAGGGCCCACCAAAGCGAATCACCATGATAGGGATTAAATGGATTTCCTAGCCTCGTCCAGATCAAGACACTCAAATAATATCATACTCCCATCAATTGATAGGCTACTTGTGCATCTGTTGCAAGGAAAGAAAATAAATTTGCTTAGCCTTCACCTAGAATTTGACGGTTCAGAGGACATTTTTTTCATTTTAGCATGTATTTGATGGGTGGATATAAAATGAGCACGTCAACAATGACATCTTAAAAAAAATTAAAACGTCTATTTGAAGTCTATAAATTTAGATGCCCCATCATAAATTTTAATGCCCATGACACCTACTAAACCCTAATATATAAATTCTAGTAATTACAGCTCTCTGTGATTGTTCATAATTACCTTGAACATTGTATCAACTTGTTTTTTCATTTCTATGCCTATGCGTTGCTCCTTCAAAATATTTAATTTCTAACCCACAGGTCACAAGTTCACAACCTTTTATGTTTTGTATACTTAATACTTCTCAGGTTCCCCATAGGCCGCTTACTGCCCAATGCCAATTTATTTCAATGCACGGGTTGTCTTTTCAATGAAAGGGAAATACTAACCAGTAGTGGGAGACCTTGGCATACTTAGGGATGAACAAAAAAACATTTTATAAATTTTCATACAACTTGTGGCATTTGGAAGTATGAAATTTATGAACGAAAACAATCAAATTTCTTTTTGTCAAATCTTAACAGAGCTACTCAGATGCCATTTTCTTAACAGAATCGGTAAATATTTACCCCAATTCAAGAACAAAACTCCATTAAAAACTTTATATTCTTTTCTTTCTTGTAATTGATTTCATGGTAGCAGTCATTTCACTCTTATTGATCAAGAATTTGCAGCAGGCCCAGTTCTGGATAGTTGGATTTACTATATTGTCTTGTTCGAGGGTTTGTAAGTGTACCTTTTTGAGAAGTCTTGAACATATTTTATCCTAAAAATCTTGCCATCTACGATGTAGAGGTGATAGTTGGTTGTGGCATTTGTGCTTTTGCCTTTGCTTGAATTTGCAAAGATCCACATAGAAATTATTGTAGCCTATTTTTGGGGATATTTGATTATTGCACTACAACAAAACCATGTGATTAGCATCTCTTTTAGCTTCCTTTTTAGCATCCACGATCACTTTTAGTGTATTTTTTTTGGACAATGTGGACTCTTTTCCATGGGATGGAACTTTTAAAGGCGTTATTTGCATCTCTTTTTAAAATTTGGTGCTATTTTGGATGCTAAGTAGCATCCCAATTAGCGTCTGAATTAGCATCCTTATTATCGTCCCAATTAGCATCCCAATTAGCGTCCCAATTAGCATCGCAATCAGCATCCCAATTAGCATCCAAATTAGAGTCCCTTTTTAAAAGTTGGCGCTAATTATCATCCCAATTAATGTCCCAATTAGCGTCCCAATTAGCATCCCCATTAGAATCCCAATTAGAGTCCCAATTAGCATCCCAATTAGCGTCCCTTTTTAAAATTTGGCACTATTTTGGATGCTAATTAGCATCCCAATTAATTTCCCAATTAGTGTCCCAATTAGCATCTTGATTAGAATCCCAATTAGTGTCCCAATTAGCATCCCAATTAGCATCCTAAGTTATATTCCCTTTCTAAAAGTTGGTGCTATTTTGGATGATAATTATTATCCAAATTAATGTCCCAATTAGCATCACAATTATCGTCGTAATTAGCATCCCAATTAGTGTCCCAATTATCATCCACAAAAGAATCCCATATGACGCCAAGAATAGCCTCCAAAAAAAAATCCTGAATATCATAACACCATATATTAATCTAGGGTTAGTGACAGGAATTGCACGATGAATTTCGACAGGAAAAACATTCAACATAGCGCCAAGTATAGAGCCAAGAATTGTGCCTAGTAAACATCCAACATAGCACCAGGTATAGTTCCATGTATAACACCTGGAATAATGCCAGAAATTTCGAAAGGAACCGCACTAGGAATTGTATTAGTTTTAGAGCTAGGAATTATGTTCGGAAAATGTTCGACATAATGTCAGATATATCAATGTCAATGTCAATGATCATGATTCATGAGATAGTACTTTTGGATCTTGATTTATCATAGTGTCACCTAAATTATCGTAATCATGGCACTTTTGGATCTTGATTAATCCTAATGAGGGGTAAATTACCTTAATGTCATATAAATCGCTCTAATGGAATTTGTGTGTCCCTAACAGCATTTGATAGACCCTAATGACATATGATTGGCCCTAACAACATGAAAATGATGCATTACTATAATTATGATGGAGTGTATGGATATGATTTGATAAGTATAATATTATATCATCCATTCTTCTGAGGTAGTATGTCTCCTTGCTCGTTATTATCATAATTATATTGATGATTACATGATGATGACTGCGACGATCACAATGATGTTGATTTGTTGTATGATGATGATGATGCTGTGGATGTGGATGTCAACAATGATTATGCATGTGGTATCAATTTTGGATCCTAATTGATTCTAATGGCACCTAAATGTCTGTAATGACATGTAAACAACACTATTTCATCAAAATGACTATAAGGACATATAAATGACCTTAACAATTACATGACATGAATCCTAATGTTGATGAGTGATTAAGAATACTAATGGCATATGCATGACCATAATGACAATGATGACGATGATTTTGTTGATGATATACTTAATGCTGACGATGATGATGATAATGAGGATGATGATCAAGATGATGTTGATGTACCATATGGAATTGATGATGATAACGATGAAAACATCGATGTCCATGATGATGATACATGTCATAATACTTTTGGATACTACAAAAATTGAGATATTGGAGTTAATAACAAGTAATAGAGGTTCTGAGGTGTTGACCATAAAAATATTGTTATCCATTTGGTTTTACATTGACTGATATGGCCATTGGGTTTAGTAGTTCCCCCACCCCTACTACACTCCCCTTGCAGAAAGGTAGTACAATACCACCTATCATGTTTCTACCAAAATGTCACCGTACAAGGTTGTTTTGGAAAAACCCCCATCCATACCCTCATTTTTACGAAGAACATCCAAGGCACAAGAAGTGGATATCAATATTAACAAAAAATCTAACTTTCTTTGTACTCTTAAGGACATCTTGGTATTAAATTTAAAATAGAATGAAGCAACGAGAATTTCAATAATTCCCATAGTGTTACTTTAAAGAAGTGGATCAAATGTTTTTACATCTTTGGACTTATAAGCAGACACCTCTCAAGGAAAAAAACAGTTAGCTACTCAAGTTTTATGGAATTGGTGGTTTTTTCGTTAAAGATTCATAATAATTGGTTCAATTTTCGATGATTCTTTTGAGGTTTGTCAAATTCCTATGAAATCTTAAATCAATTTATTTTGTTATGTGAAATTCCCTTGAAATGAAGCCATTTTACCTACTGTGAAGCCATGCGATAGACTTTGATAGACTTTATTGGATATATTTGTTGTGTGCTATGGTAAAGATTAGGTCAAGGGATGTATGAGTGTATTTGGTTGTAGAGGAAACCCCAACATCTCCATATTTTGAGGATATAAAATCGTCATAGAATTGCAAAACAATCCCATGCGGATAAGGTGGGGTGGGAGAGGGGCCACATTTGCTTTGCTAGGTTTGCGTCAAATCATAACTTATTGGAAAGGGAAGAATGTGGGATTGTGGTTTAATAAATTAAGAGATTACTAATTACTATGAGGTAAATATAAGAGCTTAATGTAGTTGGTTAGTATTTATAAAAACCACACCCAATTTTACCAAGGGTACTTATACCGTCCAACAAGCAAAGGGGTCTCATAGAACAATTTAGTGCTAGTCATGACATAGCGAGACACCAAATTGACTATGTTGTAAAAAATATTGAAGTTCCCTTCTTATTTGCATATCTCAAACAAAGAATCAAACTAGCACATACCTACTCAAACTAGAACATCTTTCGGACACCGAAACATGAATTTTTTTATGTGGGTCATTAAACAATATATACCAAAATAGTGGATGTCAAATCTATTAATCTTTTGTTACATCATGTGTAATTTTGCATGTAACTTGATAGAAACACTCCTTGAAATGGAAATGAAAAAAAATGCAAGGAAACATGTAAACATCCCCACCACTCAACAAGGTGCATATATGGTGGTACATTCTAGGTCTAGGGGTATAAATAGTTTCTTCAACTGAATACACACACACACACACACACACACACACACACACACACACTAATAAAAATGATTTTATATCGGTATATAAGTTAACATAGATGATATGTTTATATATAATAATTAATATATAGTTTAATATACTTAATATATAACTAATATATAACTTAAGAGTAAATATAAAATCAAAACACACAAATAATAAATAAAATACAAAACACGCACAAAAATGCAAAAATGAGTCTATTATGAACAAAGCTGAATCGATATGTACTTGTGAGGCATATAGAGGGTGTCGGTTGGTATGTGGGTTATGATTTTGACCTACTTCTCCTTTGGGTGAGGACTCAATAGGAACCATAGAAAGGATTGGTGGAGTTAGTTTCGAATGAACAAGTCTAGTTGTGTTCGAGAAGCTTGAAAGAGAATTACACTGAAATCTGTCAGGATTACATCAATTGGCACGTAAATTTGATATTTTTGGAATTCGAAACAATACATCATATGTATTCCATCACCATGCCTTACCAATGCATGGTTCTACCACAAATTTAAAATGTTTTTCAATGTCATAGAATTCATTGGTGGGGCCTTGACCTTAATATCGTTTCCATGAACCCATACATAGTTACAATCACATCAATTATACTTAGTTACAAAAAATGGGTTAGGAACAAGGGATATTACATATCTTTTCTTGGACACATTCCATGTACCTTAATGGGTCTATCATAGAGTGAGTCAACCCCTTTGTTTATGACACTAGGGAATCCCTCTATGCATAAATTTTATCACTCATTCTATGAAGGTGTATTTAGCCCACCCCATCCTTATTCAAACATGTGATATCCAAGGAGGAAATACATGTTGTTAATTTGTAGGCCCACTCATGTTGTACACAATTTCCATAATTCCCATGATTGTTTTTCCAAGAAAAGGATCATGTATTTTCTATTTCAAGCATAAATCAAAATTTACTATCCATAATGCTCACGATTTAATAATGATCTATATAATTTTATGGGTTAGTTAATATGTTCGATTGAAATTTGAGTTTAGTTGAGTCACATTAGATAACCAATTACTATTTTAATTAATAGTTAAACCACCCTATATCCTAATATTCCAACAAAAGGTTTACCATATTCATAGAAAACCAAAAACAAATGATATAAAACACATTAAACAAATAATTGAATTTAACCTCCACAAAATTACCAACCACAATCCAAGCAAAACAAACTCTCATGTTTAACACAAACATGCCTCATTTCCTACACATTTTATTCATAAACATAGCATCCCAACTATAGAAGTTGTGTGTTTAAAAATTTAAGTCACACTCTAAGCCTCAAGTATTACTTTAAATAAAATAAGGGCATTGACTTTAAAGATGGCATCCCTCTCCAAAGTGCTTGATATTATTCGAATTTAAAAATTTGAGTACCACCCTCCCTTCCCTCCCATTTTCATACTCCATTTCAAATTTCAAAATTCACATTTGTGTTCTCCATGAAACACACATTGAAATTCTGATATACTACTCGATACCTTCAACACAACACATGCTCCATGATATCTGTTCCACAAAAGTACAAACCTCAAATATACGGACCCACTTCATACCTTTTGTCCATGGTGATGTCAAATCTCAATTTGAAGGTATGATCTCAAATCCCGTATGAATACTTCGTTTTTATGATTTCTCGAATGCAGGTAAGCTTTTCTGCACTTTTTTGAACTTGGGATGAAATTATTTTTCATATTTATGCATTCATTTGGTTTGAAGGAAATCCCCATAGTTAGAAATTTTATGGATCTTTGAACCATGGGCCCACAAAGAGCTTGGGAAGTAAGGAATGAGTTGATGTTTCCTTAAGAAATCCTTTAGTCTTGCACCAAGAAGAGAATTTAGGGTTTCCCTCTTGGGTTGTAGTCGTTTGAAGGTTAAATCTCATAAATGAAAACCCCATAATTATAAAGTTTGTGGTGTTTACACAACTGAATGATGCATCTAAATACCTGCTAAAGCACATAGATGCTCCATATCCTATGATTGTATTTAACCTTTTCTTTTGACAAACCCCATTTAGCAAAGTTTTTTGGGATTGCCTGCTCAAAAAATAGGTACATACAAAATAAAATGGAGACATGAATCCCCTCTCATTCCGTAGTACCCAAGGCAGGTTTTATCCAACTAGAGGGAGGGCCACTAGTTGAGTTCTTTAGGGAATAGTCTAAGGATTTGAATTTTTGGGTCAGAATCTAAACACTGACGTCAATTTCTGGAGCAAATCGTTTTCCAACCGATGCCCAAATATGGACCCTTTTTTTCTCTGGTTCGCAAGAAAGGATCACTCCATGCTCTGTTCTTTTAGCATCTAAAAATTTGGCAAGTTTACAACATTGATTGCATGGTGCGGTAGTCATGCATGGGCGCCAATTTCAAACTTCTCACAACACCCAGCAAACCCTTTCCTCTGCTAGGTATTTTCTTTTACTCTATAACCTAGTGAACCGAGTTTGATGTTTTTCATCTGCTTCTCCACTTGGTGGCTTGACACGCAAATTTCTATCCAACTTATTGATGAATTTGTGATGTGGGTTTCAGAAATGCAGTGCGGAGAAATTTTGATATGTTAAACAAAGTTGTTGTTGAACAACATCTAAACTTAGCCCATTTTTTTTCATTTTAAATACAAGAAAAACATGAGCATTGAGGTATTATTATTAATGGCATGGTATCGAATCCTTAGAATACATAATATGTGAAAAATATATGTATAAATATTCATTGGAAGTTGTAGAGTGATTGGAAAATGTGATAAAGAGACCCTTGGCCTTGCAAACATACAGTTGATACCACATTTTGGTATATGTTGGAAATATATACCTTGCAGCCTATTACGTAGAGAATGATGACAGTGGCAATACCAAACTCAAAATGGCGGGTCATTCATACGTTTGGCACCATGAAAAAATGCCCATGACATAGTATGATCTATCGAGGCACCTTGCAAACATATAGAGATTAACTAATTCTAACGTACACTATAATCTGCATTTGTGGGGGTATTCTAAAATAATTTTTGTTTTAAATTATTTTTCAACCACAATTTTTTAAACCTAAAAACTCTGTGCCAATCCTATCATAAATATTTTTATATCTTAAGGAGTAATAAGAATTTATGATGTGCAAATCCTGTCCTAAATATTTTATATGTTAAGGAGTAATAAGAATTCATGATATGTATTGGAATCGAATAGATCTATTTAACCTCGTCATATTTACGTTAACCTTTTGTCAAGGCCTAGTTTGCTGCTAAAGACAGGGTTATTGGACTCCAAAACCTCCTAATTTCATATTCCCCCCCATAGTTGAAACTTATTTTTTATGGGTCTACATCACCCCCTCATTGGGAAAATAAAATGGATATTTTTTGTCTAGATTTAAATTCGATTCTATCTATCTACAACTCAAATTTTGGATCCTTCCACGAATAAATAGGATTTCTTTTCACCCTGGAAGCCGGGTTGGCTGAAACAACACTGCTATTCTTTCTCTAGATATCTACAGAAAGAAACACACACACACATATTATTGCATTGATCCATGTAAACTTTCCATGTTGAACAATAAATCAGGACATTTATTATTTTATGGAATAATAAAGTATGTTTTTAAGTTATAAGAAGATTTAAGAGAGAGTGAATCAATTCTTAAATTCTTAGGTAATAAAAAGATCCCCCTCTCGGGTTCATAGAGAGAGTAAATGAACTGGTTTTCTTTCGACCACTCTTCCTGACTCTATTATCTCGCCAAACATCAGCATTAAGGTTCTCAAGTTCAAATCCAACGATTCAATTTCCCTCAGTATTGCCAACTCCAATGGGCATCAACATATACCTTGACCTGACTGGTGTAGTCACTTTTACAATTGTGTAACGCCCACATACTTACCAACTTACTAAGCCCACTGTCGTCGTACTCCACAGAATCATAACTTATTGACTAATGACTGACTCAATCATTTTGTAATCTATGTAGCATATTGTTAAGTAAAAGAGTAAGAATGGAAAGGGGGTATAAGTAATAGGGTATTGTGAAAAGCAGGAATGGGTAATGTGGCTTGAATGGTGTACTGGGTTATGCATATTGGGTAATGCGTATTGAATGGAATATGTAAAGGGGTTGTCATACGGAGGCTCAAGGAATTATTAAATTCTTATATAATAAACAATACAATGATAGAGGGAGATATTTTAGACTAGATTTATAACCAAAATGCTAAGTTGATTCAAAGATTGATCTTATTTGTTATCTTTCTTTTCAGGGGCCATTCTGTATATTTATGTCATATTTTATATTTTGTCTTAGTTTCAATTTCAAATATTCCTATTTCATAATAATTTTTTAAAAGTAATAAGAATTATTATTACTAAGAATTTCTCCTTATTAGATGAACCAAATCTGTATGTTCATACTTAGACACAGAAACATAGGTATTTTGATTTTCCTAAAACATGTTTAATGGATGTTAAGCATAGCTTCATCAAAACTAAAACCTTCAAAGTTTATAGTTTATATAATTTCATCAAATAGATTAACCATTACAATTGGATTTAAATTCCAATACCATTATAAAAAAAAAAACTGTGTTCTATAAAGGGCTAAAACTTTGTAAGTTATCTCATTCTAGTGAATATAGTTGTAAGAATAATCATTTGGACTTTCTAACTTGTCTATCTATATACAAATTTCTAAAGACTCCCTTCCATGTATATATTGGTAAAGGCCTAATAGTGAATAAATTTGTATCCTGTGAGGTATTTTTCAATTTATTATACATCTACCACAACCATATAATTATCATTTTAAAAAAACTTTTAGAAACATAGCTTTATTCCACTATTTTGATTGTTGTACTATGAAACTACATCTTGGAATTATGATGTGAATATGGTTTATTGTTCGTGATGACAGTAATTATGAGGTGAATATGGGCTGAGGGAAAACCACGCCATTAATAATAAATCATTTCTCATGTTTTTCTTGTACTCATGATGAAAACATTCGGGCTAACTTTAATTGTTGCGGCCACGACAACTATGTTTCACAGAGAAAAATTTATTTCCTATGCATTCCTACAGTGCATTCCTAAAACACATAGCATAAAAAATTCATTGATCAGTTAGACATAAATTTGAGTTTCAAGCCACCAAGTAGTGAAGTAGACAAAAAACAACAAACTTGGTTCGATATATCATAGAGTAAATAATAGTGCCAAGAAGAAGAAGGGGCTTGATAGTTTTCGTGATAAGTTTGAAATCAGGGCCAATATCTGATGATGATTCCATGCAATAAATGTTGGAAAATTTCCAATTCTAGAGATGATGAAGGAACAGAGCTTGGAACGATCCTTTAGACAGATATAAGCGTCTATTGGAAAGGCGATTTGGGTGGGAAACTGACATCGATGGTTGGATTCTATCCCAAATAGTAGAATCCTTAAACTATTCCATTCTTTAGAATCATGGCTAGAGGTCTACCATTTATGGGCGCGACAGAACTAGGAAGGAAAACATAGAAATAACACGCATCACTTTGACCATAGGATTTTTTTTATACTTTTATTAGTTATACCATGTGTACTTATATACGTTACACCTATATATTTGCTTATTTGGTAAGAATATATCACCCAACATTGACCCTCGACCTCAGTAATTAGTTTAGGAAGAATGAGTTTTAAATAAGTTTAATAGTAGTGCTTCAACGAATCTTCCTCAGACTTACTTGGGATCGTTGCCTTAGATTGCTAGAAATAAACATATTAACATATGATGAAGTCATCATATGTGATTACGTACAAAGATATTGGGAAGTAGGCAATGCCTTGATGTTTCCTTAATAAATCCTTTAGTATAGTAGCTAGAGGAAGGTTTATGGATTCTTTGTCAATTTTTAGTCATATAAAGGTTAAATCTCATTGCAGAGATTAATTCCTGTAAAGGGATTAGATCCTCCACATAGATCCACCATGTAGTTATGCCTTGTATATATTCCAAAAAATGAAACACAAACATTCATTAGAAGCTTTGAAAAAAATCATGGAGAGAGAGTGTATTCTAACAAGCTTTAGCAATCACCTACAGAATGTTCCAAATTCTTCCTCCTCTTCTCCCGTATTGATTTTTCCATCAGTAACTGATACTGATTCTATTTATGCACTTAATATACCCACTCACATTTTTCCATATGATTCCTTTAGGTATTCATACTATCCAATTTTTGTATTTGGAGACATGGATGGAATTGTAAGTTGTAATCTCAAGTCAGATGACCAGGCTATAACCGTGTTGTTGATAATTGGGGATACTGCAAGGATTTGAGGAGGTTGTTGAAGTTGGGTCCCAAGGTACACATTTTTTCTGTAGATATACATCGCTTGATTCATCTTCATAATATGAATGAATAGAATCAATAGGTGTGCTTATTGTAAGCCCGTGAAGATGATAAATAGGTTGATAACGATTATGATTTTGATGTTAGTGAATTGGAAAATGTAATGAATTTGGATAGTGATGATGAAACAATGATAGAATCTAACAGCGATGGTAGTTATAGTGATGATGAAGAATCTAGAATAATAAAGAAAAGGAGGTTGGATGATTAAGATGATGGTGTGAATCTAATGAAAGGAGATAAAAATTTGAAGGCAGAGTATTATAGACTAGGCGCATATCATGGTAGGATTGATGGGTGATTGATGTCTGATACAACTCATGGTCTATACAAGAACACCAATGAATTTATTTAGGTAGGATGTGTCTCTTTAACTGGTCAATTTTTTCATGAATTGATCATATCAACAACACTTAAGGATGACCCCAAGCTTAGAGTTCCAACATGTCTAGAATTTCGTATGAATATGAACAATGCCTTATATTTTTGAGAGAGTGGCCTATTTTTTATTAAATTTTGAGCTGATACTATGTTTTAATGAAATTGAAGACTTGGAGTGATAGTGGATTGAAGAGACTAAAGTTTATTTTAGCCCAGATGGGCATTTCACTTGTGGAGTGACACCAAAAATTTCAATACATGAGTAATGAGATGAGGCAAAGAAAGAAGGAGTTTGATAGTTTTTTACTAGAATATGGCCTCAATGAATTACACTACAGGTTTTTTCAAAGGATTCATGGATATATCTCAGTTTAATGTCTCGGCAATAGATGTTGTGTATGGTGTCATTGCTTTTCTAAAATCTTGGACACACACCAAAGATTCTTGGGTAGAATAGTTTTGGAAGCCATATTCTACACTATCCTTGAATGGATTGGATGAATTACAAAGAGGGATGTAACTTTCCATCAATTTTCAGCGTGCTACAAAGCGGAGGTGTAGCCTAGAAATGACAGGAAATTGTTTTATCCATAGTACAATTCGGAAAATAAATTACTACTCAACCAAAAAAGTTACTAACCAAATTGTTTAAAATTAAATTATAAACATATGACATCGATGGATTTGATTTTGGGTGTCACTTCCTCTGAACCATATGAATGGAAAGACACAAGTAGTGTAGAATGGGATTTTAACACTCATGGAAAATATATGACAAGTTGCATGTGAGTTATCCTGCTTTGAACTATGATTATCTGAAATCCTAATTTTTTGTGTTATCGATGGTATGGTCCTGTTTATTTTTCCAGGTTCTTGCATACAACTTTGGTATCAAGCAAAATATACTAAAGCACGTAGCGTCATATAGTTGTAATATAATTTTTTTTTCCTTCAACATTACCTTCTTTAGAATTTTTGAAACTAAACCTTGATGGTGTATTATTCAACAATGGGCGAGGTGATCCTTCTATAGTTCTTTATTTTGTGTAAAGTGTTAAACAAGTAGTTGGAAACTTGTTCTTGGAATTATCATGTGGCATCAACTACTTAGCCATGTGTTGGGTGGAAAAACATGTAAAATAAAATTTGGGCATGATGGAGGTCATCACATGCTTACAATATTCAATGTAGTCATGTTGAGATAAGTGCTCAAGCAATTTTCACACCCGAATCCATATCTTGCATATGGAAAAAATGTTTACTCACATCTAGCCTTTTGACTATTTTAAGAGTTTGATTTACGATTTGTAAACTTTATTTCATTAAAGCACACTTCTATAATAGTTAACAATGATTCTCCTCTCTGTCTAGCAGAATCACAACTATGCACCAGATCCTGACACACTTCAAGCAGGTGTATAGGTAACTCACATTAACTTAAATGATGGAACTTGTGGTCCTCTTTCCTTCCTTGCAATGAAAGTAATGTCTCTACAATATCATCTAGAATCATCCCTTTGTCCTCATGATTTGGATCCTGGTAAAATATGTACTTTAAGGGGGGTGTGATATTTAAATTTTCTTGAAAATTGTTAATAGTGTGATCATCAGTTATAAATTGTCCACGGTTTGATTGCATGAATTTTATTGGAATCTCATTATATATATGTGCTTGCAGCATTTTTTGAGTTCGTACAGTTGATATGGGAAAACAAGCAGATAGATAAATGATCATGAATTCCAATTAATGATGGTTTTTAGTGTTTTTTGGATTTTAAATGATAGTTATCAACATAATATTCTAATTATATGTTATGTTCTATAACTTCATTTCAAAACAAAAGTGAAGCTAGCTCAACAAAATGAGGCTATTTGGAAATTTAAGTTTAAGGGGTATTAGTGAAAGAATTTTTATGTGGAAAATACAATGTACCCCTTTCAGTTAAGCATGATGTTAGGGGCTCATATTGGAAGAAACATTCATTCTAAGAATAGTGGACCCCATACCTTCCTATACCTTAAGTGGATATGATCAAGGTTAGGTCTATTATTTGTCTTACAAAGAATTGATGCCCTCTTTTCCTTGAGTGAACTCTTAATTTTTTGTTGGAAGCCATTGTCTTTCTCCTACTTGTTAATTAAAGAGTATCGTTTCTTTCCAACAATATAGATTATACATCACTCTTGGATCCCACTGGTTACTAAATTTATATTTGATCTCTAATCAAAATGTGAATTAAAAAATTGCATGCCTTTTTTATGTTAAATTTAGTCGATCCTTCCATTAGTTCCTTTGTTTTTGGCCCTTTCTTAGTTGGTATGATAGAGAAAACATAAAACTATTAATTTCCATGGATTGTTGATCCATTGTTTTTTCCCTTTCATAGTTGGTATGTTGGAAAAACTAGTGAGATATTAATTTCCATGGATTATTGCTCCAAATGATCAAAATTAGTTTAAGAAAAAGGAATTGTGTCTACTCTCTCATTTATATTAATCATTTATGAGCACTAAGTTTTCTAGGAATGTCAATCTATGAAATTTTTTGAATTTAGATAAAAACACCTATTCATTTTGGAAGAAATGTAGAATTCCCTCTAACAAAGATATTGTGAACTACCTTGTCACATATGAAGAAAATTAAGATAAGAAACTTACATGGATCTAGGATGATAATTCTTATCTACTATATCCTTGGCATCCACACTAAGATAATTGTTGTTGATCGGTCTCATATAGTTGTACACTTACGGTTGTTAGGGAATAGTGATTTTCACAATCCCATTAAGCCAATTTCTTGAGTTTTGTTCAAAATTCCTAGAAAAGGTTTATGGATTTCATAACTTGCTTGATCATATATTGTGAACTTATACAATCTAGCATCCTTTTCCAACAATTGTATACTCAAAGTTGTGTATTGATCCTTTTTACCATTATAGAGGACCATGTAAGTTAGGTTCCCAAATTCTTAAAGGGTGCTAGCTCAATGGAAGAGTACCTGCCTTACAAGCAGGAGGTTGGTGGTTCGATTCCTCCATGCCCTAATGATATTATAATATTGGTTATAAACAACTAAATTAGTAAGAAAAAAATAAGAGATAAGTTACCAAACAATGAGAGATAAGTGATTAAACAAAATGACAAAAATTATTATATAAAACTACTAAAAATGACTAGATTAGTGACCAGAAACATAGAGATGTGAAACTAGGCATTAAAACGGATGCAACACATGGTGCTAATGATTAATCCAAACAAGGCATTGATATGGTAGCAAAATAAGACGTTACTTTGGATGCAAAATATGGTGCTACATAGGAAGCAAAATATGGTGCAACAATAGAAGAAATATTTGGCGTCATTTTGGTAGCAAAACACGATGCAAAAAAGGAAGAAAAATTTGGTGCAAATTTGGAAGAAACAATTGGCACATATTTGGAAGTAAAACATGGTGCAAAATGGGATGCAAAGTGGTAGAAAAAATGGATGCAATGATGCTAATTTGGATGCTAACATGGTGCTATTAAGGATGTAATTATGGTGCTAACGAGGATGTCATTTAAGAAGCAAAAGTGGACACTCACTAGGAAGAAAAATAGGATGTTATTTAGGAAGCAAACCTCGACGTTGTTTAGGAAGAAAAGTTGGACGCTATTTTGTAAGTAAAAAAGTAGACTTTATTTTGGATGTCATAAAGGATGCTATCTAGGAAGCAAAAAAAGATGTTTTTTGAGACGCTTTAAGTTTTGTCCATGACGCGTCCCATTTAGCGTCTAGTTTGACCACTCAATGTAAAAACAATTACACTAAAAAGGGACGCTAACTCCAGGGTTTGTTGTAGTGTTGAAATAATGCGAGAAAGGAGAATTTTTTTTAGGGATTTCAAGATTTGACACACTTCAGAACGAGAGTCACTCTTTTTCACTTGTGACTTCCTATTAAAGAAGGTGCGAACGATGAATGAGCATGATTAAGTGAGGGGTATTGAAGAATTCCTATATGAAATGATATGTAAGCTACATATTTACTTTTATTTTTATTTTTATTTATCAATTTTTGTTTTATTTGCCTCCTTTAAGTTTATTTTTTTCCTGATCACAATTAGATCAAATATGTCCAGATGTTTTGAAAAAACTTAAATTAGATCTATAAATTAAATGGGAAAGTTATTTTTATGAAATTTTTTATCCTTTTTAGTTATGATTTTGGGTGCTAAAAATAAATATTATACAAAACGGCTCATGCCTATGAATCAAATTGCTGTTCGCAATTGATAGGAATATTTGGATGATCCTCGGTATGAAGAACACATTCAAATATATATATATATATATATATATATATATATATATATATATATATTACTCATTTACTGTTAAAATGGACACTCTTCCATAACAATCCGAGTTGGTGCTCTGAACATGCTTCGATCTTTAGCTAAGAGCCATGACTCAACAATCAGCTTGTGAATATTGTTCAAAATATATGAAATAATGTACTACTTTTGAAATGTCATGTTTTATTTTTTATTTTTAATAATTGGATAAATGCTTAAAGCTAAGGGTGGACTTTCATATTTTCCTTTGTATTATATTGATTTATATTTTGTAAATCAATTTTATTAGTCCTCCATGCTTTAGGATTTTTCTTTGTAAATCTACCAAGTTTTATTGGGTATTATTATTTTAAAATTTGCTAGGTAAGGTTATTGCATATTAGGAGTTGAAAATATATAAAATAGTAATAAAATAGTAATTCAAGTTTAGTGAAATAGGTTGAAACATCTTGAACGTAAATTGATAGGCAGTAAATACTTGAAATCGTTAGTAAATTTTCAATTGACAGCGAGAGCAATCATTTTAATGGTTGCAACTATATAAAATAAATGAACGAACGCTAATGACTATATTCAATGTCAAAGTGTGATTCTTTTGAGATCATCATGGCCTAACCAATACTATGACATAGGTTTACCTCCTTGCTCGGAGAGATAGATTGAACTACTGGAATCCAAAAGCAGGCATAATAGCAGTATGAATTTTCTTTTATGCGGTGTAAGGAAGAATGTTATAAAGGTATTAGAAGAATACTCCTTAAATATAGTGTACACACGGGGATAAATAGGCATGGTCCTGTACTATTGGGGAGCTTGAGTTGGAGCATTACGTGGAAGGAAAACATAAATAGGGAGTAACAGATAAATAGCCAGGTGAAGTAGCAGGATGAAACTAAACTATATTAAATAGGTGGTATGAAATCTCTTCTCATGGGTACTAGGAGAATCCTTATTTCTCTCCAAGTAAGGTTATCCAATCCTCTTTACAAGCCAATGTCTATTCTAAAAAAATAAGCATTCTAAATTGTAGGACGATTTCCTCATATGGGATTGCCCATAATCCCATCTATTGGGGAATGGTATCAATCAATGTCTGATCCCAGGTGCGTTCATTCCTATATCCTATTTGGTGCACCTACACCCCAGGAGCTACATTTATTGAAGTAGCTATGGGTGGAACTTTCATGATCATACTCATAGAAGGTGAATTCTGTTAAAATTCAACATAGCTACAACTGATAAGATTCTTGATTTCCAAAACTTTTCCTTTAAATTGAAATTCAAATAAATGGAATCACCTTCAACTTTAGAGAAAATAAATTCAATATAAATATTTATCTTGATTTCCAAAATTTTTCCTTTAAATTTAAAATCAAATCAATGGAATCTCCTTCAACTTTAAGGAAAATGAATTCAATATAAATATTCAGAAGATTAAGGGGAAAGAAATTCAATATAAATATTTAAAAGCTTAAGGGAAAATAAATTCAATATAAATATTTTAGAAGCTTATTCAGAATGTTTGCATGAAACAGATTCCATCCAAAAAATATTTTCTGCGCTTTTGCGTATTCTGTTAGTAGTGTCCATGACTCTTCTAATTAGCTAATTCTTGATTCAATTACCGATATCCCTCTGGATGGACTATGACAGGGTGGAACCTAGGGCTCTTAAGGCACACGAAAGTACTCTCATCCATATACACCAAGTTATGACAGGTTTTCAAGTGTAAGCTACCCAATACCTCCTCTATTTTTTTTTTCAATTTTCTCATGTATTAGGAATCAATGCTTAACAGAACCATGAAATTGGACATACTTAAATAGGGAGACTTGAATACTTCATAGGAAGTGGATCAATATTATGGAAGTTTCCATGAGACGACCAAGTACATTGAGATAGATAGTCACTATGGCAGTTGAATGACTTCCAGTGTAAGTTTAAATGTTTCCCTTCAAATGATCATTCAACATATATTCACCCTTGTTGGTAAATAACAAGTTTGAAAAACACATATAGTATCTTTGTTTATCAAAATCCAAACATCGAAAGGGATATATAATATATTTTATGCTATAGATTTGGGCTCACTGACATCAGAAAGGTGAGCATGTAGGGCTTCTCCATCTATCTCTTTATCTTTCCATAAATTGTTCATTCATTAAATTCAAAATTCATTTACCATTACTTCATTGCTCGACGAATCCTACTCATTCATTTGATTCCTATGGAAGAGAAGGAATCCCTACTCAGGTTCTTTTTCCACTTAGGAAGGCAGCAACCAGTATATGACACGTTTCAATGAAATGATCTACTATATCTCATATAATAAAGATGGTTTTTCAAATGGATCGATCCAATAATTAAAATCTATATTTGTATTTTTCGGGCTTTCGATCGGTGAGTAACAAGAGATTTTGATTAGGGTATAACCGCGGTAGTTACGATGACTTATGAGAGTATCAATGTTTGTTATAAAAGTCTCTATTTCCTTTAAGATTATTATATGTTTTTTTTAAATAAGGGAAGGCCATCCTTTCAAATAATCCTCGTGATCCTAAAAAAGGAACAGTAAGTTTTTCAGACGATTTCCCAAAGACTGTATAGGGAATAACCGATAAACCTCACAACAAGACAAGATATGGAGATGACGTGTAATTTTAATAATCACATCGGTGTTAATTTATTTGCAGCCAAAATAGGTTCAGTGAGATGCAAGGTGAACACTAGTGGGAAGAGAATTGAGCTAGGGTATATGAGAAGTACAATGTTTGGATAGTTAATAAAGCTAGCGTAAGTATTCAAGAACTTTAGGGCTTTATCCAACATATGATCCTGGAAATAAAAATAGAAGATAGAAATAGAAATCTCTTCATTCCTAAGGAATGATTTGTTGACCATTTAATTTAAAAGGACCTGCATTTCTTCATTTCTCGAAACCTACCCACAATCCATAGCCTCTCAATCATTATAGATTAAGTGGTATTGTTTTGTTTGAATATTTTTTGGTTGGGGACTCATTTAAAAGTTTAGTGTCATTTAATTTCCAAAAAACCTAATCAATTCAGCGGAAAGGAGCTTGGCAGTGCGATGGTTTAATGGAATTTTCAAATTTTGTATTGGAGGCTTTTCCTTTTCTTGAGAACCTATAGTGATTTTTTATGAATTCAAGAACGTTGTGAGAAAGAAAAAAACCAGGAAATGGCGATGGAAATGCCTAAACGTATGCACTTTTTCGATCCCTTGTTCTCCTCTAGGAAAAGGAATTACAAAACTAAATCTAGCCCTTTTTTGCAAATATTAAATCTAGTGGTTACTCTTGTAGAAAAAGTGTCTTCTTTCCCTACAAAAATATGCCAATAAAAAAATATTTTATGAAACATTAACATTAACATTCCTTTCATCCAAGAGTCATGGAAATATTAAAATAAATCCAAATGAGTTCCAAGTTGGTGAGCATGTGTTTGTTAAGGTGAAACTAAGAAAAAACTCATTTAAATTAGGGATCTGTGCTAAATTAGCACCCACGTATTGCGAACCATTCGAGATATTAGCAAGACTGGGTCCAGTGGCTTATCAACTAGCTTTTCCACCTAATATTAGAATAGATAATGTTTTTAACATATCTATTTTAAAAATATATATACATGATGCTACTAATGTGATTGACTGCAATTTGATTTAGGTAGAACCAAAAGAAGATTTTTTGGTGGAACCATATTGTATTTTCAACAACGGGGAAATTTTTCTATGGAATCGCACCATTAGACAGGTAAAGGTGCAGTGGAAACATCTCATTCCAGATGAAGCGACTTGGGAAATGGAGAGCGATATGTGGGTGGCATATCCATCTCTATTCAAAGAAGACTCAAAATAACTTAAGAAACATCGAGGACGATGCTGAGCTTAAGCGGGGTTTTTGTAACATACCCAAAACTGGAGAATAAATATTTATTAATTTATTTATTTCAATAGAACATTATGTTAAACTTTATTGTAAGGTTTATGACCAAGTGGGTCAAGGATGACTGTAATTGAAGAATTATTTATTTTATTAATTAATAAAAGGAGACATCTATGCAAGGGAGACTATTAAATGAGTGTTCACTGCCACTAGGAAGAAGGAGAAGCTGTAAAAATATGATTGAAAATTGGAAGCACTATCATGCACTCTCTAGTTGTTGCATGTGCACAATCCTTAAAAATTGTTCAGGTTCACTGAGAGGGGGGACTGATCTAGGTGTCTCATTATATCACAAACTGGCCCTAATACCTAGGAAATCTTATATAAACCATCAAATTGAGCAGGAGGCTCACCAATCAGTCTGATTTAGGAGAGAATGAACTTTGTGATTGCTGCAAATTGAAAATTCAGGCACATAAAGAATTTGATGAGGGGATAGCTAAAGTGAATTACTGAGATAAGTATTTAGTTGAGTGCTAAGTTACAGAAGTTTGCTGTGTAGCAGAGATCTCCATCCTAGTGGTGCAGTGAACAAGCTTGGGGGTCATAAGAAATTGTTTTGGTTGCTTCAGGAAAAGGTTGGGTGGAACAGTCTCCCTTGGGTGTTGGTCCCATTTTTTTGTAGCACTTCTAGTTTCTAACTCTAATATATTCATGTCATTATTTATTTATGTTTAAAATAATTGTAAAGTTCTTTAGAATGAAGTTATAATTTATATAATTTCAGTATTTGGAAGAATTTTGATTGATCTAGAAATGAAAATAATTATCCCCTCTATTTTTCCTTTCATTGTAGTGACGTACTCTAGAACAAGAGGATATAGAATTAGGTTGAATAAGCAATACTAGATTAAATAAGTAAATCTGTAATTCTTT
This sequence comes from Pseudotsuga menziesii, assembly GCA_001517045.1. Lineage (NCBI taxonomy): Eukaryota > Viridiplantae > Streptophyta > Pinopsida > Pinales > Pinaceae > Pseudotsuga > Pseudotsuga menziesii. The sequence goes on along the minus strand of LPNX011119807.1, from coordinate 45,317 downwards.
TCCCCAAATTATGGAGTATTTGATAGTACAGAAACTGGAACATCTATGCTAGATTTTAGTAAGTTTATAGATTTTGTTTTCTTGTAATTTTTAATTGTTTTAGTAATATCAAGTCAGAATGATTGAAAAATAATAGCATTGATAGTAGTCTTCCAATCTATTTGATATTGTTCTAAATTAGTTCTCCCATAGAAATATGTTACAGCTTAGGGCTCAACTCTTTTACTGTTCAACAGTATGTTTCATTTTAACGAGATATATTCAGACTAAGAGCCTTAAAATTTATGCAGCAAACTAATTTGCTTAAGTTTACACATTTTTATAAAAATCCATATCTTTCATAACTATTTTTCTTTAGTAAATATACAACCCTTATTTCTAACTGTCATGAGAATAGATAATCTAAGTAATCCTTTAAAAAAGGAAATAATAAAATCTTACTCATAGCTTAATCTAATGTATTTTGTAAGGTTTAATTAAAACAGTGGAAATCCTTTTTATAAGGCCTGAATAATGGCAGAGAGTCCTCGAGTATCGAATCTTTTTACTTTCTGGAATTTACATATTTACCTTAACCCTAACAGAGTGTGTTACATTCAACAGAGATAAAAGTATACTTAAAGACCCATGTCTTATCAACTTACATTATCAGGGCTAAATATCTTAATATCTCAGTAAAATATTTATGTAATTATAAAGAAATTAGATGTTAGAGTTTCCTACCTACATCTTAGTAAGGGTTTTAATAACATCCTAACCATGATCCCTTTGTTTTTAAATAAGGGTAAAACCAAGCACATTATAGATGTGAATCCTTTAAAATAGTACAAATCTCTAATTTGTGGAGAAGTAAAAGTCATGCAATAATTTTGCACAGAAGCTATCTTAGTGTCTCAATGAATGTCCCCTTTTTTGGAGTGAGTATAGAAAAAAAATTATAACTACCAGAGGTCGTATGGCTATGGGTTCTAATTTATTTTGGAAGGGTAAAGTCTCAAAAATCGAAACCCTTCAGTTAACTGGTAAAGAGTTAATCAAACCATCCATTCAATTACCTTACGGTTTTCTCGTAAGCCAATCCTTCTAAAGTACAAGCATATAGAGGAGTTTTAAACATCGTTACAGTAAACCAAATGTTGGCTTACCCAAACATTCACTAGTATTGCGCTGCAAACTTACTCTTTAAAATATCAAACCCATAATGACGTTACGACAGTAGCTAACAATCCAAATTTTACTGCTAAGACAAAATAAAAGAATCGAAGCTTAATATTACAGTTTGAACCCTAAAATCACAGATAAGAAAGATATTAAGTCCTCTAAGTGCATATATAGCAACAATATTTTCAAGAAATGCCTAAGAAATCCTAATCCAAAGAGCCTGTAGATTAAAATTAAAATGTATTACTATCTTATAATTAGAGGTCGGGGAAATGAACCCAACATCATCATTTTTGTTAACCTTTAATTTACAAAACTAGGTTTTACAGTGGCTTGCTATGCCCAAAATAGAATAGCCAACTAAAAGAATCACAGCCATACCGTGGAGCATGGTAAAAATTAAAAGAACAAACGCTCACTAGGTCAGGCATGATAAAATCCTATACATATAAATACCCTCGACAAGATAAAAGCAAATAACCTTTAAACATCTTCACTTACAAAGAATTGTAGTAAAAATATAAAAACCATCTCTATTGAATCCTCTACAGCATGCAGTCGAAGGAATAAAATCCTTAGAATAGTGAATACACAACCAGAATGCCAAGAGTTTTCTTCCATGGAGCCATAAATAAGAGGCCATAATCTTACTGGTTATGGGGCCATCGCAATCAATCCTTCATTCTGAAAAAAAAAAACGAATGCAAGGAGCCAACCTAGAAGCCGCCGTAAGAATGCCATTAAAACACGAATGGGTAAAACTTCTTCTTCTCTATCAAAAACAAAATCAGAAATAAGTAAAGGAAAATTCTATAGTTATAGTACCTCCACAATGTCTTGTTCAACAACCAAAGTATTGCAAACAATACTAATTCTGGTAACGTCGCAAGCATATGCTTACCAGTGGAGACTGCATAGAGGTATTTTTTGAACGTTGAGTCTACAGACTCCTCCACCAAGGTTACATACAGTAGAAAAAATAACTGAAATAGTAAAGGAACACAATGTGATATTGAGGGAACCCTTTTTCCTTCACCAAAACCAATTCAAAAACATTGATTACAAATATTTGAAGCTATAGGGTTGTGTACCCAGGCTGCTATCTGCCATGTGGATTTTTAGTATAATTGGAATGTGAAGTCCCATCCCTACTTTTAATACGAGTATTTTGGGTCCAAGTTTTTTAATAACCATTCACATCGTCCTTAAAAAAAACCTTCAAGCATTTTATTTCTCCACCATATTGTCTTAACCTTGGTGTTCTCCGATGGTTTGATATGCATACAATATTCTGCCCATATGAGTATTTTTTTCTTTAGCACAGGTACTCATGTAGGTCTAACATATTATTATGATTTTACCCTTTTAATATAGGTTAGATAAATCCCATCTCCTTTTCAAACTAGGATAGTTTATTTCTTGGTTGCTAGTTGAAAAGACGTTCATTGTAGTTTTTGAAATCATCTTCATCCACCTGCACAACAAGAATTGAAGGTTCATGTTTTAGTCGTAAAGACTAAGTAAGATTATGATCTCTTTATTAAACAAACTCATGAATGAAAACAAAACTTAAGGAATTACAATGATTGTGTGCAACTCATTAGTTAGACACATAAATCTTATAGCTTATCAAGTACCTTATTATTAAGACAAAAGAAACATCAACATCTTCATATGCATTGTATAGTAAAAGTCTAGTGTCACCTGAAGTAAACAAAATTACTTTTTATGGTGAATTTAAGGGATGTTACATCATCTCTATCTTCAAAAACCTCATCCAACTTATGGAACTCTAAATCTTGTACTTCAACTTCACCACCGTTATCAAATTTAAATATTACTAGGTGGGTGAAAACATGGAGTACCTAGAAGATCGACGGATGGAAAGATGGATATTTGACTTGGATTCATCCAGGGAGAAAATGATTTCTTATCCCAATGAAATATATGACAAATAAACCTTAAACATGTGCTCCTTCCTTTATAATATTCTCAAAATAGTGGTTTTTGAATCAAGGAAAGTTGTTTCCTCCTACCACTTCCTTCTAGCAGAACCTTTCTCTATCAGCCATGTGGAAGGTGGTATATTTTCTATTGGGGAAATATTATTTAACCTCCATGTATGTCACAAGAGTGGATCTCTTTATGACTGCATATTTAATCCACTTTTCTCTTGAACCGTTGATCTTAACCAACTTTTAACTTTAACCTTTTTATTCCGCTGCATTACACCCTCCATATCCATCGTGCAAATTCCCTGAGTGAATCATCTATCCACCATATATTTATTCGAACTTTATAACCCACCATTTATTTCCTTTAAATTTTAACCATCACCTTTATTTCCACCATCCTTTGATTTTTAAAACAATGTGCATCTTTTCTGGGCGGATAACCTAACAACCCTCGATCCAACCGATCTGCTATACCGATTGTTGATCAAGGATGATATTTAATAGTTCTTATGGTTATTAATTTATTATTGTATGTGCGTGTTGTACTAGCGGACCCCATCTCTACCACCGATCTTATCCATCTTTCATCTCCACCGTCGATTTAAGCCATAATTTAAAATTTCCGCCCAATCACAATTCATCTTTCTTTGTGCATCTTCTCATGGTGGATTTTATCTACATCGTCATTCTTATATACTTTTTCCCTCTGTCATGGATATCATTGGATCGTAGTCCTTTCCACTAATCACAAAATTTACTTTTTCCTTGCAACTATAAGCAGCGAATCCACTACCTGCCATATATCTTCTCACCCAAAAATCTGGACCGTTGAAACTTTCACTATATACCATAAGTGCTACATTGTTTATTTTTTATCCCTTTATAAACATTATCCTATGGTTTTATGAGAATATAAAAACCTTGGTCTCCAAATTATCACTTATTTCATCACCCTCACTCATATTATCAAGATTTTCATGTACACTACCCTTATTCACCTTAATCCCTTTCATCTCAATTGTTAACCAAAACAGTGCTAACAAACAGTTTGTGTTATTCAACATATTCAATCTCCTTTTTTTAGTGTATCTTCATATTTTTCAAGCAATTTTGTGAGTTCAAAGAATCTAAGCTTGGGCTTAATTTCCATGCTGAGAACATATTCCAATCAAAATTATTTATTGGATAAGGATAATAGTGAGAGTGAATAAAATAAATCCATAAAATTCCACCTTCAAAACATCCAATAAAAAACTAAAAATAAAACGAAAGAGAGGCTTAGAGAGTGTGTGAGCTACAATAGTTGGTTCTTTATCTTCAAAATTAAAAATAGAAGATAGATAGGAGAACAAAAAGGTTTTGAAAAAGAGTCCCATGTGTGACAAAACAATGGAAAAGTATTTATCTGCAAAGAAAAATTGAGGAATTTTTCTAGTCCTCATATCAAAATAGGTAGAAACCATGAGATCACTAGTTGGGAGTGCAAAAGAAGTACTCTCAAAATTTGATCTAGCGTTCAAAACTTCCAAGAATCACTATATTACATATTGTCATCTTGTGAAGCATGCGAAGAATAAAAAAAATTGACTTATCACCCTAAAGATAATAAATTGAATATTCTAGGAACTCAGATGAGAGAAATCATTGATTTCTTTGTCAACAATAGAGGTTTCTGCAATTTTCCTCTTCAAATTTAGGAAGGACTTTGAATCCAAGAAGTTGTCGTACCAAGAATACTCACAAAAAAAACTCTGTAAATATATATATGGAAGTTAATTGATTCTAAATGAGATATTCTCAACCTGGAATATCTGATACCATACAATAATATTCACAGTGGATCTAATAATAGAATGTAATCTCACAAGAATTACAACATAGATAAGTAGAATAATGGAGAGAAAATAACGAAGCATAAACATAATAGATGAAACTCAAGTGGTATGAAATCCATCTAATCATTATTCACTAATAAGGTTGCACTTATAGTACATATCCAAGGGATAAATTCGTGAGCCTAAAGAGGCACTTGAACTCCACACATATGATAATATTAATTAGCATAGAAACCAGAACTAGACATAGTTGACAGTCATAACTCCTGAAGTAGATCAGTTAACTGAGTATAATTGATAATAGGTAGAACAAGAAGGAACATTTTATAGTTAAATGATGATAACTAATGATGGAGAGTGCAAAAGAGGTGTTCAGCTCAGTGTTAGTGTTCATAAGAGCTTATACTAACTCATGTGATGAAATCAAGGCTAATTAACTGATGGTATGCTCCTAAATTATATGAGACAGAATCAAGTGGGCCTAGAATCATGCATGGGGGTGTGATATCTCCTATAAAAAGTAAGAGGGTGAATCTGTGTATAATTAGGTAAATAAGGACAAAATAATAGTCCACAATAATCAAGATACCTAGGACTATACAGTAGGTGGTTAACTGACAATGGTAAGAGCATTGGGAAATCAAATAAATGATTAACTATGATGTCTAAATGGGTTAAATATTCCAATGGATCCATCGATATGAGATTCGTTAACCTTTCTTTGTTTGGTAGACAATATGTGCTGCTTCAAATACACAATATTTTCTTCCATCATCATCACATTTTCTTCTGGTTGAATTATGAGCTTTTCAACATCTCTTCTTGTGATTACACCATGCATGGTTTCTTATACTCCATTATGAATTTGTACACATATTTATTCAAAGTAATCCTTGGTAAGTGTATAGAATGGTTTAGGTTTAGAGAATTTTTTATTCTTTCTTGTTGACCCTTCTGGATGTCTGCTTGGATTCCTATTTTCAGTGAGCATTGATTACTCTGTAGACTTGGGAGGTATATCAGAGAAAAGTTCCTGAGCTATGGGAACTACATTGCTGGCCTTTTTTGCACCTTCATCTTCATATGTTGCCATCCTTATCCATTCCTCTCCCCATTCCTGAAAAATTTGTGCTATGCCACTTTCCGTACACATGAACATTGTAGGAAACCACAATCCACTAGAGTCTCTCTTAGCTTGTGTCATGTCCCCACATTTTGACCATGAAATGTGTGGACCTTGCTAAACACCTAGGGGGGAAAAGAGGCATTAATTAATTAGCCTAAGAAAATTTTGTTAAATAATTATTGTTAAGGAATGTATTTGATTTTTAATTATTTCCACTAATTAATTATTATGAAAATAACATCTGGAATTGAGTTTTCCATGTCAGACACAATTTTCATCCAACTAACCAAGGGAGGAGATTAATAAAGTGAAAACTCTATGACAAAAGCAGTCAGAGAGAAAAGTGAAAGTGCCCAAAACATATGAAAAAATATGTCATAGTAAAAGAAGGAAACAATTGACTAATGAGGGCACAGTTTCCTTTTGGAGACTCGTAAAACTTGTCAGAACAAAATCAAAAAAAAATTGGAAAAGGAGGGCTCATTTTCCTTTTGGAGACTCAGTCTCAAAAGGAGGGAAAATCATAACGTTGTCAGGGATAAAAGAAAAAAATATTTGACTAAATAGGGCATATTTGCTAAGTCATATGGATGAATTGGATAGGAAAACATCTCCACATGATCCTACATTCCAATTTGCTCAAGGAAGGTGCATATGTGGCTAGGGTTAGGGCTTCTAGGTGGATAATTTGCTCTCACAGGTCACCTATTGTCTTTAATTTATAATAAAGTCACCCTTATATATATTAAATAATAATTAGAGCTCATTTACCTAGTTTTTCTTACTAATTATTAGTATGTGTTTATGTGAAGCATTGCTTCAGATGAGTTTTGTGCCTCAGTCATTGGGAGATGCACCCCAATTCCTTCCCTCCCCCTTCTTATTCTTCCCATTATTTTCTCATTCTAGGTGTGGAGCACATGATGGTAAAATCATAATGATCATATAATTCACTTATTTCAGCCATAATATTCAGTAAAATTGATCTCCAGGGAATCCCAAGAATCCCCTATGCTCTCATCCATTTTGTTGTCAACTTTTGGGCCTCTTTCCCACCATTTGGAGTGCTATTATGGAGTGGTGAGTAAATATATTTATTTATGATGAAAATTAGATTATAAAAATATTTAATATATTTTTCATATTTTAATCTTACTTTCCAATCAGCTCACATATTTATTTTTCCTTGTATGAGCTTAATTTTCCATGAAAATGAGGGATTTGATCAGTCTAGTGCAAGAACAGTTGAGTAATGGCCATGAAATTTATTATGAGAGGTGAATAAATTGAAATAATATGTATTAGTCTCTTTGAATTTCATTTCTTAGGTAGGATATGATTCTGTTACAAATTTCATGCTAAATTGGACACCCTAGCTAGATCACTAGTTAAATTTGACTAGTCTAGTTATTTCTTCAATTTAGAGAGTTATATTCATTCAATTTCAATTATTCAAGTTTTTTTTGTGTCACTGATAGACCCATATATCCATACATAATCCCATAACAAAAATTAGTTGATGTCGTACAATGTTTTGGTATCCTCCATTGCACAGGACTTCCCTAGGTCAAAATTGCCTAAAATACCCAATTGACTCCTAAACTCTTGAAAATTTTCCAAAACTTTCCCAAACTATCCTAAACATTGCTTTCTACTACACAAATTCTATAAAATATATTTTTTCGTTTACCGAATCCCCTAGTCGAAATGACTGAATAAATATTTCTAGTTTCATGGTTGGGTGACCCAAAAGTGGGGGATTAAGTTTTTGCATAGAGGACTCTACAACATGAATGGTACTTGTTATCCAAAAAAATCCCATAATGAGATCTACATGACATACACCACCTAAATACATCTATGTATGACCCTCATTTGACCCCATTTGACCCCCACACCCTCAAGAAGGCTTAAAAATATGAAAAGGGGCTTAAAAACCCCTAAAAAGAGCCAAAATAGATCTCATAGGGGCGAAAGCCTCCAAAAAGGGGATAAAACCCCTAAAAGGAGCTTAAAACCCCCATAAGAGCTAAAGATTGAGTGAAAGGGGCTAAAACCCCAACCAAGGGAGAAAGGGAAGTGATGGGATTCCAATATGGTGGTGGGATCATGACATTTTTGGGAATGACAATTTTCCAAAGGGAGAAGGAACAATTGGATACTCACAATTAAGGAAATGGGATCCATGCATACTTTTGTCTAATAAGCTGTATTGGAAGGATTTTTTACTGAAGGGAGTGCAATGCAAGCAATGGGACCCCGACATTGGTTGTTTTTGGAGAAACTTTACATGTTGGCTTGATGATGGAGAAATTCAACATTTTTTGCACATGGGTTCATGCTCTGGATCTCCTAGATGATGGAGAAATTTGAAACAATTTGGAGTGCTTCTGCTTGAGGATAATCATATCTGGGAGGGGACGATTGTCATGTCCCCACATTTTGACCACCAAATGTGTGGACCTTGCTAAATACCTAGGGGGGAAAAGAGGAATTGATTAATTATCCTAGGGAAATTTTGCTAAATAATTATCATTAAGGCATGTATTTGATTTTTAATTATCTCCATTACTTAATTATTGTGCAAATAACATGTACAATTTAGCTTTCCATGTCAGGAACAATTGGCAATCCAACTTGCAAAGGGAGGAAATTAAGAAAGTGGAAACTCTATGACAAAAGCAGTTAGAGAGAAAAGGGATAGTGCCAAAATGCTATGAAAAAAGTTGTCATAATAAAAGCAGACAACAATTGACTAAAGAGAATGCACCTTTCATTTGGAGACCCATAAACGATGTTAGAAAAAAAGAAGGAAAGTCTTGGAAAAGGAGAGCATAGTTTCATTTTGGAGACTCAATCTCAGAAGCAGGGAAAATCATAAACGTGTTAGGGATAGAAGCAAAAACTATTTGACTAAGGAGGGTGAATTTTCTAATTCATATGGATGACTTGGATAGAGAAACATCTCCACATGGTCCTACATTCCAATTTTCTCAAGGAGGGCACATATGTGGCTATGGTTATGGATTCTAGGTGGATGACTTGATCTCATAGGTCACCTATTGCCTTTACTTGCTAAGAAAGTCACCCATAGATATATTAAAGAAGAATTAGAGATAATTTACTCATTTTTTATTATTAAAGATTAATGTGTGTTTATGTGAAGCATTTATTTAGCTAAGTGTTGTGTCCGATTAGTTGGGAGATGTGCCCCAATTCCTTCGTCCCCCTTTCTTATTTTTCCCATTATTTTCTCATTGCAGGTGTGGAGTGTTAGTTTTTCAACATTAATCTAGCATTATTAGGATCTTTAACTGAGAGAATAACAAGTACAACAATCAAACACAAGAGACAATGAAGACAGTGTTTTTCCCCGAGGAAACCATAAAGGAGAGAACCCTGCAACTTCATCAGAGATAGAATCAACACCAAAATAGTAAAATCCCTAAAAGAGTAAGTGATCTCCCAACAGCAACAATCTTCTTCTTGACTAGCCCCAGTGTCTTCTCCTTCCTCAACTATGCGCTACAGTTGAGTGTGGATGAGTTGTGTGATAAATAGAGACTCCAGTTCTCTATTTATACTAATCCCGACATGACTAAAACCCTACCAGGGCTGACCTCTACTAGGAGAGTCTAATAACCCTAGTGCCCCGGAACTGTGGGGACTTTAACCATTAGACAATCAAAGGGTTACTCACTATGACTTGACATGACTTGTTTACATTATCGAAACATTGGGGCATGAAAATATGACTTAATTACATTATAGATACATCCTAGAGTAAACATTGGGTTACAATACATAAGATATATAGATGAATACATTCCGAAGTTACAAATACATCAACACTCCCTCTTGACTAGGAAGGTATTATTTCGACACAATTTTCAACACTAGTCTTCTTCTCTGTATCAACTGGATCATCTCTTCATCTACATCTCAGGTCTTCTAAGTCTTCAAGTCATCTTTGTCTTCAAGTCATCTTCATCTTCAAGTCATTGGATCTAGATCATTTCTCAATCTAGATCATCATGTGACATCATCACTGGATCTGGATCATCTCTCGATCTGGATCATCATGAGGCATCATCACTGGATTTGGATCATCATGAGGCATCATCACTATATCTAGATCATCACTCGATCTGGATCATCACTGGATCTTGATCATCACTGGATCTGGATCATCATCACTGGACCTTGATCATCACTCAATCTGTATCATCACTGGCTATCATCATTGGATCTCGATCATCACTCGATATGGATCATCCCTGGTGCTATCTCATGATTCTTCTCATCATAGGAAGTTCTATAGAGCTAGCCCTTTTTCATGATGTTTGTAGGCCTATCCTCCATGTAGGTCTTCTTCAGCACTTATATCTAACCTACTTGTCAGAAAGGAATAGTACTCACATCCATCAAGGATGGAACACATCCTGCTGACAATGATGGAAGAGTTCCTCACTTCCATCAAGGAAGGAACCACATCCTACTCACAATGATGGAAGAACTTTGTTCTTCCACCCAGGTCGAAACCACATCCTTCTCACAATGATGGAATATTTCCTCACTTTCATCTAGGCAGGAACCACATCCTACTCACAATGATGGAAGAACTCTGTTCTTCCACCCAGGCCAGAACCACATCCTTCTCACAATCATGAAAGACTCTCATCTAGGCTGGAACACATCCTACTCACAATGATGAAATATTTATGCACTTACATTCATCCAGGCGGGAACACATCCTACTCACAGTGATGAAAAGACTCTGCACTTACATCCATCTAGGCAGGAACACATCCTACTCACAATGATGGAAGGGCTTGCACTCACATCTGATATTGTAGGAACCAATCCTACAGTCATATCAGAATGGCCCCCATTCCTCCTTGACTGAGCTACCTGGTAACTGACCAAGTGCCTCCATTCTCCTAGAGAATGGCAGTTGCCCTTATATCCAACCTACTCATTGGAATGGCCAACACTCACATCTGACATTAAAGGAACTTAATCCTTTAGCCATGATAGAATGGTTCAGCCCTTACATCTGACCTACTTATCATAATGGCTATGTAGTCCTAGACAGAGTGTTCCTGGTACCTCACCAGGAAGCTCCATTCAAAGAATGGAAATTGTCCTTACATCTGTCCTACTCGACAGAATGGCCAACACTCATATTTGACATGGAAGGAAGCAATCCTCTCACCATGATAGAATGGCTCAGCCCTTACATATAACCTACTCATCAGAATGGCTACTCATCTTAGCACTCATATCTAACATGGAAGGAACCAATCCTCTCACCATGACAGAATGGCTCAGCCCTTACATCTAACCATGGAAGGAACCAATCCTCTCACCATGTCAGAATGGCTATGGGACTCATCACTTTCCCTTGGAGGAAATCTCGATCTGGAGAACACCAAGCTTCTCCCTGAAGTACTCGAAATTCATCCTAGACAATGGCTTCATTAATACATCAGCTATCTGTTCCTCCATCGCAACATACTGGAGCTTCACTGCTCCTCTCTATACCATATCCTTGATATAGTGGTACTTGATCTCGATATGCTTCGACTTGTCATGGAACACTGGATTCTCTGACAACTTCATGCAACTCTAGTTGTCACAATGTATACAAGTAGCATCTAACTGGAGATCAAATAAATTAGACAGTAGCTTCCGTAGCCATACTACCTCACAACTAGCTGAACAAACTGTGACATACTCTGCTTCAGCTGTACTTAGTGCCACACAGGATTGCTTCCTACTAAACCAAGAGATCACACCTAAGCCCATACTGAAGAAACACCCTGAAGTGGTCTTCCTATTGATGGCACTGCCTGCCCAATCTGAATCAACATAACCCTCCATGTTAGTCTTTTGATTCGCATCGTACTTGAGCCCATAATCAACTGTACGCTTCAGGTACCTCAGAATATGCTTTGCAGTAATCAAGTGAACATGTCTCAGATCTGTCAGGAACTGGCTCAAGGTGTTCATAGCAAAGAAAATATCTTGTTTCGTGTTCGTCAGGTGCATCAATGACCCAATCATCCAACAATACATCATATCATCAACTGACTCTGATGAAGCATCACTCAATAGCTTCAGGTTCGATGCCATCGGTGTGGCTATAGCTTTGCAGTTCATCATCCCAAACCTCTTTAGGATCTCTACTACATACTTCCCTTGTCCAAGGAATATTCCATCTGTACTCTGCCACGCCTCCATACCTAGAAAGTAATGCATCATTCCCAAGTCCTTCATTTCGAACTCAACAGCACGCTTTCTCTTCGTATCAGTAATCAACCCATCCATACCTATTACAAATAGATCATCTACATATAGTAGAAGCATTACTGGGTTGCCATCCTCAACCTTGTAGTAAAGGTTGGAATCTTCTTTACTCTTGGTAAAGCCCAAACTGGATAGAAAATTGTCAATTCTGCCATACCAGGTCCTGGGTCCCTGTTTCAAACCGTACAGGGATTTCTTCAATCTGCACACATGAGACTCCATATCATGTGTCTCAAAGCTAACTGGCTGTTCTACATACACTTCCTCTTCCACTACACCATTCAAGAAAGTAGTCTTGACATCCATCTGGTGTATCTTCCATTTCATCACTGCAACCAAAGCAAGTACTGATCTGATGGAAGTGTATCTGGATATAGGTGCAAAGGTTTCTTCATAGTCTATTCCTTCTTTTTGAGAGAAACCCTGAGCTACAAATATTTCCATATATTTTTCAATGCTACCATCTGCAGCATGCTTGATCTTGTAGATCCATTTGGAAGTTACGACTTACTTCCCATCTGGTCTTAGGACAACATCCCAGACATCATTCTTCATGATTGATTATTACTCTTCGATCATAGCATCCTTCCATTCTTTCCATTCTGTCGCTTCTTCATAACTGGAAGGTTCTTTATCAATGAAATCACATAGTAAGGCTACATACCCAGAGCAGGATCTGGTCCTCTTTCTTTCTCTATGATTCTCTTCTGGAGCTCCATATCTTTTTGCACCTTGGATAAGTTCTTGTACCCAAGCAGGTTTCCTCTTATGAGGATCCTTCTCTAGAGGTGGATCTACAGGTCTTTGTGGTTCTTCAAATTCTCGATCTTCTTCATTCATGGTTGTATCATGAGTTCTGGGTGCTTCTGCTTCTACTTCTTCAGGTTCTTTAGCAGGTATTTTTATAGATTTGTTGTAAGCTATGTCTTCATCAAAAGAAACATCCCTGCTGATGTCAATATTCTTGTATCTTGGGAAATATATTCTGTAAGCCTTTAAGCTTTCAGAGTATCCCACAAATACACCCTTCTTTCCTGAAGGATCTAATTTTGTTCTCTTCTCTTTTGGAATGTGTATGTATACAAGGAAGCCAAATATTTTGAGATGGCTGACTTCTAGTTTCTTACCGGAGAAGACCTCTTCAGGAGTCTTGTTCTCGAGTACTCTATGTGGAGTATGGTTCTATACATAAACTGTTGTTTTGGCAGCTTCCACCCAAAGATGCATAGGAAGATCTTGATAATGAATCATGGCTCTTGCAGCTTCCATGATAGTTCTATTATTCCATTCCACAATCCCATTCTGTTGTGGATTATAAGGAGTGGACAACTCCCTCTTAATCCCTGATTCTTTGCATAGCTCTTTGAATTCATTCGAAGTGAATTATTCGCCATTATCTGATTGGAAATTCTTAATCTTCTTTTCAGTATGGTTTTAAATCAAGGCTTTGAATTTTTTGAACTTACTGAATACTTCGTTTTTGTTCTTCATGAAGTAAACCCATGTCTTTCTAAAAAAATCATCAATAAAAGAAACATAGTATGCATACCCGCTTAGTGAGTTTGATGACATAGGACCGCATACATCGGAGTGGATTATTTCTAGTATGTCTTTGGCTTTGCTTTCGCTGCTAGGAAATTTCTTCTTTGTATTCTTTCCTTTCGCACATCCGTTGCAAACACCATCATGTTTTGCTTGGAATTCTGGAAGACCTTCAACAGCTTTGCTTGCAATAGGTGGTGCTCTGTAATGCACATGTACAATCCTTCTATGCCAAAGCTCATTTGGCTCTACTATGTCATGGACCAAGGCTTGTTCTGGATGGCCCTTCAATTTTTACAACCCTCCTTCTTGTTCTCCAATCACTACTACATCATCAATAGTCTTACCTCTTGGCCACATGATGACTTGACCATCTATGAATGCAACCCTCATTCCTTTTGCATCCAATGTTGATATGGAGAGAAGGTTCTTCTTGAGTCTTGGTACAAACAATACTTCTTTCATTTTTATATACTTACCAGAGTCTAGTTTATATGAAGATTCCCCACTACCTTTTATTGCATATTGGTAGTCATCCCCTAGCTTAACCTTGTGAGGTGATTCATGTTCTGACAGTCTTACAAAGGATTCCTTGAATCCAGTCATATGTTTGGAAGCCCCACTATCTATAAGCCAATCATCACTACCATGCATAATGTTACATGTGAGAGCAGATATCAGAACATATTCATCCTCGCTTGAAGAATATTCACTTTCATATATGGATCTCTTCCTGCATGGTTCATCATCCTCTACAGCATGAGCATGATGTCTTATTTTGTTCCCCTTCTTCTTATGAGAGTGTTTCTTGTTCTTAGGAAATTATTTTGCAAAGTGCCCTATCTCATCACATGTATAACATCTTATTCTAGATAGGTCCTTTATATTGTTATCTTTATGATGAGGATTCTTACCTTTGAAGTGATGAGGTTTTCTTCTGCCTCTCTTGGAGTGAACTATGAGAGCTTGATATTCACTTCCCATCTTCTCTTCTTGAGCTTCTATCCGATATTCTTCTTGAGAGCACTCTTCCCATAGTATACTGAACTTGACTAGCTTCTTTCTAGCACAGATTCCTTGGATGAAAGAATCCCATGACCTAGGAAGGGCATTCAAAGTAGTCATCACAATATTTGCATTTTCCACTTCTTCATCAACAACTTCTAGTTGTTCCTTGATCTAAGAAACCCTTGTGAAGTAGGACTAGATAGTCTCTGCATTTTGAATCTTCACATTCTTCAGTTGATTTCTCAGAGTCATCTTTCGGTTTATGTTCTTCCCTTCAAACAACTTGGTTAGGGCATCAAACATAGCTTTAGGTGTCTTAAGAGAGGACACCTATGGGATAAGGTGATCGTTGATAGAATAAAAAATGATCCTCTTTTCCATAACCATATTATTCTTATGTAAGGCCTTAGCCTCATCTCCCTCTCGAACTGGAACCTCATCATGGATGTAGGAGTCTAACTCATTCTCTTCCACGACCATGGAGATCCTATACTTCCAGGCTCGGAATTTATCAGCTTCCTCAATATTTTCATCAAGCTTTGTATGATGAGACATCTTAACTGAGAACCTTAAATGGAAATACAAAATATTTTAGATCTTACCAGGTCAAGATTTCGGATCTGAAACTTGAGCTAAAATCTTGTAGAGCTGGTTCAAGAGAAAATTAGGGTTTTTCTTTTTTGGAGATCTATCCACCCAAATTTCTTGAAATTTTTCCCTAACTTTGATTTTGGGGAGGAGATCAATCCAGTCCTGGGCTCACTGAAAATTTCCTCTTCTATGAAAAACCCTAATTTTCAGCAGTAGTGTCAAGTCCAAAACTGAAAAACCTCAGAATTGGATTCTTTTTTGACAAAAAGATGTGCCCTAAGGAGGAGAGTTATTCCACCTTAATTTTTCTGAAAATCTATGGAGGAATATCCACAAACTAGGAATCCCTAGTTCCCGCAACTGCACAGTGTCTTCTTCTCAGGTTAGCTCTGATACCATTTTAGTTTTTCAGCATTAAGCTAGCATTATTAGGATCTTTAACTGAGAGAATAACAAGTACAACAATAAAAAAAAAGAGACAATGAACACAGTGTTTTTCTTCGGGGAAACCATAAATCAGAAAACCCCGCAACTTCCTCAGAGATAGAATCAGCACCAAAACAATAAAAGCCCCAAAATAGTAAGTGATCTCCCAACAGCAGTAATCTTCTTCTTAACTAGCCCCAGTGTCTTCTCATTCCTCAACTATGTGCTACACTTGAGTTTGGATGAGTTGTGTGATAAATAGAGACTCCAGTTCTCTATTTATACTAATCCTGACATGACTAAAACCCTACCAGGGCCGACTTCTACTAGGAGAGTCTAATAACCCTAGTGCCTCGGAACTGCAGGGAATTTAACCCTTAGACAATCAGGGGGTTACTTGCTATGAATTGACATGACTTGTTTACATTATTGATCCTCCTGATCGTAACATTGGGGCATGACAATATGACTCAATTACATTATAGATACATCCCGGAATAAACATCGGGTTACAATACATAAGATATATAGATGAATACATTCCAAAGTTACAAATACATCAACATGGATAAAATTATGGCCATATCATAATGATCATATCAATCACCTATGAAAGGAATACTATTCATTAAATTCAAGCTCCAGTGAATCCCAAGCTTCACCTATGCTCTCATCCCTTTTGTTGTCAAGTTTTGGGCCTCCTGCCCACCATTTTGAGTCCTCTTATGGAGTGGTCGGTCAATATATTTATTTCTGATGTGTATAATATTATAAACACTATTTAATATCTATGTCATATTGTAATATTACTTTCCAATCATCTAACATAGTTAGTTTTCCTTGTATGAGCTTAATTTTCCATGAAAATGAGGGATTTGATCAGTCTAGTGCAAGAATAATTGAGTAATGGCCATGAGCTTGATTCTAAGTGGTGAATATATTGAAATAAGATTTATTAGACTCTATAAATTTCATTTATTACATCTGATACGCTTCTATTACACATTTTATGCTAAACTATACACCCTTGTTAGATCACTAGTTAAATTTGACTAGTCTAGTTGTTTCTTTAGTTTAAAGAGTTATATTTAGTCAATTTTGATTCTACAAGTTGATGTGTTTTTACAACAGACCCATCTATAAATACATACGCCCATATCAAAAATTCATTTAGGCTGTATAGTTTTTTGGCAGCCTCCATTGCGTAGGACTTCCCTAGGACAAAATGCCTAAAATCGCCAATTCACTCCGAAACTCTTAAAAAATTTATAGAAATATTTGTTGGAGACATTTACCCACCATGCACACTTAATTTGGTCAATTTGGCCTTGTTAAACAACTATCCTAAGTCTTATTGACTTAATTGGAATCATAGGATCACTATATGACATCAGCATGAGAACACCCACGCCTACCTTCAGTCAAGGAGGCCAACTAAGCCTTCTCCTTCATTCAGGGAGGCTAACTGAAGCACTTCGTGGGTGATTTGAGTGTCATAAATGCACCTAATTGATAACTGATGGTTACAATCAGTTAAGGTGAGTGGTAAAGGAGTGTCCATTCATTATATTAATTATTTTATTAATATTTAATGAACTGGAGTCAACAGGGGCACCTCCAACCACCTCTGATGGCCATTTTAACTTCAGTTAACCTCATCGGGGTTCATTGGAATTATTGATGTGCTACCACTTGTTGGTTGGCATGTAGTTACATGTCTCTGAGCTACTTTCAGTTAGAATCAGTCATTTATTGCACTCTGACTTCAGTTAGGAATCAGTTGAGTCAATCAGGACTTGATCAGTTGGTTAACTTGTGTGTTCATTGTGGCTTACAGTCAGTTAAGCTACACCCATTGATTCAATTCATATGACCTCCTTGGGAATTCAAATTGTCTTGGCATTCATGCATATTGCATGATAATTGTGTTGTATTATTCATTATTCATTTGATTATACAAAGCTGCTACTTTTATTGCAGCACAATTTTTTCAATTTTATGCATATTTGTATGTATTCTTTGTGAGACTATGTTTTCAGTTCCTATACCACTATGACAAATTAATATTGTCCCAAACTATCCTTTACCTTATTTTATGCTACATAAATTTGAAACAACATCTTTTTTCCTTTCCCCAAGCCCCTGGTCAAAAGGAATAAATAAACCTTCCTATTTTCACAGTTTGGTGACCCAAAAGAGGAGGATTAAGTTTCAATATAGCAGAATCTAAAACCTGAATGGTCCCCGATGTAAATGTGTTAGGGAATAAGAGTTAAAATTTCTGAAACTTACCATGGTTGTTGTTATATTTTTATCATTTGATCAATATGGTCTTTAGGATCTTAACTGAGAGAATAACATGCACAAAAATCAATCACAAGAGATAATAGACACAAATATTTTCCTCAGGGAAACCATAAAGGAGAAAACCACACAACTTCCCTAGAGATAGAATAAGCACTAAAAGTAAAACCCAAATATACAAATATGATCTCTAACAATTGATCTCTCTCTCTAATCCCATCTTCTTCTCTCTCACTCATGCACTACAAACAAGTTTGAGTGTGTGTGTTATAAATAGAGAGGCTCACTCTCTATTTATACTAGTTTTCAACATGACATTAACTCACCAGGGCCGAATTCTCTAGGAGATTCTAATAACCCTAGTGCCCCACAACTATGGGGACTTTTTCCCCTAATCAACAAGGAGGGTTATCCTCTATGACTTTACATGACTTGTTTACATTAATGATTCTCCCAATTGGAACATTGAGGACCAATCGAATACAATATATGAAATACATAAGTGAATACATTCCAAAGTTACAATACATCAACACTCCCTCTTAACTAGGAAGGTATTCTCTCGACACAATTCATCAACACAGGTCTTCGTCATTGAATCATCATCACTGGATCATCATCATTTTTGGATCATCACTAGATCATCATCAATTCTTGATAATCACTGGATCCACTATCTTGAATAAATACTGCTATCTCTCAATTCTACTCATCATAGGAAGCTCTACAGAGCCAACCCTTTTTCATGTTGGTTGTATTCCTAGCCTCCATGTATGTATTTATCTTCTTCAGCACTTATATATGACCATAGGAGGAACACATCCAACAACCATGTCAAAAATTCCCTCCCAACACTCACATCCATTAGCACAGTGGGACACACCATCTACCATCCGAGGAAAGGCCCAGCACTCACATCTAACCATGGGAGGAACACATCCAACAATCATGTCGGAAAGGCTCTGCACTTACATATGACCATGGGAGGAACACATACAAAAACCATGTCATAAACTCTCTACACTTATATCTAGACATTGGAAGAACACATCCAACAACCATGTCAAAAAGTATCTACACTTACATCTGGCCATGGGAGGAACACATCCAAAAACCATGTCAAAAAGGATCTACACTTACATATGGCCATGGGAGAAGCACATCCAACAACCATGTCAGAAAGGATTTGCACTTACATATAGCCATGGGAGGAACACATCCAAAAACAATGTCAGAAAGGATCTGCACTTACATCTGGCCATTGGTGGAACACATCCAACAACCATGTCAGAAAGTCTCTTCGCTTACATCTGGACATGGGAGGAACACATCCAATAACCATGTCAGAAAGGATCTGCACTTACATCTATCCATGGGAGGAACACATCCAAAAACCATTTCAGAAAGGCTCTGCACTTACATCTGGCCATGGAAGGAACGCATCTAACAACCATGTCAAAAAGGCTCTGCACTTAAGTCTGGCCATGGGAGGAACACATCCAACAACCATGTCAGAAAGGATCTGCACTTATATCTTCCTATGGGAGGAACACATATAACAACCATGTCAGAAAGGCTCTGCACTTACATCTAACCATGGGAGGAACACATCCAACAACCATGTCAGAAAGGCTTTGCACTTATAGCTGACCATGGGAGGAACACATCCAACAACCATGTCATAAAATATCTACACTTACATTTGACCATGGGAGGAACACATCCAATAACCATGTCAGAAAAGATCTGCACTTACATCTAACCATGATAGAAAGGATGTACACTTACATCTAACCATGGTTGGAACAAATCCAACAACCATGTCAATAAGGCTATGTAATTACATCTGACCATGGGAGGAACACATCCAACAACCATGTCAGAAAGGAACATGGAATCATCACTACCCCTTGGAGGGAACCTCGATATAGAGAACACTAAGTTTCTCCATGAACTACTCAAACTTCACTATGGCTAATGGTTTGGTCAATACATCAGCTATCTGCTCACCTGTCACAACATACTGGAGCTTTACTACTTCTCTCTGCACCAAATCCCTGATATAGTGATATTTGATCTTGATATGCTTTGACCTTTCATAGAACACCAGGTTCTCCAACAACTTCACACAACTCTGGTGATCACAATATATACAAGTAGCATCCAACTGGAGATCAAACCAATCAAATAGTAGCTTCGTCAGCCATACTACCTCACAACTAGTCGAACAAGCTGCAACATTCTCTACTTCGGTTGTACTCAGTGCCACATAGGATTTCTTCCTACTAAACCAAGAGATCACACCTGATCCCATACTGAAGTAGCACCCCAAAGTTCTCTTCCTATCAATGGTACTACTTACCCAATTTAAATCCACATAACCTTCCAGGTTAATATTCTTATTTGCCTCATACTTGAGCCCATAATCAACCATACCCTTTAGGTACCTCAGAATATGCTTTGCAGCAATCAGGTGAACATGTCTTAGATTTTTCAGGACCTGGTTCAATGTGTTCATAACAAAGCAAATTTCTAGTATCATAGTCATCATATACATCAAGGACCCAATCATCTGACAATACATCATAGCATCAATTGACTATGATGAAGCATCACTCAATAGCTTCAGGTTCAAATCCATAGGTGTGGTCATGTCCTTGCAGTCCATCATCCCGAACCTCTTCAGGATCTCCACTGCATACTTCCCTTGTCCAAGGGAGATTCCATTAGTATTCTGCCACACATCCATTCCTAGAAAGTAGTGCATCATATCCAAGTCCTTAATCTCAAACTTAGTAGCAAGTCTCCTTCTTGCAACTTTAATGAGTTCCTCTTTTCTGTCAAGAACAAGTCATTGAAATATAACAGGATAATCACTATTCTTTCTCCTTCAACCTTGAAGTAAAGTTTGGAATCTGTTTTACTCTTAGTAAATACTAAAGCCATGAGTAATATGTCCATCCTATTATACCATGTTGAAGCTCAGGATCTTCTGCAGTCACTCCCTCCGAAGTGGAGCATCATTCTCCCTCTACCTTTCGTACCCTATGTATTGAAACATTATGTACTGGAGTGACAAGTAGCTTCCTCTACTACTAATATTTTATGTATCCATCTAGGGTCACTAGATACCAATATCATATATCTTGAACCTTTTCAAAATTTCTTCTTGCACCCATCTGTGAGCTTGTATTCCTCTATAGGATTTCATCTTCAACTTGTAGAAAAGGTTAATATCTTCATTTCTCTAGGTGATCTCTAAGCTCCTCATGTATGTGTTATCCCATGGGTGTCTTCTGAGATTGTACAAGGCCTTCTTTTGGACACATGAGTCTTCCTATCAAACTTTCGGTGGCTGAAAATGTCTCTTCATAGTCTATACCTTCTTTCCGTGAGAATACTTGTGCTACGAATCTGTCCTTGTATCCTACTGCATGCTGGATCTTGCAGATCCATATGGAAGATATTACGGACTTCCTTTTGAGGTCTTCGACATCACATTCTAGTCATTATTCTTCATTTTGGATTATTTCTTGAACTGTCACCACTTGTTCTTCGGAACAAGTATCATCCTTCTTTCGATATTTCCTACAACTCAAATGCATTAGTTGTATGGTTAGAAACATTTCATAAGGCATATTCATAATGGAAAATTCTTATGCATAAAGATATAATCATGAAACTATTCTAGATGCCTTCCATATCTACCATGACATGATTGAGATTGTGCACTAAATCCAATATGTCAACAAAGAGGTTTCATTCTAGATAAGTAGTAATGGAGCGTTGTATAGAACCATGGGATACTTACCCATCACGTGCATATTAGTAGTATATTTTCATTAATGCAAACATTATATCATGCATACCACATCAAATAAATATAAACAAATGCATAACCAAATAATATCATCACAATTGAACACTTATCTTTATTTGTTTTGTGGGTAGACTCCTTCTTGAGCCTTCAACTTCATCATCTTCTTTATTTATGACAGCATCATTTCTTATCCAGGTGCTAGGATGGATAAGAGGTTTTTCAAGAGTTGAGTCCTTTATATTCCTCATCGCTTGAGGGATATTCTTTGGATTATGAGAGTTTGATATTCTGTTTCTCTCATTTTCTCTTCTCTTATTATGAGTCGAGCTTCTTCTTTTTTGCGCTCTTCCTAGAGCCTACTGAAGGTAATAACTTCATTCTTGCACACATTCCTCAAATGAATAAATCCCATGATCCTAGGAGGCCATTCAAGGTGGTTATCACAATTTATGTATTCTCAACTTTTTCATCCACTACTTCAAGTTGTTCTTTGATTTGAGAGACCCTTGTAAAGTATGACTGTATGGTCTCTGCATTCTGGATCTTTACATTCTTCAACTAGTTTCTCAAAGTCATCTTCTGATTTATGTTCTTCCCTTCAACTAGCTTGGTCAAGTAATCAAACATCTATTTAGATATATTTATGGAATACACTTGTGGTATAACACGATCCTTGATTGAATCAGTAATGATATTCTTGTCCTTGACCAAGTTCATCTTGTGTAAGGCTTTAGCCTCATCTCCCTCTGGAACTGGAACCTCTCCACTAATGTAGGTGTCCAATCATTTTCTTTAAGAACTAGTGAGATCCTATACTTCCATGCTTGGAAGTTATCAGCTTCACCAATATTGTCATCAACCTAGTGTGATTAGTAATTTTGAAATAAGAACCTCAAATGTAAATAGCAAAATATTAGATCTTAACGATTTGAGGTGTCCGCCTGGTTCCGGAGCTGGCTGATCTAGGGTTTGTCGGAGAAACCCTAATTTTCAAAAATTGGAATCTAAAAATTATGATTGGATAGAAATATGGGCCTATTCAAGGCGATCTGTTCAATGTACTCCTTTTCTAAAAATAATGGAAGGAAGCTCCCGGAATAGGAATCCATAGTTTTCCAATTTCTTCTACATAAATTCATGATATTGTTTCTATAGTATCTCCAAAATTAATGCTCCCATGTATCTGAATTTTTTTATGAAGGTAGCTTCCTTAGTCCTATTTCCAAAACCACAGGTTTTATTAGAATTTGTTTCACCAATTGGTACTTATGATATTTTTCCCACGGTGACTTAATTCAGGACTATTCATCATAGAGAACTTGTAAATACTGCCACATGTAAATGTTTGACTGTTGGGGTCTAAACATTTTACCACAGAAAGTACCATACAGGCCCTATCTAGAACATCTTGTGAAATTTATTTTGGGCCTTTGTAGCCTGACATATAGTTATTCTCCCTAAGTGTCTTGTTTAGGGATGAATCTTGGAAGAGGCTGGAACCCTGATTTGGAGGAATCATATCTCCTAGAATATAGCCAATATGAGGCTGAAATGATTACACAGGGTAGATAAAGAATTTATCTTCATCCTATAAAACATTTGGATCCTGATCCTGCTTCAATATCAAGATATAGCGAATTTACCAAAACGACTAGTTTTAGTATTTTAGGGTTTTTCAAGCCTGGAGTCAAACTAGGGTTTGACTTTGGCGGAGTTTCACTCAACCAAAAACTTTGAACTTGGTCTCTAAACTTTCATTTTTGGAGGAGGGCAATCCTATACTGGGCTCACTCAAAATTCCCTCTTCTGTAAAAATCCCTAATTTCCCACAAGAGTGACAAGTCAAAAACTGAAAATGCCCGCCATCAAATTTTGCCTCGACAGAAAGATGCACCCTTCAATGGAGAGTTATCCTAGCCTCCTTTTGCTAATGATTATTTCAGAGAGACCCAAAAATTAATAATACCTAGATTCTGAAGCTGCACATTGTCTTCTTCTCAAGTGATCTCTAATACCATGTTAGATTTTTTCATTTGAGCAATATGATCTTTACGATATTAACTAAGAGAATAAAATCGACAGCAATCAATTACAAGAGACAATAGAAAAAAATATTTTCCTTGGGGAAACCATAAAGGAGAAAACCCGACAACTTCCTCAAATATAGAATGAGCACCAAATGTAAAACCAAAAGATACAAATATCATCTCTGATAGATGATCTCTCTCTCTCTCTCTAATCCCATCTTCTTCTCTCTCACTCATGTGCTACAGCTAAGTGTGAGTGTTGTTACCACCTAAGTTGTACTTACTGGTTTTTTATCAAGTGAGCCTGGTGAACCAGACAGGGTTAACTTGTTCGGACTTTAGAATACCTATGGAAGTACTTCTGGGAAGTGCTTGTTGTACTATATCACATGTTAATACCCCATGGGGGAGTTGTAATAAATGTTCTAGCATGATAGTGTCTATAAAAGACTTGGTCTCTTAGACTTTATTTGTCAATCCGATCAGCCCAGAGTGTTTTTTCCCTTGGTTATTATTGGTTGTTGAATAAACGACTGATAATTCCTGAGTTTTTCACTCCATACCTCCAAAGTTGGGGTGGTCGGCTTGACATTTATGCCTATTGAGGTTATTAGAGTATATGTGTCAATGTATAAGCATGCTAGACATCATGGTCAAGTCATATGAACATGTCTAAGTCCCCCTAGGTGTTTTTCAATTTTTCAATTTTTTTGCTTTTTCAGTGTTTTTTATTAAAATTTAAATTTTCCAAAACTTAGGCTATTTTTTAATAGTTTAATTGGAAAAATTGATTTTGTAATAAAAGCGGGCCAAATAATCAGTTTCAGTCATGCAGGTTCTAATTTTCAAGCTAATAGCACCATGTAAACCCATGGACCCACTATTTCCTAGTTTTGAGTGATTTTCCATCACTCAGGTCAGAAAGCCCCAAAAAGCTATTATTGATTATTTTAATTAATAAATTGATGAATAATGGAGCAAATCCAAAATCATAGATCAGTGGATTCTCAGCCGATTTGATTGAAATCAGTCAAATCTGAAGAATATTGATTGGATCTAACAAATCCTTGACTAAAGGAGGTGATCAAATCAGATCCAGAGTTGATCTTCAGCATCCTTTATGGGGAATTTCGCCCTCCCTCTCTCCTCAACATGTTTTGGCTTATCTGGATGAGTTTTGGTGGATGTTTTAGTCAACAGGTTGAGGTGTCAGTCAGATCAACTCTCCGATTGACAATTGCACTCAGTGAGACTCAGATCTGGCTCAGTTAGACACAGATCAGGCATTGATGGAATATCCATCAGCATATTTGGTCTATCTCCTTGGGATTTGCACCCCCCATGGGTTGGATCTCCTGGTTTTTGTATACATCCAAGCACAGCCTCCTCTTTCAAGCTAGTTAGAACTGGGATTGAGGTGCTGTTGCTCTTGTACTATATTGTTTTTTCATTCTGGAATAAAGAATATTTGGATGCAAGATCTATGGTGTAATGCTCTTCATGTGTGAATGTTGATTGTCAAATGCTTATGAGGTATAATCTGCTTTTTTTTATCATTGCTTTGCTGGTTGATTGTTGGCCTTGAAGGAGAGAGCTCCCTCCTGTTAGGGTAAGAGTTTATTCTAGTTTTATTTATGCTCTTACTACTACTTATTCCATATCTATTGGATTTGTATGTATTTTAAGTTTAATTGCATGCTTTCCAATTATCTCTTCCAGCATCACCTATTTTTTAATCATCTGTTTGTGCAAGGATTTCTAAGTTGTAGGTGATATCGCTGGTAGAAGAGGTTGAGCTAGTTTTCATATTCCTCATATTCAATATCTTCTAAATGAGATAGTCCCTCGGTGTTCCACCAAAGCAGAATCCAAAGCCCAACATTCCCAGGCTTCAAACACTCTTTCTCTCTCTTCCTCCAAAATATTAATTTCTCTTCAAATTGGTTACTTTTAAAGAGTCTTATTGATTAGATCTGTCTCATTAATAAAATTACATATAGATCTAGTTATTAAGGTCCCTTCCTGAGTCTGGATCTCAAATTCATTTTGCATATAAAGTTACATTTTAAGAGATCTAGCTAAAATTACCCTATTTTTTGCAAGCATTTTAATGAAAATTTGTAGCTTGCTTTTAAGGTAGTTTCCTTTGTTTTACGTTAAAATTTCATATTCTGCAGTAAAATTGCACATATTATTGGCTTCCCAAAAGGCAATCCAAGATCCAAAGGAAAGCCTGCTTTCCTTGGTTCCTTTTTTTACCTGTTTAAACTAGTTTTTACTTAGCATTTTTTGGTTAAAAGTAAGTTGACCCAAAGGTAATTTTAGAGTGAATTTGGGAATATTTCAGTCTTATATACTTGCTGGTTTTTACCAGGTTTTACAGAAAAGAAAGGAATCTACTGTTCGGAAGTGGCCTCAAGAGCGTTCAAATCCCCCCAGGGGTCTCCCATTTGACCAAAACCTTTAAATTTCGCACATTGTAAGCTCTTGATTTCACTCCATATAAGGATAAAGATGAATTATATCAGTTCTATGATATTGTAAATACTGTTAATAAAATCAATTTTTTGAATAGGCTCTTTCGAGCCCATTCCCCATCCCCCCTAGGGGGATTTGTGTCGGTGTCCTTTTTGTTGATTTTTGTTCATTTCTGTTCAAACTAGCATTGATATAATTTGCAGGGTAGTATACTTTGTTTAATTACTATTTTCATATAACATATTTTATATTTCAAAGTAATCATAATACTTACCCCACGACTTCCCGATTGACCTGAAAGGGGAAAGAGATTCGTGGTAGGACTAATTAGGAAACTAGAATTGTGTATCTGTTTTATTTTATACCATTTGTTTTTTAGATATTATAAAATTAACCCCTCCTCTATTCCCTGATTTAGATCCACTTGGATCGAAAGAGGTTCCTGGAGGGTTTTCTTTTAAACAAGAACACCCAGTTTAAAATTTACTAAAATTAACAAGAATCCAGTGTGTATGCTCTGCACTTGGAT
Organism: Pseudotsuga menziesii; assembly: GCA_001517045.1. Classification (NCBI taxonomy): domain Eukaryota; kingdom Viridiplantae; phylum Streptophyta; class Pinopsida; order Pinales; family Pinaceae; genus Pseudotsuga; species Pseudotsuga menziesii. The sequence continues at coordinate 18,206 of LPNX011119807.1, read as the reverse complement.
GTGGTTTGTTCGATCAGTCAATATTTATCAAAAGCACTTGAGTGGCTAGTATCATTAGGACTCACTCTCCCAAATTAACAAAGGAATAGGTGAAAATCCAACACCTAGATCAAACCATCACGGTGGCAAAATACCCAAAGGAAGCGGGACCTTACTGAAAAGTGACCTCGGGGCGTCAATATCTGTCACAGCCTAACGGGTGCATTATGAACAATAGCCCTAGAGACTCCATTCAGCCCACATATTCCTTGCGGGTAGCTGTGAAGGTTTAGTTTTGGACATACTCCAAGTACTCTCGGGTATATCTGGAGTCCCCCTTTCACCTAATTGTAATCAACTCACACCTCAAATTTAACTTAAAATGTACCAAGAGGCAATCGCAAAACATTCACTTACAGCACATGCAAGTAAATTGATCTTATTTTTTGACTCCATTCTAAGACACTGGTTATTTTCTTACTTTATATATATATTGTGTCTCAGCATTGTGCTTCCGTGTGTTCATTTTTTGTATCTTGCCATCTTTGATTATCTATAGTTAAATCTCAAACTCCTAAGTAACTCATTCAGTTTAACATCACCATACTAAGTAATCTAGCCTTATTAAATTAATAGGGTCTACCCCCCTTGGATCCATTAGGAGTTGAGCCTAAATGGAGGAGTCAAGAACAAGGTGACAACCTTGACTCGAGACTTGTCCCCAAGGACACACCAAGTGGCTTGAAGATTTCCGCCACATGACCTAGGTGTGTGAAAGGCGGCAACACTTTTTGGCACCGTTGCCGGGGATAAATATTTTTATTCCCGAGTACGACTTTTGTTTTCTTCCTTTTTGTTTTTGCTTTGTTTGATGAATGCTTAGAGTAGATCTTTAATTTTCATCTGGTGACTCCACTGCCTTTTTTTTCCAGTTTTATTTTTACAAAGAAAAGCAAAAAATAATTTTTGTGAAAAGATTTATAAATGCTTATTTTTCTTTTTCACATGGCGACTCCATTCAAGGGATAAAACCCTGCTATCTCATAAACTTGTGAAGTTTTGTTGTGAGTAGAAATCCCCTTGCGACATGTTAAAACCTTTAAAGCTCATCACTTGACAGCTCCACCTTTTCGGTACAAGGTTTAACCGTTATATCAAATGGATACTATTTTGGATGAATTAAAGGAGAAATATGGTGCCCAGTTAACCTTAATGTTTCAACCTATCGATTTCTCAAACATCCCGGGTTTTCCTAACTATGGTGATGGTTTGGGGGATGCATATAAGTGGATTCCAACATTTCATGGAGATTATGGTGACTCGGCCATCTGGCATGTCAAATCTTTCCTTTAGTTGATTGCTGACTTAAATATTCTTCATGAAGACAATATGATGGAAATGTTTGCTGGCACTTTTCAGGGTGAGGCCTGTTGTTGGTTCTATCGGGGACTTCCTAATAAATGTATAACTTCTTTTCCAAGCTTCCTTTGGATGTTTTTAGAGTGGTGGCATGATGGTAGGGGTAGTATGAATGGTTTGAAAAAGTTTCTTGAAAAGATCTGTACATTCTACCTATTTGAGACAGAGTATCACACAAAAACATATGATGGACCTTTTTCTATGATACAAAGTATTGAAGACTTGGAATCACTTATTGAACATTTAAGTGAAGAGGAGGTTCATGATACTCCCATAAAAAAGCATCCTGGTAGTTATTTAAGAAAGGAAGCAATTAAGCATCTTCTTAACGAATATGAGGTAGCTCCCAATACACACCAAGATTCTGAGGAAGATAAAATCCAAGATGATCCTATTGAAGAGCTTTAGGAGGAGCCCATGATGGAACACATTGTTGAAGACTCTCCTCATGTCACCATAGATGAAAACATTGAAGACTTGAGGTATTCTCAAGTGTGTTACAATGCTGATATTTTTCCAGAGGGCCCTCTAGAGAAATCTACTGAGCAACACATACCAAGTGGTCCCATTGAATATGTCTAAAAAGTTTCCTGGATTGAAGATAATATTGAAGATCCTCTTCATGATATCATAACAGAAGCCTGTAAATAAGCCTATGATAAGATCAGTACAGTATGTGGTGACACTAGACCTTGTTCTCCTCATGTTGATGAAGGTTTGGAAAGTTCATTGCCTTGTAACATTTTATCTGAAGAAGATTGTTATGAATACAATGAAGACATGGATAGGCAGGAGCATGATGCCATGGATGAAGAGTCCCCCACATATGACATGGATGGGAGTGATGATTATTGGAATTTCATAGATAATCCAAATTGTGAAAATCTTATGAAGAATCCCATGCATAATATTTCCAACAATGGGAGTGTCTATTCAAAAATTTGTGGAATTCCAACCTATGATACATCCATAGAGGGAAGCACAGATCTGGATGCATGGGAAAACCTTAGTATGGAAGAGGAGCATTCAAAATTTTCACGTGATTATTCAAAATCATACCATGTAGAGCCACACAAGGGTATCAGTAATGAAGACATTGAGAAACAGTATTGTGAAAAGTCAGATGTAATGCAGTCAGTGGAATATCAGTCTCAGCCATCTTTTTCACATATAGAGGTTCCTTATGATTTGGAGCTACTTGGGGCTTATGCAACAAGTTATCATTTTATAAGCCCCGCTGATCAGTATGATGATGTAGTCAGTCTACCTCATCGTTATGATTGGTATATCAGTCCTATCCACTCATGGATAGAAGCAGCCTGCATGAGCACATACAAATTTGGGAAGTATTTTTATGACATTGTTCATGCCTATGATCTCCCCTCCATCCCGCCCATCCTGAATTGTCACACATGTTTTCATTTTCTGAATAAGGTATCCTTACTTTGGCTGGTAACCAAAGACAAGGAAATTTTTTTTATGTTAATAAAATGCGTAGGTGGTTACATTGGATTTCTGATTACACTTAACCCTTTTTATATCATGCTTAGAGTAGGAAAATAAGATCCTTCAAAAAGAGCATTTACTTTTTGCATTTCTACTTAGCTATAATAAAACTTTGCTTCTTTTAGTTAGTTACATTTATGTTGTGTAAATAAATCAGCTTAATGGTTCATTTGGTTTTCTATAAAAATTGTGCTACTAAGGATTTTCTTGTCAAGTTGAGATGTTTTTACAGGGTATATAAACCAGAGATTCTGGTGTTCTTGTATCCTCTCCTTTCCTTAAGGACCAGATCGAGCACACATCCCACAGTTGGAGCCAGCATGTTACCACCTAAGTTGTACTTAGTGTTTTTTTATCAAGTGATCCCGGTGAACTGGACAGGGTTAACTTGTTCGGACTTCAGAAGACCTGTGGAAGTACTTCTGGGAAGTTCTTGTTGTACTATATAACATGTTCATACCCCATGGGGGAGTTGTAATAAATTTTCTAGCATGATAGTGTCTATAAAAGACTCGATCTCTTAGACTTTATTTGTCAATCCGATCAGCCCAGGGTGTTTTTTCCCTTGGTTATTATTGGTTGTTGAATAAACGATTGATAATTCCTGAATAAACGATTGATAATTCCTGAGTTTTTCACTCCATACCTCCAAAGTTGGGGTGATCGGCTTGGCATTTAGGCCTATTCAGGTTATTATAGTCTATGTGTCAATGTATAAGCATGCTAGACATCATGGTCGAGTCATATGAACATGTCTAAGTCCCCCTAGGTGTTTTTCAATTTTTTTGTTTTTTTAGTGTTTTTTATTAAAATTTAATTTTTCCAAAACTTAGGCTATTTTTCAATAGTTTAATTGGAAAAACTGATTTTGTAATAAAAGTGGGCCAAATAATCAGTTTCAGTCATGTAGGTGCTCATTTTCAAGCTAAGAGCACCATGTAAACCCATGGACCCACTATTTCCTAGTTTTGAGTGATTTTCCATCACTCAGGTCAGAAAGCCCAAAAAATCAATTATTGATTATTTTAATTAATAAATTGATGAATAATGGAGCAAATCCAAAATCATAGATCAGTCGATTCTCAGCCGATTTGATTGAAATCAGTCAGATCTGAAGCAGATTGACTGGATCTGACAAGTACTTAACTTAAGGAGGTGGTCAAATCATATCCAGAGTTGATCTTCAGCATCCTTTATGGGGAATTTCGCCCTCCCTCTCTCCTCAACACGTTTTGGCTCATCTAGATGAGTTTTGGTGGATGTTTCAGTCAATAGGTTGAGGTGTCAGTCAGATCAACTCTCCGATTGACAATTGCACTCAGTGAGACTCAGATCTGGCTCAGTTAGACACAGATTAGGCATTGATGGACTCTCCATCAGCATATTTGGTCTATCTCCTTGGGATTTGCGCCCCCCTAGGTTGGATCGCCTGGTTTTTGTATATATCCAAGCACAACCTCCTCTTCCAAGATAGTTAGAACTGGGATTGAGGTGCTATTGCTCTTGTACTGTATTGTTTTTTCATTCTAGAATAAATAAGATTTGGATCCAAGATCTATGGTGTAATGCTCTTCATGTGTGGATGTTGATTGTCAAATGCTTATGAGGTATAATCTGCTTTTTTTATTATCATTGCTTTGCTGGTTGATTCTTGGCCTTGAAGGAGAGAGCTCCGTCCTGTTAGGGTAAGAGTTTATTCTAGTTTGATTTATGCTCTTACTACTACTTGTTCCAGATCTATTGGATTTGTATGTATTTTAAGTTTAATTGCATGCTTTCCAATTATCTCTTCCAGCAACACCTATGTTTTAATCATCTATTTGTGCAAGGATTTCTAAGTTGTAGGTGATATTGCTGGTAGAAGAGGTTGAGCTTGTTTGCATCTTCCTCATATTCAGTATCTTCTAAATGACATATTCCCTCGGTGTTCCACCAAAGCATAATCCAAAGCCCAACATTCCCAGGCTTCAAACACTCTTTCTCTCTCTTCCTCCTTCAAAATCTTAATTTCTCTTCAAATTGGTTACTTTTAAAGAGTATTATTGCTTAGATCTATCTCATTAACAAAATTACATATAGATATAGTCAGTAAGGTCCCTTTCTAAGTCTATATCTCAATTTCATTTTGCATATAAAGTTACATTTTAAGAGATCCACCTGAAATTACCCTATTTTTTTCAAGCATTTTAATGAAAATTTGTAGCTTGATTTTAAGGTAGTTTCCTTTGCTGTACATTAAAATTTCATATTCTTCAGTAAAAGTGAACATATTATTGGCTTCCCAAAAGGCAATCCAAGATCCCAAGGAAAGTCTGCTTTCCTTGGTTCCTTTTTTTACCTGTTAAAACTAGTTTTTACTTAGCATTTTTTGGTTAAAAGTAAGCTGACCCAAAGGTAGTTTCAGAGTGATTTTGGGAATATTTCAGTCTAATATTCTTTCTGTTTTTTAGCAGGTTTGACAGAAAAGAAAGGAATCTGCTGTTCGGAAGTGGCCTCAGGAGCGTTCAAATCCCCCCATGGGTCTCCCATTTGACCAAAACCTTTAAATTTCACACTTTGTAATCTCTTGATTTCACTCCATATAAGGATAAAGATTAATTATATCATTTCTCTGATATTGTCACCGCTGTTAATAAAATCAATTTTTTGAATACGCTCTTTCGATCCCATTCCCCATCCCCCCTGGGGGGATTTGTGTCGGTGTCCCTTTTGTTGCTTTTTGCTCATTTCTGTTCAAACTAGCATTGATATAATCTGTAGGCTAGTATACTTTGTTTAATTACCATTTTCATATTCCACATTTTATATTTCAAAGTAATCATAATACTTACCCCACGACTTCCCGATTGACCCGAAAGGGGAAAGAGATTCGTGGTAGGACTAATTAGGAAACTAGAATTGTGTATCTGTTTTCTTTTCTATATTTTATTTTTTAGCTGTTAAAAATTAACCCCTCCTCGATTCCCTAATTGAGATCCACTTGGATCGAAAGAGGTTCCTGGAGGGTTTTCTTTTAAACAAGAACACCCAGTTTAAAATTTACTAAAATTAACAAGACTCCGGTGTGTATGCTCTGCACTTGGCTGTGGTTCGTTCGATCAGTCAAGATGTATCAAAAGCACTTGAGTGAGTATTATATTTAGGACTCACTCTCCCAAATTAACAAACGAACAGGTGAAAATCCAACACCTAGATCAAACCATCACGGTGGAAAAATACCCAAAGGAAGCGGGAACTTACTGAAAAGTGACCTCCGGGCACCGATCTTTGTCACACCCTAATAGGTGCATTATGAACAATATCCCCAGAGACTCCATTCAGCCCACATATTCCTTGCAGGTAGCCGTGAAGGTTTAGTTTTGGACATACTCCAAGTACTCTCGGGTATATCTGGAGTCCCCCTTTCGCCTAATTGTAATCAAATCACGCCTCAAATTTAACTTAAAACGTACCAAGAGGCAATCGCAAAACATTCACTTACAGCACATGCAAGTACATTGATCTTATTTTTTGACTGCATTCTAAGGCACTGGTTATTTTCTTTCTTTATATATATATTGTGTCTCAGCATTGTGCTTCCGTGTGTTCATTTTTTGTATCTTTCCATCTTTGATTATCTATAGTTAAATCTCAAACTCCTAAGTAACTCATTCAGTTTAACATCACCATACTAAGTAATCTAGCCTTAGTAAATTAATAGGATCTACCCCCCTTGGCTCCGTTAGGAGTTGAGCCTAAACGGAGGAGTCAAGAACAAGGTGACAACAATGACTCGAGACTTGCCCCCAAGGACATACCGAGTGGATTGAAGATTTCAACCACATGACCCAGTTGTGTGAAAGGCGGTAACAAGTGTGTGTGTTATAAATAGAGAGGCTCACTCTCTGTTTATACTAGTTTATGAATTGACATTAACTCACCGGGGCTGACTTATATAGGAGATTCTAATAACCCTAGTGCCCCACAACTGTAGGGACTTTTCCCCTTGATCAACAAGGAGGGTTAACCTCTATGACTTTACATGACTTGTTTACATTAATGATTCTACCGATAGGAACATCAGGGACCAATTAAATACAATATAATAAATACACAAGTGAATACATTCTGAAGTTACAAATACATCAACAGTTGTTTCCCTTTGCCTCATCCCTTGTCTCCAAATTTCTCAGCAAAATACCTTTATTTACCTAGAATAAAATTTTACTGATTGTCTCTACGTTCAAATCAAAAAAATTTAATTGATTTTGTAGTAGTATTAGTGATCTGATGTGTATATCATACTTCATATCATTACATATTGTATATATGTGTAATGCATTTAGTCTTGAAATGCATGAAGTCCTTGAATGTATCCACTATTTGAGGATTTATTCATGGATTATTTTCCAGAATCTCTCTAATTTATTCTCCATACAAAAATAAATTGAAGTTGTTGTCCTTATGTATTTCTAGAATTGTGTAAAACAATAAGTTTGTATAGCTATCTACTTGGAAGGGATTTCTATTCCTATCAAAGAATAGGCTCTCCTATAGTTCCTTGGAACCTACTAGAGCAATAAAAATTAAGATCCAAATGAAATGAAAAGAATTAAATTCTTATTGTGTTCCCATTCAATCATCGAATAAATCATGCAGTAGAAAGGTGGACCAGTTCATATGTACACTTGCAACACACTTTTTAGTAACCACAATAACTGTTGTCGATACCTGATATGGTAAAATCTCTCAAAAAAATTTGCAGGATACTAGAATTTATAATATTACATCATCATCTTTGATCTATGTGAATGAGAACCCTATGATTTCCCTCCTAGTTCCATATCTCTTATCCATGTTTCTTCCCAAATCCTTTTCTTGACTTATATCTGTGAGAGGGTTTATGTCTTCTCCACTAGAAGGAAGTATGGTGATTGACCCTACTAAACTTAGAGTCAATGTAAATTTTCCTATACATCCATATAAATCCATCATGCACTTGTGACAACAACAGTATTGCACACAACTTTGCTTGTGTGTTTTTCCAAAAGAACTAAATTTCCAATAGATTTAGTATTCCTATCATTGGAAACCCGTCTTCCCAAGTTTGAAATTCCATAACAACAATATTTTTTTGGTCTTTACTAATAATTTTTTCAAATACATATCCTAAGTTAGACTAGGAAACATTTCTTTGTTAGCTAGATTGTAGTCTTCACAAGAAAAGTTGTATTGTTGTCCATACAACCCTTCTTCGGTTATCATCCCTTTTGTACCCTTTAATGCTGGAAATTTTGTATATTAAAAGTTAGAAGATTCACTTATGGTTCATTTGTATTTCTGGAGCGAATTTCATCATGAATTCTACAAAATTTGAGGAGAATGCACAAAAGGTTTGATTGGGTCCGTGCTTCATGTCTTTAGATGGTTTCTTTGATTTGAACTATCTTTTGGAGAACATGGCTTTAGAATTCATTATCCTCGTTACAATGTATTAAATATAGCATGTGGTTTATCTGAATGGATATGTTTACACCTTTAAAATATCTCTTCTCCCTTTTGTAACATTAAAGTATTCCATGCTTTGTAGACTTACCTAGATTTCGTCCTTCTTGGAGAAAGAAAATTCATAGAGTTTCTCAAAATTTGATTTAACTAGTACAGATTCAGTTAATCACTTGCCTTAAATAAATGGAAATTCTTTCCAATATTAATTACCACTACCTTTTTCTGAATTGACTCTCCATACCATTTTTCGGAGTATACTTGCACACATATTCTACTACGACTAGTTTGTATATTTGTGGATCAGTTGGGAGGGGAAATGAAGCCTAATCTGTCCTCCAAACATTACATTGTCGAGAAGAACTTAGGATCAACAATTTTTTCATTCTTCAACCCATGTACATCTCCTTATTAATTTTAGAAGGGATTATCAAACCGTCCTCACCTACCTTCTTTCTCTAAACATTTTGTGACTTGCAGTTTCCATATTTACGACCTACTTTGTTGAATCTGTAACAAGTAAAGGTTTTATATATTTTAACCGTATGTCTATTTCTTTTGTACTTCCAAAACACAATGTCTTTTCTTGGTTCATTTCTTTCTTGGTGTCTACTGCTTTGTATCCTATACCAAACCTATTGGGATAAAAACATTGTTTTCTTAATATCTTGTTTAACACTTCTATTATTTCATTAAACCTATCATTTATCTTAATATGTGTGTGCAATATTTCAATTTCATACTCCTTTTCTTTCAATTTCCTTTCATTTTCATCAAATGAACCTTTGTATCTGAGATTTATTTCTTTGAGCATGATCATCTCGTGTTGTTTGGCTTGAAATTTGTTCTGATGTTCACTGATCATTTTGTAGGTTTAATCACTTTGACATTGAAGTTTCTACATATGGTATTTTAGTTAAATAATTGATCCAGTTGACTTTGTAACATCCTTTGTTTTTCATTCCTTTGTATCTTCCAATTTCTTTCTTAGAAGAGCGATTTCCTTCTATAGTTTCTAGTTTTCTATTGCATCTTGCTCCAATTTCTCTTCGAGTGCATCAATCTTGAGTTTTTTAGAATTACAATTTTCATCCATTACTCACAATTGATTGGTGAAGTATGTTTCTGATGTTCTTAATTCTTTCTCTTTCATCTTTAGTGTCTTCATGGCATTTCTCTCAACTCTTTTTACATTTTATATGGTATTTCTTTGATCTAAGAGAATAACATGCACAACAATCAAACACAAGAGACAATAGACACAAAGATTTTCCTCGGGGAAAGCATAAAGGAGAAAACCCCACAAATTCCTCAGATATAGAATAAGCACCAATGGCAGCAGTAAAACCCAAAGATGGTAAGATGATCTCCGCTAGCTGTTCTCTCTCTTATCCCAACTCCTTCTCTCTCACTCATGTGCTACAATTGAGTGTGAGTGATTGTGTGATAAATAGAGAGACTCACTCTCTATTTATACTAATTTTTGACTTGACATTAACTCACGAGGGTTGACTTCTCTAGGAGAGTCTAACAACCCTAATGCCACACAACTGCGGGGACTTTAACCTATGATTAATAAGGAGGGTTACCCTCTATTACTTTACATAACTTGTTTACATTACTGGTTCTCTTGATAAGAACATCAAGGTATGACCTGAATCAATTACATTACTGATACTTCCTGATAGGAACATTGGCATACAATAGATAAGATATACAAGTGAATACATTCTAAAGTTACAAATACATCAACACTCCCTCTTAACTAGGAAGGTATTCTCTTGACAAAATTCATCGGAACAATTCTTCTTCTCTTGATCAAGTCTGGATCATCATCAATGCTGGATCATCACTGGATCATCATAAAAACTAGATCATCACTATATCATCATAAAAAATTGATCATCACTTGATCATCATCAAAGGTGGATCATCCCTAGATCATCATCATCACTGCTTCCTCTATCTTGATCAATTGGTGCTATCTCTCAATTCTACTTGTCATAGGAATTTCTATAGATCCAGCCCTTTTTCATGATGGTTGTAGGCCTAGCCTCCATGTAGGTATTCATCTTCTTCAACACTTATATCTGACCATGGGAGGAACACATCCAACAACCATGTCAGAAAGGCCGCCTAACACTCACATCTGACCATGGGAGGAACACATCCAACAACCATGTCAGAAAGGCCCAACACTCACATCTTACCATGGGAAAAACACATCCAACAACCATGTCAGAAAGCCTCTGCACTTACATTTGACCATGGGAGGAACACATCCAACAACCATGTTAGAAAGGCTTTGCACTTACATCTAACCATGGGAGGAAAACATCCAACAAACATGTCAGAAAGGCTCTACACTTACATCTGACCATGGGAGGAACACATCTGACAACCATGTCATAAAGGATCTACAGTTACATCTGACCATGGGAGGAACACATACAACAACCATGTCATAAAGGATATGCGCTTCCATCTGACCATGTGAGGAACACATCCAACAACCACATCAAAAGGATTTGCACTTAAATTTGACCATGGGAGGAGCACATCAAACAACCATGTCAGAAAGGATCTGCACTTACATATGACCATGGGAGGAACACATCCAAAAAACATGTCAAAAAGGCACATAGACTCATCACTTCGCCTTGGAGGGAACCTTGATCTGGAGAACACCAAGATTCTCCTTGAAGTAATCAAACTTCACTCTGGCTAATGGTTTCGTCAACACATCAGCTATCTGCTCATTTGTCACAACATACTGGAGCTTCACTACTCATCTCTACACCATATCCATGATATAGTGATATTTTATCTCGATATGCTTTGACTTGTCATGGAACATCGGATTCTCAGAAAACTTCACACAACTCGGGTTATCGCAATATATACAAGTAGTATCCAACTGAAGATCAAATAAATCATATAGTAGCTTCCTAAGCCACACTACCTCACAACTAGCCGAACAAGCTATGAAATACTCTGCTTCGGCTGTACTCAGTGCCACATAGGATTGATTCCTGCTAAACCAAGAGATCATGCCTAATCCCATACTAAAGCATCACTAGGAAGTTATATTCCTATCGATGGAACCTCCTGACCAATCTGAATCCACATAACCTTCCAGATTAATCATCGGATTCACCTCATACTTGAGCCCATAATCAACCATACCCTTCAGATACCTCAGAATATGCTTTGGAGCAATTAGGTTAACATGTCTCGGATATGTCTGGAACTAGCTCAACATGTTCACAGCAAAGCAAATGTCTGGTCTTGTATTGGTCAGGTACATCAAGGACCCAATCATCTGATTATAGATCGTAGCATTAACTGACTCTGATGAAGCATCGCTCAATAGATTCAAGTTCGATGTCATAGGTCTGGTCATGGCCTTACAGTCCATCATATTTAACCTCTTCAGGATCTCTACTGCATACTTGTCCGAGGGATATTCCATCCACATCCTGCCACACCTCCATGCCTGGAAAGTAATGCATCATACCCAAGTCCTTCATCTCAAACTCAATAGTAAGATTCATCTTCGTGTCAACAATCAACCCATCCTGACCTCTTACAAACAGGTCATCTACATATCATAAGAGTATCACTGAGTTTCCTTCCTCAACCTCATAGTAAAGGTTGGAATCTGCTTTACTTTTGGTAAATCCCAAACTAGTCATGAAGCCGTCAATTCTGCCGTACCATGTCCTGGGTGCCTATTTCAAACTGTACAGGGATTTCTTCAATATTCACGCATGAGTCTCACTATCATGTGTCTCAAAACTGAGTGGCTGCTCTACATACACTTCCTATTCTACTACACCATTCAAGAAATTTGTCGTGACATCCATCTAGTGTATCTTCCATTTCATTACTGCAGCCAAAGTAAGTATTTATCTAATGGAAGTGTATCGGGCTACAGGTGCAAACGTTTCTTCATAATCTATTCCTTCTTTATGGGAGAAGCCATGAGCCACAAACCTTGCTTTATATTTCTCTATGCTGCCATCTGCAACATGCTTGATCTTGTAGATCCACTTGGAAGTCACAACAGACTTACTCTTTGGTCTTGGAAAAACATCCCAAACATCATTCTTCATGATCAACTGGTACTCTTCGATCATAGCATCCTTCCACTATTTCTTTTCTACTGATTCTTCATAATTGGAAGGTTCTTTATCAATGATGTCACATAATTAGGCTACATAATTGGAGCAAGACCTGGTTCTTTTCTTCTCTCTATGCATCTCTTCTAGAGCCCCATATCTTTCTGTACCTTGGATAGCTTCTCATACCCATGTAGGTTTCTTGTTGTGAGGATTATTCTCTTAGGATGGATCTATAGGTTCCTGGGGTTATTATATTTCTCGGTATTCTTCTTAAGTTGCATTATTTATAATTGTATCTCGAATCTTGCGTACTTCTATTTCTTTAGGGGCTTCAGCTAGTCTCTTTCTGGATTTGTTGTAAGTTGAGTCTTTGTCGAATTTTACATCTCTGCTAATGCCGATCTTCTTGAATCCTGTGAAGTATATTCTATAAGCTTTCGATCTTTCATTATATCCCACGAATATACCCTTCTTTCCTGAAGGATCTAACTTTCTCCTCTTTTCTTTTGGAATGTGTATGTACACTAGACAACTAAATATTCTGAGATGACTGACTTCTAATTTCTTGGAAGAAAAGACTTCTTTAGGTGTCTTGTTCTCGAGTACTCTATGAGGAGTATGGTTCTATAGAAACAGTTGTCCTGGAAGCTTCTTCCCATAGATGCATAGGAATATCTTGATCATGAAGCATTTCCTTTGTTGTTTCCATGATCGTTCTATTCTTCCTCTTTTTAACTCCATTATGCCGTAGATTATATGTAGTTATCAACTCCCTCTTAATCCCTGCATCTTTGCATAATTAATTGAATTCATTTGATGTGAATTCTCCAACATTATATGATCGAAAGGTCTTGATTTTTATTGTCTGTGTGGTTCTTGATAAAGAATTTGAATTCAGTGAACTTACTGAATACTTCATCTTTGTTTTTCATAAAGTATATCCATGTATTCCTAGAAAAATAATCAATGAAAGAAACATAGTATAAAAACTCTCTTAGATAACTGGATGACATTGGACCGCATACATCAAAGTGGATGATTTCCAAGATTCCTTTTTCCTTGCTCTCGCTACTTGGAAATGTCTTCGTTGTGTTCTTTCCTTTTGCACATCCTTTGCATACACCTTCATGTTTTTCCTATATTTCTAGAGGACCTTCAATAGTTTTTCTTGCAAGTGGTAGTGCCCTATAGTGCACATGTGAAATCCTTCTGTGCCAAAGTTCATTTGGCTCTATCGATTCATGGACGAAAGATTGTTCTGGTTGTCCCTTCAATTTTTATAGTCCTCCCTCTTTCTCTCCAATCACTACTGCATCATCTATAGTATTTCCTTTTGGCCACATAAGGAATTGGCCATCTATGAATGCAAACCTCATGCCTTTTGCATCTAATTCAGAGATAGAGAGAAGATTCTTCTTTAGTCTTTGTACAACCAAGACATCCTTCATGATACTGGTAGGATACTATCCACTACCTTTTATAGGATACTAGTAGTCATCCCCGAGTTTCACCTTGTGGGGTGATTCATGTTTGGATAGTTTCACAAAGGATTCCTTGAATCTAGTCATGTGTTTGGAAGACCCATTGTTTGGAAGACCTCTGCGCACTCAGCTACAGAGGTCGTCCATGCACTCAGCTGAGTGCGCAAAGGGTTTGGAAGAAAGGATCTACAGCTAAGTGCGCAGCTTTGGGTTGTTGAGCAGATCTGCAGCTGAGTGTGCAGATCAGAACTGTGTGTTTGTAAAGTGTTGAATATAAATGTAGTTCTATGGACGTAGCCCCTACACTGGGGGTGAACCACGTATATCTTGTGTTGTGGTGGTTCTTGTTATGTTGTTCATGTTATTTTTATGCATTTGATAAGTAGGTGAATGATAAAGTAAAATAAACTGTTAAGTATTAACTTCGCTGTGAACTCCCAGTTAAGGGTTAAGCAAGTAACTGTCTTTTTATCTAAACTACGAAGCTATTTAAGTGAATGTTGAAGCTCTGTATTGTATGATCATTATTTTTTAAGGCCAAAGGTACAGTAATATCCCTCTTTTTCCTGCAGAAACCTGATTTTGTGGCACCCCATAGCTATTTCGGGTGAGACTGCAACCTGTTCGTAGGTTGTTGCCGAAAGGGCCAACACTGTGGGTCTCTTTGTTGGTGCGAAGATAAAAGGATAAGAACTCGGGTATTCCCTAAGCCCAACAAAATGGTTTCGTTTCCGGTTGAACCAGTATCTGCTTTAAGAGGGATCTACATTGTACCTCGAGGGATATGTTTTGGAGCCCCTCAGTAAAAGAAATCAGTGACTGGGTTGAAGATACTTATCTGAAATTTGCTGAACAAGAAAATAAGGATCCTCGTCGTAGCTTAGACGAATTCTTTCAAAGGTACATTTTTAATGATATTTATGAAATTTTCTTTGGTAGTATCCACATGGAATTGCACCAGTGGTTATCCAGGTTGACAAAAAGAAAGACAAACTTCAAAAAAGATCAGTCTCCTACCTCGAACCCGGAAAGAATTAAGCTGTTGAAAAGAGTGAACAACACGGTATCAAGAGTTGTTGACTTTTGGACAACGCGAACCCTTGAATCATTTGTGACGGAGTTCGCCATCGACACACATACTTCTTTCAGTGAAGCAGAAAGATAGTTTTTCAAAGGACCAAGGGGTAAGTACTTGAATTCATTAAGTCTGAAAATTAAAATGCTCTTGGTTGAGAAAGGAATATTTCTTATCGAATCAGATTGCTAGATTTATTATTAATAACCTATGTTTGGAAGCGAAAGTGACTTCGACGAGCAAAGTGGTTTGCTTCGAAGCGGTAAAAGATACAAGAGAACTTTTGGATCCTATACCCTAGGCTAGAATACCGATTATACCCCAATAAGTTTAGAAGAGTCTGAATCCGAAGAAACCCCTTTTGTTAGAAACCCTCCTATAACCCCGCAGCGAAATTCTGTTATCCCTGAGAGCCAGTCGCAGTCCGAAAGTAACCCTAACCCTAGTAGTCCTATTGCAGGTCAGTCTACCTCAGTAAGTTCCCCTCCCCCTGTTATCAGTCCCCCTCCTCCCCCCCCCTTGATCCAATATGGCCCATGTGAATGATGATATGAAACTCCCATTCTTTAAAGGAACTGGATTAGAGGATCCAGAGCAGTTTTGGTTCTTATGCGAAGCTGTTTGGACTACTAAGAATATTATGGATCAAAATACAAGAAGAGCGTAGCTGGTCACATATTTCAGAGACTGAGATTTGACCTGGTTTATGAAATTTTCTAGTACTCAGAACTATATACTGGATGATATTAAGAAAGAAATGATCAAAGAATTAAAGAAGCCTAAATCAGAGTCATAGTGTATAAATGAACCGAAATAAATTCAGTAGAAGCGAGGTGAATTAGTTTGGGACTTTGACCAGAGATTCAAGGTTCTGTTGGATGAATTTAGTTTTACTATTGGACCAGAACAGCATAAAGAATGGTTCATTGCATCACTATTGCCTCATATCAGGACTCCACTTATGCAACAGAAGGTTGCTGATCAGCAAGAGGCTTTGGAAATTGCTATGAAACTTGAAACAGCTCCTGTCGGAGATAATTCTGGAATAGCCCAGATATAGGTGCAGTTAGCAGAAATGGCTTTGGAGATTCATGACATGAAAAAAGGGAAAGCTACTCACAAAGATCACTA
>LPNX011119790.1:221064-335968 GCA_001517045.1 Pseudotsuga menziesii | reverse complement strand
TCGATTAAGTAACCAAAATAAAAATGATACAATATACAATTACAAAAACTCTCAATATAAAGACCGAATGATATATAATCATGAATTATATTGACTTACACATGGATGATATTCATGCCCCCCCTCAACATGTCCATGTTCTCTACAATTTCTTTTAGTTGTTTTGATCAGTAACCTTCTCGTATTAAAGCCCCTACATCGACTGCAAGGACAATAACATTTTCCATCACCCCTTCTTTCCACTCCCTCCCACAACCTAGCAAGCAATTGTCGATTTTGTTCTGCCGGATCTTGATGACCTGTAACATCATTGTTACGTGACATTTTATTACTCAAACCCTAAGAACAAAGTATGAGCAAACCCAAGTATATGATGAGTCTTCTTTTCCACAAGGGTTAGAACCAAATCCAAAGAGCAAGACCAAAATTCAAGACCAAGTGGGAAGATCCCCACAAAAGAGCAAGGCCAAAATCGGCCAAGACCAATTGGGAAGATCCCCACAAAAGAGCAACCCCAAAATCCAAGACCAAGTGGGAAGATCCCCACAAAAGAGCAACGCCAAAATCCAAGACCAAGTGGGAAGATCCCCACAAAAGAGCAACGCCAAAATTCAAGACCAAGTGGGAAGATCCCCACAAAAGAGCAACGCCAAAAAAAAACCCTTAGGAATTTCGCACTTCTTAACCAAGAGATAAGTGCGAGACTCAGTGTGTGAGATAATGAACCTAGTCGTACATCTATTTATATGAAAAATGAACCTAGGCTTTCCATTTTAATGTGTGTGGGATAATGTCTTAAGCGTCGCTTTCCATTTTAAATAATTAACCAATTATGACAAATTATTAAATGATTGAGCAATTTAAGCGCCGTCGCTTAAGCGACGCTTAAGAAATTATTAAATGAATGAGTAATTTAAGCGTCGTCGCTTAAGCGACGCTTAGGAGGATATCCGTCCCTTAAGCGACGCTTGCAAGCCTAGCCATCGCTTAAGCGACGCTTATCACCACCATTTCAACAAAAAAAAATTATCTTCCTGATTTTTGGCACGGTTAAAAGAAAAAATCCACGCGTCGTCGGAAAAAACCATCGGATTTTGGATCGAAATGTAGTAGTGACATTCTTTAATGAAGAAAATCTAGTGTTTGGGCAAATTGTTATTTTATGGTTATTCCAAGAGAAGGTAAGTGATTCTGATTTATATGTTATGCATCTAACATTTGTGTTATTAACATGTTTGCAGAATCATAGTCACCTTCCAGGGAAGTATTCCAGGTAGTGCAGTTTGACAAGTAAGTTGTGGTTCAGTCATGAGAACCCATGATGGGTATGATGCTCGAGATTCCCATGAGCAAGCAGAAGATGCCATGGGAGAAAATGTCCGTAATAGAAATGATGACATTGAGTCTAATGGAAGAAGATTCCAAGAGACACCATCAGATGTTGCAGCCACTATGAGAAGCTTAATTAAAGCCCAGGAAGAGCAGCATCAGTTGAATACTGCAATGTTGCAGAATTTGACAGACTTGCAGAAAAAGATAGACTCGGGACGGGGTACAGCAAGACCAGAAGGAAGTAAGAGCAGTACTAGGAGAAGGAGAAGGACTTCTAGTGGATCATTTGATTCTGAATAATCCAGTGGAGATTCAAGTTCTTCTTCTCATAAAAGAAAGAGAAAGAGACACCATAAGGATCACTCTCGGGATGAATTTAAGAAAGCTAAACCTCCTACATTTGATGGTGAGGTAAAGACGTGACAAGAGGCTAAAGCTTGGCTTCTTGGGATAAAGAAGTACTTTCAAGTGCATGACTATTCAGGAAACATGAAGGCAAGAGTTTCCATATTCAACCTGAATGGAAGAGCATCCATTTGGTGGGAACACTTCAAGCAAGTGAAGAGGATCAGTGAAAGGAGACTTAAGTGGAAACATTTCAAGAAGTATTCCAAGCAGAAATACCTCTCTGACAGGTATTATGATGACAAGATTAAGGAGTTCCACGAGCTGAGATTGGGACAGCAAACCATGGAAGAATATGCAAATAAGTTTTGGAGCTGTTGAGGTATGTCTGGTACATCAGAGATGAAAAAGTGAAGGTCCAGCATTTTCTGAGTGGATTAACTTAGTCCTACAGAGATACAATTGAGTTTTATGAACCTAGAAATCTTGAGGAAGCAATAAGGAAAGCTAAGTATTGCTACAAGCAAAGCAAGGGTAAGCCGGATTACCATAAGGCATGGAAGGAAAAGAAGAACGAGAAGTTTGACCAAAGGAAGAAAGCTTTCAGACCTTCTAATTTCAAGAATCAGCAGAAGCAGCCATCTCAAGCTACAAGTAAACCAGCTGGAGCAACAAGAGAAAATCCTAAAGATCCGCGGGAGAATAGAGGCCCAATTCAATGTTGGAAATGTGGAGGACCCCACATGCGTAGGAATTGTCCACTCGAGAATGAGAGTGCAAGACCAGCTTATAACGTGCAAGAAGTAGAAACAGTGGGTCAAGTAGCAAGGGCAGTCCCTAGGATTTATGCAGCACTGGAGGACCACCAGGCAGATCACCAGTCAGCTGTGGTTGAAGTAGCAGGTAAGATTGCTGAGCAATCTCTTTCTATTTTGATTGACACTGGTTCTACGCACAGTTACGTCACTCCTAGAGTAGTGGAGATTTGTGCTTTTAAGAAAGTAAAGCATAGGAAGTCTTGGTTAGTTCAGCTAGCCACTTGAACTAAGAGAAAGGTCAGCGAAGTGGTAGAGAAGTGTCCATTGGTCATGAATGGATTGATCACTTGTGTAGATCTGAATGTGCTACCGCTTGGTTCCTATGATGTTCTCATTGGAATGGATTGGTTAGAAGCTCACAGGGTGAAGCTTGATTGCTACAATAAGACTTTTGAGTGCATGAACGAAGAAGGGAACCTAGTAGTTGTGAAAGGTATTCCAAAGGTGATTTCAGTAAGGCAGGTTTCAGCAATGCAGTTAAAGAAGTTCTGGAGGAAGGGTTGCCAGTTGTGTGCAGCTCAGATTTTGGAGGAAACAAGAGAGGAAACTCCGAGGTTGGAAGACTATCAGGTGTTACAGGAATTTAAGGATGTGTTTCCTGATGAGATTCCAGGGCTTCCTCCAAAGCGAGACATTGATTTCACAATTGAACTTGTGCCGGGAGTAGCACCAGTGTCCAAGGCACCCTACAGGATGAGTACACCAGAGATGTTAGAGTTGAAGATGCAACTGCAAGAGTTGTTGGAAAAGAAGTATATCCAACCGAGTGTGTCTCCTTGGGGAGCACCAGTTCTGTTTGTAAAGAAGAAAGATGGTACACTCAGGTTATGCATTGATTATAAACAATTGAACAAGGTTGCTGTGAAGAATAAGTATCCTTTGCCTAGGATTGATGAACTCTTTGATCAAATGAGAGGAGCAAAGGTATTTTCCAATATTGACTTGAGGTCTGGTTACCATCAGGTGAGAATCAAGGATGAATACATTCATAAGACAGCCTTCAGGACAAGGTATGGGCATTACGAGTTTGTAGTGGTACCATTTGGTCTCACAAATGCACCAGCTACATTTATGTGCCTTATGAATAGTGTCTTCAACAGATATTTGGACCAGTTTGTTCTTGTTTTCCTTGATGACATTCTTGTTTATTCTAAGAATGAGGAAGAGCATGAAGGGCATTTGAGGTTGACATTGCAATTGCTCAGGGAGCATCAGTTGTATGCAAAGCTGAGCAAGTGTGACTTCTATCGAGATAGGATTCAGTATTTGGGTCAAATTATCTCAGAGGAGGGTATATCTATGGACCCTGAAAAGATTGAAGCCATTATGAATTGGCCTACTCCAAGAAATGTGGCAGATGTAAGATCTTTTATGGGACTTGCAGGATACTATAGAAGATTCATTGAGGGATTCTCCAAAGTTGCACATGCCATCACTTCTTTGCAAAATAAGGGGATGAAGTTCGAATGGACATCGAGGTGTGAAGAAAGCTTCCAACAATTGAAGAGTCTTCTCACTAGTGCACCAGTATTGAAAATTGCAGACCCAGAGAAAGATTTTGTGGTGTGTACCGATGCATGCAGACAAGGGCTTGGAGGAGTCCTTATGCAGGACAACCATGTGATATGTTATGAGTCAAGAAAGATGAAGGAGCATGAGAAGAACTATGCCACTCATGATCTAGAGCTTGCAGCCATAGTACATGCTCTCAAGATGTGGAGACATTACTTGATGGGTAGAAGATTTGAGCTCATAATAGACCATTGTGGTCTGAAGTATTTGTTTGATCAGCCTACTCTGAATGCTAGGCAAGCAAGATGGCTCGAATTTTTATGTGAGTTTGATTTTGAGATCAAGCACATAAAAGGAAAGGAGAATAAGGTAGCTGATGCACTCAGTAGGAAGATGCAAGAAATGCATGTGGCATCTCTTAGTGTTTGCCAATCAGATTTGAGGTAGCAGATTGTTAATCATGTTGCTGGGGATGAATTGTATGAGCAGGTAAAAGACAAGTTGCAGTAGCAAAGTCTTGAGAAGAGGTATGAGGGATATAAATTGGAGGACGATGGACTTCTCACTTATAAAGGCATAATTTATATTCCAAATGTAGCAGATCTGAGGAGAGTTGTTATGGATGAAATCCATCAAGCTCCATATTCTGGTCACCGAGGGTATCAGAAGACAATTCCTACAGCTAGAAAGCAGTACTTTTGGCCAGGAATGAAAAGGGATATGGCTAAGTACATCTCAAGGTGTATGAAATGTCAATAGGTAAAGGTTGAGCATCAACATCCAGCAGGATTGTTGCGGCCTTTGCCAGTTCCGGAATGGAAATGGGAATTTATTTCCATGGATTTTATTACAGGATTGCCAATGACTTGGTGACAACATGATTCTATCATGGTTGTGGTAGACAAGTTGACTAAGGCAGCACATTTTATACCAGTTAAGTCTACGCATCACACTGACGACATTGCAAATATCTTCATGAAGGAGATATTCAAATTGCATGGGTTGTCGAAGGCAATAGTCTCTGACAGGGATGTCAAGTTCACTTCCAACTTTTGGAAGGGGTTGTTTGCATATTTGGGTACAAAGCTAAACTTCAGCACTGCATACCATCCTCAGACAGATGGTCAAACAGAGAGAGTTAATCAGGTGCTTGAAGACATGCTTCGCATGTACGTAATGGACAAACCAACCAAGTGGGAAGATTACTTGCACTTGGTAGAGTTTGCTTATAACAATGGACATCAAGCATCCTTGGGGATGAGTCCATATGAAGCTTTGTATGGAAGAAGGTGTAGGACACCAGTGACTTGGGATAATCCAGTGAACAGGATTGTGCTTGGGCCAGAATTGCTCAAGGAAATGGAGCAAGAGGTCGTAAGGATCAGGCAGAAGCTGAAAGCAGCACAGGACAAACAGAAAAGCTATGCGGATAAGCATAGGGTGAATAGAGAATTCAGTGCTGGGGATCATGTTTACCTCAGAGTGAGGGCAAAGAAGAGTTCCTTGAAGCTTGGAAGTTGTGCCAAGTTGTCACCTAGATATTGTGGGTCGTTTGAAGTGCTTGAAAGAATAGGGCCAGTTGCATATAGACTTGCATTGCCTTCTAGCACAAGAGCTCGTAATGTTTTTCATGTTTCTTTGCTTAAAAGATATGTACATGATCCTAACCATGTGATAAATTGGGATGTGATTCAGGTGGAACCTGAGGGAGAGTTCTGAATCGAGCCAATGCGCATCCTCGACCGGAAGGTCACAACGCTCCGGAACCGGGCCATAGGGAAGGTAAAGGTGCAATGGGAGCACTTCAGACCTGAAGAGGCTACATGGGAGCTGGAGGATGCCATGCGATTGGCACATCCATTTTTGTTCAATTCTGCGGAACACTGAGGCGATACCAGTGTAGCTTTTTGTTCAATCTTGTAAAGCACTGAGGACAGTGCTATTGAAGGGGGAGGGGAATGTAATGTCCCGGTTTCGACCCCGTTGCATTAGATGTATATGATGTATATATTGTAAATGATCATGGTGTGGAACTAAAGGCCAAGGCCCCACCATTGTTTGGTTATGCTATGTTTTGGATTTAAATTTGTCACTGATGGTATATCGGGGCATGCGGCATATATTATGTTGGTCATCATGTAAATACGCATCTACAATTAATTAAATGAACCCAACCAGCTACGATAGCGGCAACTAAAATGATAAAGGGGCATGATTTTCACAAGGATAAGGGTGGGGAAATTGTCAAACCTTGGCTAATGAGGGAAAATACCCATGTGTCTTCTTCCCTTGTCTTATTCCAACCACTTTCATTAAAAAAGGCTGCTAGTGGTTGAGACAGTTATGATCTTTGGGAGTGGGGTGGCAGGACTGTCAGTCCTCACCCACACGCACACTCCACCCTTAGCTGACTTCACAATGGCCAAAACCACTATCATCACTCCTGCAGGCATACCATTCTCTCCACGACAGTGCTGGAACGCTGGTGCTTTCCAACTCGCTTCCTCTCCATTGTTGTTCATTCTCACGTAGAGGGATTCTTCTCCATTTTTTATCTCACGCAGACATCCCGTTTCCTCTCCACGGCAGTGCAGAAATGCTCACGCACTCCCTATTCATGTCTATCAACTGTCTGTTCATCCACAAGCATGGCCAAAGCTGTTTGCCCTCGCGCATGAACCATTGTCTGTTCGTTGTTCTCACGCGCAAGGATTTTCCCTGGCTTTTGGCTCACACAGTGAGCTGGGAGCTGTTCATTTTCATCCACGAATTGCTGTGAAGGGCCATTCACGTTTTTGGTTGTCTCACAGGTTCACTGATTACATTTCGGGACTGTTGTTCTCCCCCCCATGTTCATTGATACGTTGGGACTGTGTAATTCGCTTGGGATTCGTTTTCCCTGTTAAGCTGTAACTGCTGATTGGTTGCCTGAGTGCACTGGTTGGTCTTTGGATTGTATTGGGAGCAGGGTTGGGGGCTTAGTTTTGCTTGATAAACCTGGTGGCTTGAAACAACATAGACAGAGCTAGAGGGCTGGCCTTCTTCTCCATCACCCTTGAATAGCACTGGAAGGGAATGCAGGGCCTGAGGGACTGTGTAGAAGAGAAGGGACTGATTCCTTGTGTTGGGTGTGTGTGGGTGTCTTAGAGGTCAGGCTAGTTCTGGTGTAGGTGTTCTTGGCTCGTTAATGAGCTCACCAGCTTAGCATTAAGCCTTTCCCAACTCCTGGATGGCCTAATAAACCCAACTGTGTTGGCTTGGCTGTGTTTTGTATATCCTTAGCTATGTATAAGCCTGCTAGTTCCCTTATTCCTTGGAGAATCATGCCCAACTCGGGGGTGGCAGCATTGCTGAGAGATTAAGGAGCACGCTGGCCTATGGTTGGGTGGAACGTTGCAGTGACGTAGCTGGTTGCGGAACGAGTTCTTCATAAGATAAGTGATCTTGTCCATTTTTACTCCTGCAACCATAAGTTATGTTAATGAATGTAATGAACATGTTGAATGAATGCTTGTGTGAATGCATGTTGATTCCGCTGTGCATGATAAATAACTATAGTTGTGTATGTTAAACAATTTCATTTGTGCATGCTATACTGCAATGCATTTTCTCTCAGCATTTCATTTCAACAATTTTATCAATTCACATGTTCATGGGGCTCTTAGCCCAGATGGTTAACACCATGGAGATCGCGTCCTCTTTGCTGGTCGGAGGCATGGGGACGTGACAATACACCATTCGCAATGAAATATTTTTAACTTTAATACATACTACAAAATGTTCTTAACACATGAAATACCTTTGGTACCAAGATGAGAATCACTTTCAAGTGGCATTTCCATCGTAACTAGGCTCATTATTTTATCCAATACTTGGGTCATTTATATTTAGATTGCTTTCCTAGTTAAATGAAACAAACACATTAATTTATGGCAAAAAAAATTTAACCAATATTAGATTGTGCAAATAATAAATTATAAATCCTCTTTGTTGCTTTTATTTACATGAGCATCAAATTGGGTGTCGGAAGGTTGTGTTTACCCCAAGCTTCTCATATGTTCAACCAAGGATTTATATCCATTGTAGTAGGCATGCCTGAGTTATTCCTCTGTAGGATCATGTTTGAATTCTGCACCCTGCAATTATGCATAAGGGCATGAATTTTGCTTATTTTGCAATATTAAATTAAAATTGCTAACAATTTATAATTTGGATGCAAATTATTTTATTCTATACTTACAAATCGTGCAACCACTTTTGAGAAACCATCCAGGCCAAGTTTATGTTTCCCGTGTTTATCTATCCTAGCCTTGGTGGCTTTGGATGTATCTAGGAGCCTATATTCAAAAGATCCAAATACTTAGTTATTTCTCACAAAGATGATAAAGCATCATAAATACATTATTCAAAGAGCCTCATACATTCCCGATCCGGGTGGTGTCTTGACTTCTTTTCAGAGCACCTTTTCTTGTGCATCACGCACAAGGCTCTTCCACTCTATATCTAGAATCAATGGAGGGAACTCATAGTTAGGGTCGTCTTTCAAATTGAACCTATATTGGTCACAAATATATCTTAAATATAAGCATGCCTTTGCGGAAACTCCAACTTTATTGAAGGTACCATCACCAAACAGGCCAACCAACTTGTTCATAAATTCATCCTTTAATTTGGAACTTTGGGAATTCCACCTTGTTTGTATGGTGGGCCCAAAGATATCTAAGGAGAGCTCATTCATGGGTCAATAAAATACATCGTTTCCAGGAAAATGATATTATCATTAGTTTGAAATAATTGATAATTATATGTAAATTTCAATTGTATTATACATAATATTGAACATACATATTAAATACCTATAAGCATATTGGTTTTCATGGGGATTTGGTTATCATATACTAAAAAATGAAACCTTTAATTTTACTGTGCTAATAACATGGGTAGCTCTAGAAAATCCTCCTTCACAATCTGTCATGGCATTAGGCTCTGCATCCACTGCATCATGTGTAAATCCTGATGTGTGTTGTGCAAGTTGGGGTGTACTACTAGTGGCATTAGGGTTAGGGAGTGTAGCGATGGGAGTGTCAGGTGTTCTAGTCGCAGGTGAAGCAACGACACTGCTACCTGTGTCAATCGCACTAGTACTCGCACCATAAGGATCATCCTACACCTCCAAAACACCTATAAAACAAATATTTTTGTTATGAAGCGATAGTATAAGTATAATAATGAATATTAAAAAAAATGGGATAATTGAAGATGTTTCTTACCCCAATCTCATGAATCTCACGCATCAAGGTATCCATTCTATCTCTTATTTCTTGTGTCTTTGGCTGAGTCAATAATAAAGACGTTAATTCCCTATTTTTTTAATTAAAATCTTCTTTACTATGTGCATAGGCTTTGCCGACAAAAAAAATCATCTTCACTTGGCACTTCCTGAATAGCATCTATGGACTTCTCTAATGCTAGTTCCTTCCCCCTGTCTCCTTGTTGATCAACATGGAAGCATACATAATAATGCACATATTGCATCCACCATTCCACACAAATTGGTTATGACAATTTGAAATGATCAAGAATTTATGCATTTTGTCTATTATTACTTTTTCTCCTTATATTTGTATAAAAAATTAAACAAAAAAACAATATTCATATTAAGTCAAAATACAAACAACTTTGGATCTATAATGAATGAAAGTTAAATCAACTATGTCTCGGCTAGAAACATTAACTATTCTGATGTTGAATTTACTGACATAACACGTGGCAACATTTTATAGTAAAGTTCAATATAATTTATAAGACTCATTGCTTATAGGTTGGATAAAATGGTATGCATACCACCATATATATTCGATTCAAATTGTAGTCAATAAAAAACTCCTTCCTTGCAACTATTGATTTTATTGCATTTACGAATACATGGTTTCCTTCATGCCCCTCAAATATGCAATTGGGTTTCCTATTTTTTTGTCGCGGGTCATGTACTATTTATAAACCTGAAATAATTCCCACTGGTTTTGGCCTTCCGTCAATATACATTGATACACCTTCATTATGATCATTGTCTTTTAGTTGTATATAATTTGCAACTGTCGTATCTTCACATGCTTTTTGTATATTGGACTAAGCATATCCAGTCTATGTAGTTGTAATAGGGTCTGGCATACTTCACCAATTCAATTAATCTGCCTTCTTGGACGTTTATTCCAACCATGGAAAATATCCCCAAACCATGCAATGACAATGGATCAATGTGTTATATCCTTCCATCGAAACAAAAATCAATGTTGATTTAAGGAATATCCATGGGTACCCATCATTTCACTAGATGGTTTGTACCTCAAGGGAACCCCAATGTTGCATATGCTCTCACCACCATAAGAACATGACCCCACTTTAGCAAGAAAATATATGAATTGTCTATTTTATTTTCTTATGATCTTTTCAACTCTAGTCAATCTCCGCTCATTAGACGTACTAGATGTCACACTTTCCTCTATTCTACATGAAATTGCATCACTCAACGAGGATAGATCTGACAAGTAGTTGTTTGGTTGTATTTCCTATATTAACATTGCATCAAGTGAGAGAAATAGTTAGCGAGTGCCATAACATAAGTTGTGACAAAACATATTTAGGAAACCACATGAACATAATTGAAGAAATAAATGAACATCATCTTTAGACATTATTTAACCTCTAAATAACCTCTGAAGATTATGCATCATCTTCAATGTAATTTGGCCAAACAAGGATCGAAAATATCAAATTGCAAATAATTATATAATTTCATTTGAAGGTTCTTTCCATAACCTATGCTAGAGTGGGAATTTTCTCAAAACTATCCCACTTTGTTATGTTTAAGTGATATGATTTTATATGTGTCATAAGGTTCACCTCAATACAAATTTATCTTCATTCATCCTACCTACATAGCCATGATAATACCATGTTTAAAATTGGATAGGCTAAGTATTAGGCATAGGACTAGTCCTAAGCCAATGTGATTCTCTAATGTTATGCTACATATCCTTATTATTATATATATTAACATTTTGTTGAGATAGTGTAAGGGAACCCAATATCTATATTTCCATCATGTTACAGCAAAATTTGGTACTTCTTCGTCTGTGACAACACTTACATGTTTTGGTCGCATGACGACAATTCATGAACTTATTGTAGCTCGCTTAAATGACATTTTATGGATGGAATGTCACTATTTGGTACCTCACTAAGATGGTATTACCTCATTCATGTTTCATGCAAAATTTAGGAATCTTATGAACACAAGTTGGAGCCCCAAAATACCTGAAAAAACCCTAAAAATGGCACTTTTTCCCAGAAAAACCCCTTGCCTTTGGTCCACCAGCATGTTTCACCTTGCATAGGCTTGTTGTTAGTGTTCCACTACCATTTCACACACTAATTTCCTTTGGTTCACTAGCATGTATCTTAAAAATGCCTAAAATATATATATATATATATATATATATATATATAAACCTCAAAATTGGGTGGTTTAAGTTATTTTGGAATTGCCTCCTCGGTTGTAACTTCTTCCTCCTCAACCTTATCTTCTCCTTTTACTATATAAGAGAGGGATAGGGGACCATGAAGGGGTCTTAGCCTTTAGTATTGTTATTCTAGGAAAAAATTGAACTCTCATTCCCCATACCTATGTCCTAGTTGTCATCTACCCTTGATGCAGAACTTGGAGGTTGGGATTCTTGGAGGAGAGAAGTAGGTGATCCATTTTGAAGGTTTATTGAGGTGACTTGATTGATGAGAAGGTATATTTTTGTACTTGTTTAATTGATTAATAAATACTTTACATTCTTCCATTTCCAAATCACTGTGTATTAATGTGTCTCGGTTTTTTATTATATGTTGATGTTTATGAGATCAGGGTTTCATGTTCTTTTCATTATCAATGTTTAATATGTAATCAAATTGGTTTAAGGAGGTTTAAAGTGGTTTTATAGGTTCCTTGCTTTTGAGAGGAAGAGGAGGGATCAAGTGCAATATTGGATCAACCTTCTTTTGTAAGGTACACATCCTTTTATAACCCTTGAATTTTTGCTTAAATTTGTATTTGCATAATCTTGTATGTTAGTCTGTAACCCTATTATGTTGGTGGCATCACCCCATCCATAGGAACACTTTCCCTAACAACAGAAATGGCAACTCCACTAGGGAGGAGAATGTCTTCTTTGGGCCCTCCAAGGTTTATTTTTCCAGTATATTTGAAGGTATGAGTATTTATTTCAAGTTAGGAACAATATTTGAGTCTTTGTAGACACTTTCCTTGTCATTTTGGGAGCTGGACTCTTTTTTTTTCTCCTTTCGGTACCCACACGCTTGTGATAGTGTATATGGTAGCGTTTTTCCCTCATACACGCTAGTGGAGAGTGCTTCCACACGCTTTTCACATGCAACTATTAGTGTTGTTCACTAGAGTGTACCTCCTGTAAGTGAGTTTGTCACTTTCAGGGTTTTTTTGGAAGGGTTTGGTTGTAATCTTTGCAATCCTTGTTGATCCCAATTCTCTATAGAACCACTTAGAAGTATGGTCTTGTCTTTTGATTGATCTTAATTTTATGTTTAGGAACTCCTTTTTGAAGAATTTTGGGCTTGTTGAACTTTGTCCTTTATCTTTTGCTTGGTATGACTTTGCTTTGTATTCTAGTTTTCTTACAGCCTCTGTCAGTATGTATAGACTGAACTTGTGAGTCATCATATATGTGTCTTATTCAGTATTTTTGGTAAAAATCCTTGTGCCAAAGTGGTTTACTTGGTACCTTATGCATTTTTTCCTCCAAAGTTAGGTCTTGTCAAACCTTAGGTCATTCTAGGGTTCTGTTCTTGTGGACATAGTGCAAAAGTTCATTTGCTTTGTCTTTATATCAGATTCATGTACTTGTTTATAGTTCATTTTTTTTTCATTTTAAAAGAAAAAGTAAAAGAAACAAGTCTTTGCTTTGTATGCATTTACGCTAGTGTCATTAGTATTAGATGCATTTGCATATCTCTATTTTTTTAATAGAGAAAAATAGATCTTTCATTTGTGGCCCGCATTTTCAATTTTCAAAAGAGAAATAGAAGTAAGAACTTTTTATTTTGAATCTACTTTTTCATTTTCCATGTTGTTTCCATTTTTGAGTCAAGAAACATCATTAGCTTCATGACCACCTCTCATTTGAGTAATCAAGAGACTTTAAAAAGAATGCTAATAATTAAAATATATTAGTAAGATTTATTTTCTAGGGATGACAAATACTAGTCTAGGCTAGTGTTTTGGACTAGGGCTCACCTTTAAACTGCCCAAAACAATTTAAACTCAAAACATAGTGCCCATTATTTAGGAAACCTAAGCTTGAAAAAAGGTGAATTGGAAAGATCCTCTCATACATTTTTCAAGCATGAGGTCATGTGACATTGAGTTGCAGAGATAGCCCTCCAGTATTCAATTGAGTATACACCATAGTTGTTGTGTGTTTGGGGATTCACTTAGTACCTCATTTTGGTCGCATGTGGTGTCGATATTGTTTGATTTTAGGGCTTATATACCATGACCAAGCACATTAACTGGACTGACGAATTTTCCACCGGACCCTTTTTGCAACCTTGGTAGCCTTAGTATCTTGACCTCCAGGTCTCTACACAGCCGATGACGGCGGGAGATTATTTCCAATGTACATAGGACATACGTCGGAAGAAACCCCATGCAAATCTTTGGAAAAGTAGTTGGTTATTTAAACACTTTCCCCAAAGTGATTGTATTGTGGACCTTGGGTAACTTTCCTTTGCCCTTCACTGGTTAGTTTTGGGCTCTCATCATCCCAGACTCTCCTTTGGAAGGTATATTTGTTTGCTTGGTTTGGATGCCTAGGAATTTTTTCTAGTGGTGTTCTCTTTATGTTGTTGGTTTCTATTCGACCTCAAAGATTTATTTCTTATTGAGTAGAAAATTATGGCTACTATACCTATGGACACCAATAAAGGGACCCTTATGCAAGGGTCTTCTTGTGCTTTTCCTTTGTTGGGAATGTTGGTGTTCTCTTGATGGCCAGTCCGAGTCTTCTTAGATTCACCCTTGGGATGCTGATTTGGTTGTTTTCCACTCCGGCTGTCCTAAATGATCCTGATGATTTTCAGGAAAGAACCTTATATCAAGAGTAAAAAAACGGTGTTCCCCCTTCACCCCTAACATCATCTCCTCCTCCTTCTACCTCATATGGTGAAATTTCTGATACTAGTAACCAGCAATCTAAAAGGAATAAAAGGAGGTGGAATAGGAAGAAGATGCAAAATCAAGGGGGCAATCACCCAACCTCTGTCGGTCATGCTGGGGGAATCCACCCAGCCTCTGTAAGCCATGTTGGGGACATTCACCCAACTTATTTGAGTCATGTTGGGCCCAGCTACTCATCCTCTGTGAGTCATGTTGGTGGCATCCACCCAGCCTCTACAAGTCATGTTGGGGACATCCACCCACCATCTGCAAGTCATGTTGGGGGAAAACACTTAGCCTCTGGAGGTCATCCTGGGGGAAAACACCTAGAATATGGAAGTTATGCTGGGGGAAAATAGTCATCCAATGCAATTCATGTTGACACTATTGAGAAACCAAGACATATAGGACATAAGCCTAAGCTCCCTTGTAATATTTACAAGGGAGATCACCTAACTCGTATATGCCCTGTTATTGCAAAAGTACAAAAAGTGTGTTCTGAGTCTCAAGGATATTTTGATCCTGGACCACTTATGTTTTCCAAATAACCTATTCAACCTTTCGTTGATCAAGTGGTTGAACCAACGCAATATTTGGTCAATCCCACTCTTCCTTTGGAGAGTGACCTGCATCAAGTGGTTGAATCGATGCAATATTTGATCAATACCACTCTTCCTTTTGGGAGTGAGTTGTTTGTTAGTCATGTTTTATTCATTTCCAATTCAAAAAAATTTGGACGAGGGGGCACTGACTTCACTTTGAATGAATCCCTGCTAAGCCCTCAAATTGCTTCCTTTGATTAGAATAGTCTAGATTAGCCACACATTCCTTCTGCTGCACCTTTTCAAATAAAGTTCCAAGTTAAACATTACACGGTTGTTCATTATATTGTAGATGAAGGAGCCTCTATTAATATTTTATCTTCCTGTGATTAGAAAGGTATGGGATCTCCCATCCTCGTGCTGACTATTAATCAGCCACTGGCATTTGATAGAATACCTAGTCAAACTTTGGGAGTTATTTCTCAAACACCTGTTACTTTAAGTGTGAATACTATCTTAGTTGATTTTATGTTTATAGAGGACCCCTTGGAATTCAATATGCTCCTTGGTTTTGATTATGTATATGCTATGAACAATGTGTTGTCTACACTCTTTTGTGTGATGTATTTTCCTCATAATGAAAGCATTTTCATTGTTGATTAGCTGGCATTTGTTGATCCCTATCATTACCCAAATTTAGACCAAGTATATCCTTTGTCAATTCCCAATCTTTCGGTAGATGCAACCTCACCACGGGTGAATTATGTTGCATCATATCCCTCGTGTCCAAATGCTACTGGGAAGAAGCCTCTATATTCATCTTTAACTTCTTTAGAATCGGTCCCAACAATTGACTAGGTGATCTATCCAATGGGGTCATTGGAGCCCACTCTCCAACCTATTGATCCAACTAAATGTTTGGACATGTATTCCATATAGGATGGTATACTTCCTTCAGATGAAGTCTTCCTATATTCTATGATATAGTATGACATGCTTTTGGATGTTGATTCAGTTGTGGTTATATCCATCCTTGACTTGCTTTTTTATTCTGATATTTCTGATGATGGATCCTTATACGTTGGTGTTGTTGAGTCTTTGGACTCTCCCATCGAGCAGCAAATCGGTGATCCTGATAAGTTTGATTCTAGTTTTATAAGTTTGTACTCCTGTGATGCTAAGTCTACTCCATCACCTCTGTTAACTTTATCTTTCCTCTTGAGGTTGATCTTATTGATTGTAAATACTTAGACCTTGTCATTATAGAGCCTTCCGCGATCATCTCTGCCTTGACTATGGCTCTTGTTGAAGATAGAAAAGTTGCAATTTTTTCTACCAAAGTGACCTATATCGGCTCTCTTCTTTTGAGTATGATCTTGGTACTATGGTTTCTTGGAGACAGGATTCTTAGTTGCAATGACAGCTACTTATTAGTACTATTTTCATATTTAAATTCTAACCGCATTTTCATATACCTTGCTCACGCTTATGATCCTAATGTCAGCTTCAACGCTTTTAGCCTGTTATATAATCCCTTAACTATGCTCTCATCGTTGCTTAGCATTTTACCATTTTTCCATTGCAACTTGACACCCTTTTCCTGGATGAGACTCCCTCGAGTGTCCTTATCATGTTCATGTTCGTTTCATTATGCTTACCTTATGCTTGGAACTAGTTTTGCATGCCCCTAACACTCGTCTCCTCACATTAAGAGCATTCTTCCAACTTTCCTCCGAGCTCTTTAAAAATAGTAAGGAGACCACGAGTTGAATTTTCTGGGCTCGTTAAAACTTTACGGGAAAGTTATATGGAGTTGTCTTTAAGATATTGTTAGACTCCTTAAACTTGACAAGGTTGTCAACTCAGCTTGGTCACTTCAAACCCGTTAAAGGACTTGAAGGAACATCCATATAGGTATAAGTTTAACCCTTTTTTAGACCATGTACTGGATTACTTACGAAAAATGAATTCTCTAGTTACTTATGGCTAGAAGAGTATTCCCAAGTATATTTTTATTTCTTTTTCGGGCTTGGTGGACTAAACTTACAAAAAAGGAACCTTTTTTAGCTGACTTTTTCTTTTTCATGCTATGTTTTAAAATATGAAAAAGATTACGAGTGTCCTTCATGATATTGTCATGCTCATTACAATTTAATACAAAGGCATCGAGTTTATTGTTTGTTTCCCCATACTCACAAATCAATGGAACAACACGAGTGACTTTGCTTTTCTTAACACTCGTTAAACCAAAGCTTTGTCATTGTTCTTGAAGGAGTGTCAGTTTGGTGATAGTTTAACCCTTTTTTGGACCTAGCCAACTAACTACAAAAAAGGAATACCTTAGTTCTCCTAATATATGAGATTTATCCTTTGGATTGTTTTATACTTTTTCGGACTTTGAAGACTTGCATTACAAAAAGTTCCCCCTCAAGTCTTCTTTTGTGTTTTGAGACTCTCAAATTGTGAAAACATCAACGAGCATTCACTAATTCGAGCTCGTAAAATCCATGGATCAGTGCTTTATAAAGCATTCATCTCTCTCTTATTCGAGCTTGCTTTAAAAATGAAGAAGGTCTCAAGTTTTCATTCTTGGACATGTTAAACTTATACAATAAGGGTATTAAAAAACAAGAGAAAGGGAAGGGAAGGTTGTCAAATGTCTTTTTACATAATGGAAGAAAGTCTTGTCATCCTTGAACAAAGCACCGGTTTGAGTTTATCAATAGTTGGTTTCTAGTTTTTTACCTTAGGTTTAAGCTTGATCTCGGAGTCATTAATACTCCGATTGGTTACTCTTCCAATCATATGGAGAATCTATCAATGTTTCCTACATTGCATATTTGTATCATTGGTCCCTTTGTGTCTAAAGTTGCGTGAGTCACTTTTGTGTCGTGCTCATTGTTCAAGGATAAAACATGTGTCAGTCATTCTATATTTTTCTTGACCTTATGTGTCGACCACTCCCTAGTATGAGTCCATTACATCACGTCTTCGGTGGTCCTTTTTGAAAAACTTTGTCCCAACTCCAAATCAAATCGGTCTTTTATTTTTATCTTGTTGGATGATGGAGGATGCCTTAATTCCTCCATTCCAATAGATCTCTTCCTATATAATTTAACTCATCTTTCCCTAGGAATGATATTTAGAGTTTATGAAAGTACCTTGGGGATTGCAGTCATCAGTGGAATTTTCCCTTGCTATTGGGTAGTGGTAATACCTTAATGTACTCTACTCAATGGATTATTTAGGTGTTCGACTTCAGGAGCATTTATTCACACCTGTTAGAATGTACTAGGTACCTTGGGGCCCATTTTCATTATGGGTGATTTCCCTCGTGTTTGTTAACGATTTTCATCAATGACGGGTAATCAAACTGTTTCCTCCGTGTTCGAATTCAACTCCTCTATTCACATGGTTAGGATTCATACCTATGGGTGGTTGGATTGAATACCTTGGGCCAATAGTAGCATCATCATCTTTTTATATTGCCCGAGTTGTGCAAGACATTGTAACACCTCATATGAAACCTGCTAAGACATAGATCCATATTTTTTTCTTGTGTCTATGATTGATTATTGAGCATGGAGCCACATTGTTAATTTGTGGCCATGACTCCTCTATATTTTACTTCGAACCTTTTTGCATATTATGTGGCCATGATAGTTACATCAATTATACACATGTTGGTTTCTCTAGTTTCTTCAACTCCATGACCCAATATTTCCTTATTTATATTGTATTATGGCCATCGTCTTACACTCTGATGTCATACATTAGGGGGCATCTGTTATAACCAAAATTACCACTTCTATGTCCATGACGACACTTACATGTTTTGGTCGCATGATGACACTTCATTAACTTATTGTCGCTCACTCAAAAGACATTTTATGGATGGAAGATCCATATTTGGTACCTCACTAATATTTCCTTATCTCATTAATGGTTCACATAAAATTTAGGAAGCTTATGAACACAAGTTGGAGCCCCAAAAACACCTGGAAAAAAAACCCCTAAAATAGCACTTTTCCCAAAAAGGCCCCTTTCCTTTGTTCTACCAGCGTTTTTCACCTTGCACACGCTACTTTCCTTTGTTCCACTATAGTGTACCTTAAAAATGACTAAAATATATAATAATAAAAAACCTCAAAATTGGGTGGTTTGAGTGGTTTTGGAATTGCCTCCTCGGTTGTAACCGCTTCCTCTTCAACCCTGTCTTATCCATTTACTATATAAGAGAGAGAGAGAGGGGACCATGAAGGGGACTTATCTTTTAGCATAGTTATGCTTGCAAAATTTTAACTCTCATCCCCTTACCTATGTCCTAGTTTCCATCTACCCTTACTTCAGAGCTTTGAGGTTGGGATTCTTGGAGGAGAGAAGTACGTGATCTAGATTGAAGGTTTCTTGAGGTTCCTGGATTGATGAGAAGGTATATTTTTGTACTTGTTTCATTGATTAATAAATACTTGAAACTCTTCCCTTTCCAAATCACAGTGTATGAATGTGTCTCAATTTTTTATTATATGTTGATGCTCATGAGACCAAGGTTTCATGTTCTTTTGAATATCAATGCTTTATATGTAGTCAAATTGGTTTGAGGAAGGTTTGAAGTGGTTTTGTAGGTTCCTTGTTTGGATATAAAGAGGAGGTATCGAGTGCAATCTTGGATCAACCTTATTTTGTAAGGTACACACCCTTTCTAACCCTTTAACTTTTGCTTAAATTTGTACTTGCAGAAACTTGTATTTTAGTCTGTAACCCTAGTATGTTGGTGGCCTCACCGTAGCCATAGGAACTCTTTCCCTAACAACACATCCCAAAAATTGTGTAGTATAGTGTAGATCACATATTGCAAGAAGAAGATACCTGAAGAATTCAAGATGAAAGATCTTGGATTGATGCATTATTTCCTAGGGCTGAAAGTGTGACAGAGCCCAGAAGGAATCTTTCTGAATCAGGGAAAGTATGCAGTAGAAATCTTGAAAAGATTTAATATGTTGTATTGTAAGGCCATGGATACACCCTGTGGAAATTAAGTCCAGCAATAGATTAATTTTACTCACAACAATTATCAATTGATCATGCAAAATTGCTAACAAGAGAGACTGAATATGGAGTTGTAACACTAAATTGTATTAACTGAGTGTACAATAGCCAACCCTGTAATAACATAGGTTGTTGAATAAATAGAATAAATCAAGAAATAGAATGCATGAGGAGGCATGCAAATCTAGCATAAAGCAGGCTTACCAAAAATAAGCAAATCCCCCATAGGTGTAAAAAGCTGATCCCAAATCTGTCATGGAGCTCACGAATTGGAAAAAAGGCATAGGCAAGCTAAAGAGTGGTGGAATGGAAGCTCATACATGCTTTTGCATGGAGAAAAGAGAGGGGGATGTGTAGGACAAAAAACAAGTCAACCTCACCTAGTCTAGCTTTTCCTTTTGCCTTAAAACACTGAAAAAGCAAGCAATAAAGCAGAAAAAGTAGAAGGGCACCTAGGAGGCCAGGAATAAAGCAGAATTGATTCCTTTAGCTCTCCCATGTGCTACATGAGTCAAATAAGGCAATTTTGACCTCTATGGATAGGCAAATAGCAACTTGCACAAGGTGGGACACATGAACGAGACAAATAAGACAAAAATAATGGAATTAATGTCTAAGTGGGTAAACTATGGGTTGATTATTCTAACACCCCCCCTTAAGCCTGACTTATGAGTAATATATCATAAAAATATAGGGCCTAGAAACAAGGCTTAGTCACCCTTTACATACTGCATGTCCATTTAAACAAGGAAAGAGGCAAAACCAACTTGGGAAAATCCTCCCTTCAACATGGACTCTAAAAAAAAATTGTAGAATCTTGTCTCCACTCATGCTTTTACAGCATGATCAGCAATCCCCAGCAGTGATTTGAGATTGCTGAAGGTCTTCTCACAAAATGCTTTGGTGAAGATATCAGCTACTTGTTCTGAAGATGAACAGAAGAGTAGGTGAATGGTGCCATCATGCACAAGCTCTCTGATGTAGTGCATGTGAATCTCAATGTGTCTGGTTCTCTGCTTCTGAACTGGATCTTTGCAGATTCAAATGGTACTCTGTTTATCACAGTAGATGGTATTTGAGTACTCAGGTTTGAAGCCACACTCTCCAAGTAAACCCTGCAACCATAAACATTGAGTTGTTGCATTAACAACTCCTCTGTACTCTGCTTCTGTAGATGAGAGTGCAATGGCAATCTGTTTCTTGCTTGACCAGCTGATTGGCCCTTCTACAAGCATGAACACATATCATGATGTGGACTTTCTATCTGTGCTATCACCTGCCCAATCACTGTCAGTAAATCCAATCAACTCAAGATCATTTTTTGCTTTATAGAAGATCCCATGTGTCCTTGTTCCCTGAACAAAGTTAAGGATCCTTTTGGCTGCTTTCCAATGGATCTCATGAGGTTGATCCATGTATCTAGAAGCCACACTTACTGCATAACAAAGATCAGGTCTAGTATGTGTCAGATACAATAAACATCCAATCAATTGCCTATACAGTGTATTGTTTACCATAGGTGGAGAATCATCTTCTTCCAACTTCACTCCTGAAAGGAAAGGAGTTTTGCTTGCTTTGCAAACCTTCATTCTGAATTTTTTCAGAAAGTCCAAGGCATATTTGGACTGGTGCACTTTGATTCCAACTTTGGTTTTAGCAATCTCAAGCCCCAAAAATTGACTTAAGAGCCCCAAATCTGTCATGGAGAAGGCTTGGTTCATAGCTCCTTTTAAGGAAGCAATCTCATCCTGTGAGCTTCCTGTAATGAGGAGGTCATCAACATATAACACAATGATCATTAATGAACCATTAAATAACTTCAAATAGACATTTGGATCTGATTTGCACCGAACAAAATTCAGTGATAGCAAGAAGCTATCAATCTTGGTATACCAAGCCCTGGGGGCTTGCTTTAGCCCATACAATGACTTTCTCAACTTGCACACAAGTGAAGGGTTAGTAGCAAAACCTTGAGGCTGCTGCATATATATCTCTTCAGTGAGATCTCCATTCAGGAAGGCACATTTTACATCCATGTGATGTACCTCCCATTGCCTTGAGGCTGCAATGGCTAGAGCTAGCCTGATGGAATCCATCTTTGCCACTAAGGCAAAGGTCTCATTGTAATCTATGCCATGAACCTGTGAGTATCCTTTAGCTACCAATCTAGCCTTTTACTTCAGTGGTGAACCATCAGCAGCAAATTTGGTCTTATAGACCCACTTACACTGGACTAACTTTCTTCCTGGAGGAAGATCCACTAGCTCCCATGTGTTGCTCTTCTGGAGTGAGCTGAACTCCTCCTTCATGGCAGCTTGCCATCTTGGATCTCTTGCTTCTTCTTCATATGTTTGAGGATTATAATCCACCATCAAATAGCATTTTTCAGGAAACATAGGATCCTTCATGCACAAACCACTCTCAAATTGAGATCTAGTCCTCCTTGGGTCATTGGGATCCCCAGCTAGCTCACCTGCTGCATGTAGTGTCTTGGCTGCCCATTTTGGCCTTGTGGGTCTGTTTGGGTCTGCAATAAACTCATCTCCATCAGACAAATCAGAATCAGCATGTTCAACAAACTCCTTACTTACTTCTTGAGGTTCAGGTGGTGAAGAGGCTTCACCAACTTCCACTGCTGTAAGGGGTTCTTCTTCAAACTGAACACATCTCTCAATGAAGGCTTTGTTTGTGCTCAAATTTATCAACTTGTACCCTTTTGAATCTTTAGAGTATCCAACAAAAAGACACTCTTGGCTTT
The DNA here is from genome assembly GCA_001517045.1 of Pseudotsuga menziesii. Classification (NCBI taxonomy): domain Eukaryota; kingdom Viridiplantae; phylum Streptophyta; class Pinopsida; order Pinales; family Pinaceae; genus Pseudotsuga; species Pseudotsuga menziesii. The sequence goes on along the minus strand of LPNX011119790.1, from coordinate 313,372 downwards.
GGGGCTGCAAAGCCTTCCTCTTCTATGTTGGGATTCTAGCCCAAGCCTTTGAGCCAAAAATCCTGAAATGGGTCACATCTGGCTTGTGCCCACTCCATGCTTCGAAGGGAGTCATACCATCAAGCTGTTTGTGAGGCACCCTATTCTGGATATAGGTTTCACAGTTGATAGCTTCCGCCCAGTACTTTGGTGGCAAATTTTTGGCCTCCATCATGCATGTTGCCATCTCCTTCAGTGATCTGTTCTTTCTCTCAGCAACACCATTTTGATGTGGTGTGTAAGGGATAGAATGCTGCATATGCACAATAGTTAATAAACTCAGACTTGACATACTCACCACCATTGTAAGATCTAAGGACCTTGAGTTTCCTCCCAGACTGGTTCTCAACCAAAGCCTTAAAGACTTTGAATAGGCCAAAAACTTCAGACTTGTGTTTCAGGAAGTAAAGTCAGCAATACCTGGAAAAGTCATCAATAAAGGTCAATGCATATTTGGCCTGACTCATGGACATATGAGGGAATGGACCAGCAACATCACTGTGAATCAGCTCGACGGGTGCAGAGGTTCTCTCATGACTAGCTCTCTCAAATTTGTGCTCTGGGTGTTTCCTAGGATACAACCTTGGCAGACTCCTTTGGAAAATTTTATCTTGGGCAACCCTATGACCATTTATTTCTCACTAAGATCAGACAGATACTTGTAATTTAGATGGCTGAATCTTTCATGCCATAGCTTGCTAGCTTCATTAGCATGAATCAGAAGAGTAGAGGGGTTTGAGTAAGGTGGGAATTGTGAGAACATGTATACCTTTTGAGCATGATTTGCAACTCCTTTTGCAATGACTCTACCACTTGAGATCTCTGTGATCTCAACTTCATCAAGGGAGAATATGACTTTCTTAGGAGACCCAGTGTGAGTCATCTGATACACTGATAGAAGGTTGGAGGCAAGGCCAGGCACATACAACACATTGTTGAACTGACCATGATCAAGATCAATCCTCCCTTTTCCCAAACTTTCAGTGAGAGAGTCATCTCCCAGTACAATAGATGGTCCTTTTGACTTGTCCAGTGAGGAGAAGGCCTCCTTAGTCGAAACCAATTGTCTTGAAGCTCCAGAATCAATGATAAAACTGGGTGAACTTGATGTGCCAGCAACCAATGCATGAACTCTCTCTCTGTCATCTAAACTTGATCCTCCTTCTCTCTTCTTTGAGCTTTCTGGAAGGGAGATGCCATTCTTCTCCAGGAGTTGGGTCAGCATATCAATTGATTTTTCATACAAGAGCTTTTAGAGTGATTTCCCTTATTGTAGATGCGCACTTGTTCATTTCACCTTTGTTTTTCTTCTTCTGGTTATTCTTCTTGGGACCTTGTAGATCCTCCGGAGACTGTTTCTTGTCTCTCTTTTGCTCAGGTGGCTTTTTAGCTTTCTTTTTGCTTTTTGAATCCACCTTCGAATCTCCAGCAATCAAATCTTGATCTTTGGATGGTTTGATGGTGCCCATCATCACCAGCTTATCCTGTTCTTGTGTGAGAGATTCCATGAAATATGCAAGGCTAGGCATCTTCCAGGTTCGAGCTGTGAGTTTTGTGGCATAGAAGGTCGAAACAAAGACTGAGTAGTCAGGTCCTAGCTTCGAGAGGATGGCTAGTACGAGCTGGTCATCTTTATTTTCGATACCACACTGCTTCAGCTGCAAAACTAGTGCTTTGAACTTGGAGAAATATAGCTGCAGGGATTCAAAGCTACTGGCACTCAGAGAAATCAGCTCATTCTCGATCTGATGTCCCCTCGTCTCATCTATCTTTCCAAAAAGATCAGCAAGCTTCTCCCATACTTCATTCGGTGATGTCAATCCATCGAGATGGAAAAGGAGGTCTCTAGAAATACTCAGGCACAGGAGGCCATAAGCCTCATCCCTCCTGTTGTGCCATTTCATCTTCTCTGCAGCTGCATTGGGCTCTGCTTCTGTTGCCATAGTCACCCTGTAGAGGCCTTTTTCTCTCAACAGGATCTCCATCTCTGCTTTCCATTCAAAGAAATTGAAAGGAGTCAAGATAGTTTTCTGTGAATCCATAGCTCTAGAAAATCTGTCCGAAGCTGTCAGTAGAAGGCTCCCAGTCTTGATGTCGAACCTGCAAAACAATTTTTGAAGGAGAGAAACAACCTACAATGGCTCTGATACCTTGTGGAAATTAAGGCCAGCAATAGATTAATTTTACTCACAACAATTATCAATTGATCATGCAAAATTGCTAACAAGAGAGACTGAATATGGAGCTGTAACACTAAATTGTATTAACTGAGTGTACAATAGCCAACCCTGTAATAACATAGGTTGCTGAATAAATAGAATACATCAAGAAATCGAATGCATGAGGAGGCGTGCAAATCTAGCATAAAGCAGGCTTACCAAAAATAAGCAAATCCCCCATAGGTGTAAAAAGCTGATCCCAAATCTGTCATGGAGCTCACGAATTGGCAAAAAGGCATAGGAAAGCTAAAGAGTGGTGGAATGGCAGCTCATACATGCTTTTGCATGGAGAAAAAAGAGGAGGATGTGTAGTACAAAAAACAAGTCAACCTCACATAGTCTAGCTTTTCCTTTTGCCTTAAAACACTGAAAAAGCAGAAAAAGCAGAAGGGCGCCTAGGAGGCCAGGAATAAAGCAGAATTGATTCCTTTAGCTCTCCCATGTGCTACATGAGTCAAATAAGGTAATTTTGACCTCTATGGATAGGCAAATAGTAACTTGCACAAGGTGGGACACATGAACTAGGCAAATAAGACAAAAATAATGGAATTAATGTCTAAGTGGGTAAACTATGGGTTGATTATTCTAACACACCCATGGACACCAACCTGAATTTGTTGTCTGATGAGACATCCGAGCTAGTGGACATGACTCAGTACAGACAAATTATTGGGTCATTAACGTATCTGACGAACACAAGGCCAGATATATGTTTTGTTGTGAACACCTTGAGTCAGTATCTAGTTAAACCTAGACAGGTTCACCTGATAGCTGCAAAGAATGTGATGAGGTACCTAAAGGGTACGATATATTTGGGACTTTACTATGGGAGAGATCATGACTGCAAAATATATGGATATACGGATTCATATTTGAAAGGAAGTGTCGCAAACAAGAAGAACACCTCAGGTGGATGTTGTTGTATGGGATTCTCCATGATCTCATGGTTTAGTAAGAAACAGTCCAATGTTGCTCTCAGTACAACTGAAGCAGAGTACGTTTCATCTTGCTCTGCTTGTTGTGAAGCTATATGACTTTGGAAGATGATGTCAGGATTATTTGACATGGATTTAGACACCACAGTGATTCTCTGTGACAACCAGAGTTGTATAAAGATGATAGAGAACCCAGTGTTCCATGACAAATCGAAGCACATAGAAATCTGATACTTTTATCTAAGAGATATGGTACAAAATGGAGTTATCATGATCCAGTATATGAGTATCGATGAACAAGTTGTTAATGTACTGCCCAAGACTCTATATTGATTAAAGTTCGAATATTTCCATGACAAGATTGGTGTAGTTCGAAAAGACCTTCCTCGCAAGGAGGAACAGTGATGGAACTATAGATGATTAAGATATGGACCTTCTTCGAAAAGGAAGATCAGGTGGAATACATGAACCCTCCTCGAACAAAGGGGGAGCAGGTTGATGATATGGAACTTCCCAGGAGAGGGGGATTAATGATGAGACTGACATCGACGATGGATGACAGTGATGATTACAAGGTACGAAATTCAATTGTGTACGATAGTATCCTCTCCTGAGGATTCTAGGTATAACACTCTCTTCATGAGAGTGGTCCTTACTAAGGATGGCCCTGCAGATGTTACTCTTGCATGGAGAGCACACACATTCATTTGTGGATACCATAGAATAAACACTTGCTTGGGAGTGGTCCTAACCTCAGTGGTAAGGATGCTCTACGATGACTCCTCACGGATGATAGGACTAAAATTTACTATGCAGTCGATATCTTCTTTGCAAACAATATTCTTGTATGGAGAGTATGACTACATTCATATGTAGATACCATAGAATAACAATCGATTGGGAGTGGTCCTAACCTTAGTGGTATGGATGCTCTATGATGAGTCCTCACGAACGTCATAGTATAACACTCACTTGTGAGTGGTCCTAACCTTAGTGGTATGGATTTTCTACGATGAGGGATGATATTTGCTCTACAGACAATATTCTTGCTTAGAAGAGTATGCCTACACGTGAGTGTAGATACCGTAGTATAACACTCACTTGGGAGTGATCCTAACATCAGTGGTATGGATGGTCTATGATGAGTCCTCACAGATGATAGGGAATGTATTGGGTGTGGTCAAGATATACATTTAGTTGTATACGATTCAGATGGTCGATATCATGGACCGAGATGATGGAGGATTACATCATACTTTTACTTATGTCCTAAAGTGATAGGTGTTAGGGTACACAGGGTACTCCCAAAGGACCGAACACCAAGAGCAACTGCTTTACACAAATGAATCACAGATCAATACACCAATTTTTGTCACGTGGTTAAAACCCTCGAGAGGGAAACAATCCATGGCCCCAGCCAAATAGCTACTTGGAGCAATTTATTATGCAAAAGAAAGAAAGTTACATGAACTTCTCATAATCGATCAACTAGCCAAGGACCCTCTATGCTCTTTAAATAGAGATCATAGACCAATCGGGTGTTAAGCCACGGATCAACGGTAGGTATGATCTAAGAGAAGTTGAACCGTCAGATCACTCTATGTCTAGAACATATCGTGACCGTCGGATTAGAATATTTACAAATGCATACTAATGCATACTAAAGAAACACACTTTTACCTAACGAATATATTACACAAGTTGATCTTAACTAACTCCTAAGTGTCTAAATATCCTAACATCCCCCCTTAAGAACAACTTGGGATAGGATTGAAGGATTTACAAAAGTGACACTATTAGGAGAAGGAAGGAGGCATTAGAGCCTATCCCCCCTTAAGAACACATTCCTAAACTCCTGACATAGACTGAAGTTTAGAAAACTTCGCTTCTGTAAGAGACTTGGTGAAGATGTCTGCAACTTGATCATCTGTGGGGCAATAGAGAACTTCAATAACACTATCATGAACAAGATTTATAATGAAGTGCATGTGTAGCTCAATGTGTTTGATGTGTTGATGTAGAACTAGATCTTTGGAAAGCTTGATGGCACTTTGATTGTCGCACCAAAGTGGAGTAGGCTGCTGCTGCTTGAATCCAAACTCTGAAAGGATCTGTCGAAGCCATAAAACTTCCTGACGGGCATTAACTGCGGCTCAATATTCTGCTTCTACTGAAGAAAGAGCAAGAGCTTGTTGTTTCTTACAAGCCCAAGTGACAGGTCCAGATCCCAGACTGAAAACATAACCTCCAGTAGACTTTCGATCATCAGGATTGCCGGCCCAATCTGAATCAGTGAAACCAACCAACAAAGGTTTCCCCCCTGTATTGTAATGAATCCCAAACTGAATTGTACCTTGAATATATAGAAGTATTCTTTTTGCTGCTTTCCAGTGACTTTCATGAGGGGTTTGCATATAACGGGCAACACGACCAATGGCAAAGGAAAGGTTAGGACAGAAATGAGTCAATATAAAAGACTACCAACAAGCTGATGATACAAGGTGGCATCTACTTCAGGGGAAGTACAAGTGGCAGAAAGTTTGACTCCAGACTGGAAGGGAGAAGGGGCTGGTTTACAATCTTCCATGTGGAAGTGACGAAGAAGGTCACAAGCATACTTAGACTGGGAAAGAAATATTCCTTCTTTGATTTGCAAGACTTGGAGACCAAGAAAATAATGCAAATGTCCTAAGTCTGACATTTCAAAATTTTGCTTAAGACTGGATTTCACATGGGTTATAAGGTTAGGGTCACTACCAGTAAGGATAAGATCATCAACATAAAGAACAAGTATGATGAGATGTTTTCCTACTTTCTTGGTATAGACATTAGGGTCAGAATGGCATCTAGAAAAACCAGTGTCAAGGAGAAAGCTATCCATTTTGGCATACCAAGCTCTAGGAGCTTGCTTAAGGCCATATAAGGATTTCTTAAGGAGACAAACAAGGCTAGAGTTATTCTGAACATATCCAGGAGGTTGTTCCATGTAAATTTCCTCATGTAAATCACCATGTAGGAAGGCAGAATTGACATCCATTTGATGGACTTCCCAGTTATGTAAGGCTGCAAGGGAAAGAACAAGGCAGATTGAGTTCATTTTTGCTACAGGGGCAAAGGTTTCATTGTAGTCAATCCCTTCAACTTGGGAAAAACCTTTGGCAACTAACCTTGCCTTAAGTCTTTCAACACTTCCATCTACTGCATACTTAGTTCTGTAGACCCATTTACATCTGACAAGTTTTCATCCTTTTGGAAGAGGAACAAGATCCCAAGTATCGTTCACCATTAAGGAACGATATTCTTCATCCATAGCTGCATCCCAATCTGGATTTCCTGAAGCTTCTGCAAAAGTTTCTGGATCATGATTCTCGGAAACTTGAGCCAAAAGAGAAGAGGCTCACTGAAACTGAGAATGTGTTCGACGTTGATCTCTAATATCATCGGCAAGATCACCAGCTACTTCACATGTTGAACGGACCCATCGAGGAAGTGTTGGTGCTAGTGCAATTGGAGGAACATGAGCAGGCAGAAGTGGATTTTCATCCTCGCTGTCATCATCAGAAACTAGAGTTGGAAACCTGTTAAGGAAGCTGGAAGAAGAAGAAGAAGAAGGCACAATTGCCGAATCAGGCTCGCAGGCCAAAGATGGCACACCTACCAAGTTAGGCTCGCAGGCCAGGAGATTTTCATCAAATTTAACATCTCTTCTAATGATTATATCATGAGAATGTGGCTGAAGAAGTCTATAATCTTTTACATCTTTAGAATATCCAACAAATATGCACTTTTCACTTTTAGGCTGCAATGCTTTCCGTTTTTCATCCGGAATGTGAGCCCATGCTTCACAACCAAACACATGAAAGTGACTTACATCTGGTTTAATTTTACTCCATGCTTCTTTCGATGTTATACCTTGTAAAACTTTAGTGGGTGTGGGTGTGCGATTAACTATGTAATTTGCACAATTTATGGCCTCAGCCCAATATTGAAGACTTAGTCCCTTAGATAGGATCATACAATTAGCCATTTCTTTTAAAGTGCGGTTCTTCCTTTCAGCTACACCATTTTGTTGTGGTGTATATGGAACAGTGTGTTGTTGTTGGATTCCTTGTTCAGTGCAAAAAGTAGTGAACTTGTTGTCAACATATTCTCCTCCATTGTCAGATCTTAACTTAATAATTTGATGACCAGATTGTTTTTCAACAAGAGCCTTGTAGGCTAAGAACATGTTAAATACTTCGCTCTTAAGTTTTAGGAAGTAAACCCAAGTGCCTCTGGAGTAATCATCAATGAAAGTTAAGAAATATTTGAAACCAAAAAAGGAAGCAGATGGAAGAGGGCCACACAAGTCACTATTCACAAGCTCCAAGGGAACCGAGGCGTGCCAAGAGGCACATTTGTCAAAACTCTCTCGATGATGTTTTTCGAGTACACAACCGAAACAAACACCATCCTTGCAAGATACCAGCAGAAGACCAGTCACCATATTGTCTTTACATAGTTGTTGCAATGAGCGATAATTTAAGTGACCAAATCGCTCATGCCAAAGTTTGCTCAAGTGATCACTATGAGCAACAAAAACTGAAGGAAAAGGTGATGACTCAAAGTTGTTAAATTTGTACAACCTGGTAATATCATCAACAGTTCCAGTAGCAAGGACATCTTGAGGATTTTTAAAATCCTTGATTACAACTTGGTGAGGTGTAAACGTCACAGTTTTACCTTCACCTGAATGAATAATTTGATAGACTGATAACAAATTGCAGGAAATTTTTGGAACACATAGTACATCACTGAAATGACCATTTTCTACTGGAACTGTTCCAGATCCTACAACACTTAGAGATCTATCATCACCAACAAATATTTGTTTGGTGTTACATTCATGCATAGTAGAAAAAATGGCTTTATCCTTAGCCATATGATAATATGCTCCAGAATCAATGAGCCATTCAATTGAAGTAGAAGAAGAAAATGCAGTATAAGAGTAACCAAAAGCACAAAGTGCATGTCCATGAGAGGTAGATTCTGAAGACGAATCTAGGCTGATGTGGTGCTTCTTCATTGTTGCTTCCAAGGCTGCCATCTTCTTAAAACATTTAGATTCATCATGATTATCTTTCCCACAAAAATTGCAATGACGCTCAGTATTCTTTCCTTTTTGCTTGGATCCTTTGTCATTTTTTAAAGGAGGAGCTGACTGAGAGGGTTTGGGACCCTTGTTGTTTTGCTTATTATTGCGAAAATTTTGTTTCTTGGGAGGATTGGACTTTTCTTTCTGTTGGGACAATAAGGCTTTCCCAGATGTATCCGCATTGTTAATTATTCCAAGATGAATGAGCTTATCTTGTTCTCTAATTAAGGAATCACAAAATGATTCAAGATTAGACTCTTGATAGCTAGCTGCAGTCAATAATTCTTTCATGGAGTGGAATGTAGATACAAAAACAGAATATGCAGGTCCAAGTTTGGAAAGAATATGATAAATACATTGTTTATCTTCTTTCTTAATCTTGCATTTGGCACATAATAGTCTAAGAGTTTTGTACTTAGATAAATAGTCTTGAATGCATGAAAAATTATTTGGATTCAAGGAAATCAACTCGTTCTCAAGTTGATGACCCTGAATTTCATTGTGTTTACCAAACACAGATTCCAACTTTTCCCAAGATTTATCAGGTTCATCAATTCCAGATATGTGGAATCGCAAATCAGTAGAGATTGACATCGCAATCAATCCACGAGATTCATCACATCTATTTGCCCATTTAATTTTCTTATCATCATCAGTGGGTTATGTTTCTTTCCTTGAGGTTATCCTGAAAATTCCCCCACTTCGTAGAACATCCTCCATACAAGATTTCCATGAGAAATAGTCAGAACTTGTAAGTATAATATCATAAGGGGCGGCCATACTATAAAATAATGGCTGAAAAAATAGAAACTAACTATCTGGTTGCAAAGAGCTCGAAAAAATATGCGGTTTAAAAAAAAACGGTACTTGAAACTAATTCTGGATGATGAAGTTATGCTTGATCAAATAAAATATTGAAGATGTCCCCAATAGTGACGTGGCAGATATTAACTTGACCAACTAAAAAAAGGAAGCCGCCTCTTCCCAAAATCAACATTTGACAATCACTTTTACAATAAAGTTGTCTTGAAGTGAATCACTTTTGTAGAATAAGTGATGTTCAGTTTTATAATAATGTGACTTTTAAATAGTGCAGCAATAAATTAAAAGACTTAAGTGACTCACTTTTATTTTATTTTATTTATGGTGACTCACTTTTATTTTATTTTATTTATGTGAGATGCACTTTTACAATAAAGTAACTTGAAAATATAGAAATTGCATGCACTAAAAAGTAGCTTGATAAGACTTGAACTCAAGACTTATCAAGCTGTAAAGCAACTTTGGACCAAGTGAGTTAAGTTTAAAAGGTACGAAAAAGTATGGAAAGAGGAAGGGGGCTTTTTTTTTTTTTACTCTTCTCTCTCGTTTTCCGTGCTTGCTTTCTTTTCCTGCAAATCACAAAAAAAAGCAAAAAACAAAAACAAAACAAAAATATTCCACACAATGGAGTTAGATCTTGGTTAGCTTACCCGGAAAGTCTATATTTTCAAGTTTTCTCGTTGTTTCTGATTTGCCGTTATCGCACAAGGTGCACGGCAAAGAGCATACGTAGGCGAGAAGACAAGAAAAAAAAACTTTCCCTCATTGTTTCTGATTTGCTGTGATCGTGCAAGGTGCACGGAAAAGAGCATATGCAGCCAGGGAAGCAATAGTCCGAGACTAAAACAAACAAAAAAATCTATAAATAAGACTGATAAAATATGAGAGATTTAAAAAAATAAAACAAATCCGTCACTGTAACATTATACCTTCAGATTTGTTGAAATGGGTGTTTCTGGAACAAACGGAAACGGTTTTCGGTGAAATGAAAACTATTTCCCAATGGAAATGGCGCTCTGGACGCAATGGAATAGCTCCCACAGGCCACAAATGCACATAAAATCCAAAAACATAAACCCTTTCAAAGTTTCGGCAACACCGATTCGAGATCTTGATCAAAACCGAAAGCGGCTCTTCATAAAAGCTCCGATACCATGTTAGGGTACACAGGGTACTCCCAAAGGACCAAAAACCAAGAGAAACTATTTTACACAAATGAATCACAGATCAATACACCAATATTTATCACGTGGTTAAAACCCTAGAGAGGGAAACAGTCCACGGCCCCAGCCAAATAGCTACTTGGAGCAATTTATTATGCAAAAGAAAGAAAGTTATATGAGCTTCTCATAATCAATCAACTAGCCAAGGACCCTCTATGCTCTTTAAATAGAGATCATAGATCAATCGGGTGTTAAGCCACGGATCAATGGTACGTATGATCTAGGAGAAGTTGAACCATCGGATCACTCTGTGTCTAGAACATATCGTGACCGTCGGATTAGAATATTTACAAATTCATACTAATGCATACTAAAGAAACACACTTTTACCTAATGGATATATTACACAAGTTGATCTTAACTAACTCCTAAGTGTCTAAATATCCTAACAATAGGGATTAATCATCCCGCAAAGATATCATGTGTATTACAGGTAGCGTGGTGGAAAAGGATCAAGTAGATCGAAGTGCAGTTGCAAAGGATCAAACAGATCGAAGTACTATTTAAAAGGATCGAAATGGTTGAAGTGTTGCTGCTATTAAGGATCAAGAAGATCGGAATACTGCTACAAAGGATCAAATATTAAAGTGCTACTATGAAGGATCAAGATGATTGAAAGTGTTGCAAAGAATCGAAGATCGAAGTACTGCTGTAAAGTATCAGAAGATCGAAGTGCTTCTACGAATGATCAAAAGATCGAAGTGTTGCTGCCAAAGGATCAAGTGATCGTGTGATGCAGAAGATGAAGACATTGAAGAGTAATTGTTCCAGTTACTAATTATGAAAAATTCCTATGACTTATAGATGTATTACCTCAATACTGCTAAAGATATTGTCTCTCTGTTCTTCTATATTCTATGATGATGTTGTTAGTAGAATAGCCTTCTCGTTAAGGGGGAGTGTTGAATATTGTAACTTCAAAGAATATTCTAAATGTATTTTACTGATTTAACCCAAGGGAGATGTTATTACTCCTCTAGCGGGGTGTTACTATTGTATTTGGTCATCATAGAGTCATGAGGTAAAGCGTCCATTGTAAGTCAGGCCATTAGTACCCTAATGAATAATATAATATATTATTTTGAGTCTTCCTAGGTGAAGTCGCCCCAGACAGTTTAGTGGGGCCAACTTGTTTAGGGTAAAAGTTAGTTGGCTTAGTGTGTATAAATAGAATATTTGTGATTCGTATTTGGACACAACCTCACTCATTTGAGTAGCACATAGGAGAGAGAAAGAGAGATAGAACAGAAGGAGGAGAACATGTTTTGGGGGTTATATCTTATACAGAGGAATTTTGGTTGGGTTTTCTTCCCCTTAAGGGTTTCCTAGGATAAATATTGTGGCTATATTATGATTGTGTTTCTTTCAATGATTCTGCATATGCTATTGTTGTGATTTTGAATTGAAAACTAATGATATCTAGTCTAGCATATGAAATCTTAACAATATGCTTTTCCGTTGATTCTCGACTCAAATTTTCTCGTGCATGTTCACCCAGTGGAATCTTTATGGGTCGTAGATCAAATTCCGCTTTAAATATTCGTCGTTGATCTGAGCGGGCTGTAAAATTTTCCACTCATTGGAAAAGTTTATTTCTTTGAGCTAGTTTCAACAGTGGAATCATTCTCATCTTAGCTTTTTCATAACCGTAGATCTTGGCTCCCCTTTAAACTATCCCGCTAGTAACCCAAATTTATTTTCTCGTGCATCTCCTGCCAGAGGATTGATTGTCAACCGTAGATATTTTATTCCATAGACTCAGATTTAGACCTTAACAGAGACTTTTCCAAATTTGTTTCCAATTCAAAATCTTGAAAGCTAAGAAATTCTTCTTGATTTTGAGAAAATGACCTTTCAACGAGAGAATTATTTATTTGTTCTTTACCAAGTCTTCTCCTAACTAAACTTTCTGGGTTTTCCACACTATATAACATTTCAAAATCAAGATTACCTCTAGTATGTACCCTTCTAGAAGCCAGGATGTCATCTTTTGAATATCTTCTTGAAAATCAAAGTGGAGTCGCCAGGTAAAATGCACAACCGAACTCAAATGAAAGAAATTTTGTTTGCCCACCAAAATTTTGTCTTCTTGAATAGCTTTGTTGTTCTGCCAAGATAGATTTGAACTCTCGTTCCTTGGCAACAGTGCCAAGATGTTAGCACTCAGAATTTACCCCCAGTTATGAAAGGATAACCCCAAGGTAACTACAGAACCAAACTTTAGGAATAAAGTCGGCTTCTTTCTTTCCAGAGAGGTATCTCTCAATATTGATCTCATAGACCAGATATATTTGAAAAAGAAACAAAATTTAATAATGATTGTGGTTGAAATAGGTGCTCATTGGGCATGGAGTCCTGTATGATAATAAAAATTGACAGTGTTATTGCAATGGGAATTTAACAGAGGCAGGATGGCTACTTCTTCAAAGTCAAAAAGTTGGTTATCTGGTGATAACGAATAATAGTAAGAACAGTCCATTAATATGGGCATCTAACAAGGATGAATCCAATATTAATTTTAGATGAACAGTTTGGTGAATACTTGAAAGCAATGGAACAGAGCATATGAGTATGAATTCTGAACCACTATAAACTCATTCAAGCATGAAAAATATAACATAATGGAAGATTAACAGCAAACACATGCATATATAAGAAAGGAAAGTACAGACTGTAAATATAATAACACAATAACCTCTATCAAAAGGCATGCTCAGCTATGAAATTTTATTAATCTTTTGATCTCTGTTACAATAAGAATCTCTCTCACACGTTCTAACCCTTGTTACTTTGTAAAATCTTGCTTAAATATAAGAACATGCTCCATGAGCTGATAACTACCTCTATACTAAAAATAGGAAAATAACTACCTTATTAGATCTGTCATTTTGTTCCTTAACTAACTAACTGGTCAAAAGTAAATGACAGAATTTAACTAAACTAGTCTTCAATGGTCTTCAAAATTTCTTCACTGGTGCAACCTATACTTGGTCTTTCCAAATTTCTCAACTGTCTTCCACTAATCGACAATTGGCAGCTCCAACTTGGCCATTTCTTTTGCAAGTACCCTCAATTCCACATGGTCCACGTAGGATATTTCTGGCAGTTGAGCGCAAGTAGCTCTGAAAGTATTAAATATTTCAAAAACTGCACATAAATTTTCAACTATTGTTTTTCCATATAGAGATTGTTGCATGTATTTAAACTTCTGGTGATCTAACCTACACCTGACTAATTGGGCATGATATTCTACCTGAGATATAAAAAAATTACCATTTTCTTCCCAAAAAAAAGGTAAACCCATTTTAAACAATGGCGTAAACAAATCAATGAACATCTTGACCTGATGTTGCATAATATCTATTTTAGCTTGTACAGTGTCCATATGTTTATGCTTACCAGCAACTTTTCTTACCCAAGTGATTAATACAATTATGTCTTTGATTCCTATTTTCTTCAAGTCATCTTCTGACAAACCATTCAGGAAACTAGTTGTATTGTTTGTTGTATCTATAGGATTCTTATTTAAAGCCTCTTTCATTGTCTAGCAGTGTGTATAACAGTTTCCTTACCCAGGATGTAATTTAGATATGGCCTAAGTTTCCCAGCTTCTATTATAATCATATCCCAAATGATATGCTTTGCTCCTTGTACAAGTAACTGTGCAGTCAATTGATTCATTAATTTGTCATTCTTGTTTAAGAGGTCTTTGTACTTATTTTCCATGGCTTTACTTTACTCCTCTTTCTTTATAGCTGCATTCTCCAGGTTTTTATTTTGTTTCCTAAGGCCAACAATTTCTAAATCTCTCAAGCTTACGTAGGACATGGCCTGCACAATGGATTCCTCATTTGTTTCTGCAATAGGTGAAATGATTTGTAACTTGGGTTATTTTCCTTTTTCTTCTAATGCCTTCTCCAACTAACCATGTTTTTGCTTGAGGACCTTTACATTCTCAATCAAGAGCAATTTTTATTTCTCCCTTTCCTTTTTCTCATCAGCAAACTTCAAAATTTTAGCTTTGCAATTGCTTAAATCATCATTCAGTGTCTCCTTCAATTTCTCTAGATATGTTGGCTATGAAGCTTGAATGAGCTTAGTAGTAGGAATTTTCAGCTTTTCTTCAACAATTGGATGGTACTTTATTTTTTTGCAAGCAACTTTTGAGTTGCTTCTCCCTTATTTGTTTAAATATCAGCAGTCAACAAATCTCCCTAAAGCTTCTTAATTTGTTGTAAGTGTGCTTTATTCTTTTACCCTTTCCTGTCTTAATTGATTTTCAATTTTTTTCTTGGTAGATTGCATCCTACACACCATCAGAGTGGCCTTCATCAAGTCACTGTAGATGACTTCTCCAGTCTAGTTACGCAAATGAATAATGTTTGGAACATGAATGTTTTCTAAATTCAACCTCATCTTTGCCACCCTATTCTTCATAGCTACTTCTAAGTTTAAGGTGTTTTGAAAATGATCCTTAATAGTAACTAAAGAGACATCCTTTCTTGAAATATGTCTTACATCAACATACAACTTCAGAGATTCATCCAAGGATGTATCTCTGTTTTCCTTGTACTTGTCAAATAATTCAGCCCTAGTCTTAAATTTATCAGTAGACCCCTCAGGAGTCTTTAAAAAAGCATACTCCTTCATTTCAAATGCTGGACATTTCACTTTCAGTTGTTTCTTCTTACCTTCAGTCTTTGTAACTTCTACTAGTTCTCCTTCAACTTCAATCTTTTGTTTCTTTGAAGTTTCTAAACTACCCTCATGTTCTGTCTCCATGGCATCTGAGAAGGTCCTCTTATTAGTCATTTCTAAGTGACTAGCAATAGGGGTAATTACCTCTGGTGTAGAAATTATAGCCAATGAATCATGTTGTGTGACATTGGTATCCTGCACTGGTGTTGTAGGTTCCTACTGCATATCTCCTTCACTCTGCATTGGTGAAGGATAATCTAACAGTTATCCTTCTCATCTAAGCCTTCAACTTCTTGGTGTTCAAAAGTCTTGTTCTTGTTTACTTGTTTTCTTATAGATATGATATGATGGGGATCATAATTTATTGTAGTAGCTGTTTGAAATCCCATCTCTTTAAATAAGCTTTCTATCACAAGCAATGCATCTTTTCTCTTAATGATGAATGGCCCAACCACCCAAGGGAACTTAATCTCTGAAACTTATAAAATGCTCATTCTCAACTGTTAGCTTCTGTCTGATCAACTCCAATGCAAAAATCCTTGGAGTGGGGAATGCAGGTAGGATATAAGTTTCATGATTGAATCCATACACCCTAACGATTGTGTATTCCTCCAATAAGAACCAATCACCTATATCATTGTCTTATGCAAATTGCAAGGATTCCTTCATGATTGGCAATACTCTGGGTAACTTGTTTTGGAAAAAGACTTAAAAAACTTTTGCCATAAAGAATTTCATGTAGTTAAATAAATTCCTGTTGATCTCATCTATTAATACCATATATGGTAGTTGTAAATTCTCTTCATTAAAGAATAGAAACATCCTGACCAAATAAGATTGAAACCTGAAGTGCTTTGTGCTGTGGAAATTTGCTAGCTAAGAGTGAATACGCTCAGCCATGAATTCATCAAATTTAAGACATACCGACTGGGATGACTGCGGCTTAGATTGACTTGTGCTAATTTTGAACAAAAGACTCATTATCAGCTCAGTAACATACATATCTATATCTAGACCTAAAAATTGACTCATTAATGAAATAACCAGTTTAGTTTATTCATTGAAAAAGTTGGTATCTATAGGGAAAAGCTGAATTTGTAGGGACACATTTGACCTAAAACAAGTAGTGAAGAATGATTGTTTATGCTCCAGGGTTGCTTCGCAAAAATACTAAATTAGGTTTTCTTCGTTAAAATCTTCTCAGTATAGGGTAAAAGAGGGGGGAACTGCAAGTGAATACCTAATGACTAAAGCATTGACAGGACATGATATTTTAGACCTGGTTGAGTCCATGATGAGTCTTTCAGAAGAAGAATAGTTTGATGCACACCACTCAATAAAGTCTGGAAAATTTAGGGTTTGTTCAGGATAGAAAAAATGAAAATGGGACCTACACACACCATGTAAGTTTGTACCTTGGTCTTAAAAGGTTTTTATCTTGGTTTTTAAATGGTTAATTGAGCCAAAAGACAACAGAGTATCAAAAACCTCACTATCCTTCTCTTCAAAAACCTCTTCAATTTTCTGGAATTCCAAAGGTTGAGCTTCTTTCCCCTCCACTGTGCATTTTTAAATACTTTTTTGGCTAGTAAAAAGTGGCCTACCTGGTAAACTGACGGGTGGATGAGAATCTTTCTGAGCTGGTTTCTCCGATGCAAACTAGGATTTCTTCTTGCAATGCACAAAACACAAATAGTCTTCATCCATGTGCCTTACCTTTTATAGTATGTTATGCAATGGAATCCTCCATTATTTCTCATCAAACTTTCCAAGGTGCATCTTCCTTTGTCTGTAGATATACTCCCTCTTTATCCTAAGTCGTCGATCTTGATTGTTGTTTAGCCTTGCATTTCTAATTTTGTTTCCCATTTGTCTATATCTTCCTAGCATTTCTTGGCAGCGGATCCCTTCATAACCATAGATCCATCAGCTTTTTGTTTACCACCATAGATCCTCTTCTTGATTTATCGTTGTCCATCCAGAATATAAATAGCCTTGCATATTTCATTAGCGGATTCTCAAACAACCCTTGATGTTATTCTCCATAAATATCGATTGTTGATCAATTCTGGCCTCTACATATTCTGCTCAATTCCAACTATACATACAGCATGCACATATTCCTATCGGATTCATTCTCCATCATAAATATTGATCAATCTCAATCTTATCCTATGATTATTGTTACCCTTTAACCTATTCCACTGGGCTTCATTAAGATTTTCTCTGTGCATCTTGCAGCAGCGAAATCTCCCTCGACCATAAATCTCTCCCACTTTAAATCTCATCCCTTGATTGTGTGGGCCCTTTAACACATTCCACCGATCTCAAGATCATATTAGTCCACACAGTTTCTATCATCAGAATGATCTACAGCCATCGATATCATCAAGCATTAATCTTCACCATCATACACACCTTTCCATTGATTCCCAACTCAACTTTTCCCTTGCATGTTCACCCAGGGAAATCTTTATGGGTCGTAGATCACATTCCTATTTAAATATATGTGTGGTGTAAACTTTTCCGATAAATGGAAAAGTTTATTTCTCTGTGCTAGTTTCAACAGCAAAATCATTCTCAGCCATAGATCTCATCTTAGATCTTTCATAATCGTAGATCTTGGCTCCCCTTTAAACCATTTCACTAGTTGCCCAGATTTCTTTTCACATGCATCTCCTGCTAGCGGATTGATTTTCAATTGTGGATCATTTATTCCATATATATACACCTTTAAAACCTCTCACTTGGTACCATAGGTGCACATTTTCATTTTAAGCATATTTCCAAAGTTTAACCCATATTTTCCTAAGAAATACAGATTTTAGACTTAGAGTTAGCCCCTTTTATCATTTTTTAAGAACCTTATATCATACCTTTGGTCATATCATGAAACTTTCCATACCATGCCTTATTTCTTCTAAGACCTTCCCCCTTTCCAACTGCTAACCAGAAATGGTGCTAACAGTTAGCTCCAACTCGGGATGGTATCCTCCATGCGAGGTAGCAAAGAACCCGCAAACTAGTGCATGTTTTATTTCTCTATACAAACTCAAACTCTTTTTTCCTTTTTTTATATTTAAAATAAAAGAAAATGACAACCCCTCAAGATCTTAGGGCCTTCTCTCCGGGATTCAAATCTTTCAGTTCACCATCTGTATTGATCCGTTCAAATTAAATAAATATGTATAACTAATAAAAAATTACCTTCCACCTTAGGACAAGTAATTTTTCAGAAACATTCCATTGACAGGACCCCCTTTTAGCTTAACCACATCCTAATGCTACAAAATAAATGAATTATCACCTCTGAAAGTTGCTATGATATATGGCCCTTTCCACATATGATCAAATTTTCCATGTTCCTCCTCTTTTGGTCCATCCCACTTTAAAACCAGGTCATCAACCTGAAATCGCTCTTCTTTAACCCTCCTGTTAAAAGTCTTTTCATCTTCTCTTGATGTACATGTACCTTGTCATAATCCGTATCCCTCATTTCATTTAACTTAATAATATGATTAGTCCTCCTCTACATATGGTTTGGTTCCTCCTCTTGTTCTTGTAGTAACTTCATCACTGGAAGACCTAAAGATACTAGAAAAAACTCCTCTACTCTATATACCAACTGAAAATGTGACATTCCAGTTTCCCTTCTAGTGTTTATCATGTCTTCCCACAACACATACTTTAATTTGTGTTCCAAGCTCTGTTGTTATCCTCCAACAAACTTTTGATTATCTTTTGAGGATAGTATGCAATGGATTGATTCAAACTGATATGGTACTTATGACATAAACTAATCATCTTCTTTGACTTGAAAGCAGGTGCATTATTAGTTACAATTCTCCTAGGACACCCAAGCTTTCACAAAATATTATTCTCTAAAAAATCCATGATAACAGAATCAGTGGCTCTCCTAGTTGGTACAACTTCAATCCATTTTGTGAAATAATTAGTTGCAGTTAAAATCCATCTATGCTGACTAGAAGAGTTTGGGTTAATTCCTCCAATGAAATATAACCCCCATTGTTAAAAATGTTCCTCAACTGAAATGGGATTAAGAGGTAGTGGCATTAGCTTTTTTTTCCATCAAATATCTGGCATTGATGACAAGTGGTGATTTCCTTATAAATATCATAGAACATGGAAGGCCAATAGAAACCAACTCTCAAGATCTTGTTTGTAATCACTTTCCACAAATGATGTATTCCACAAACACCCTAATGAAATTCCTTCATGGTTTGTTGAGCTTCATTCTCCAGCAAGCAATTCAACAAAATCCCTCATGGGTGCTTCCAATACAAATATTGATTCATAATACAAAACTTTGTTGCTTTCAATTTTATTGACCCAACCCTGGTTTTGCTCAATCCTGGAGGAGCCTGTAAGTTCTACAAAACATAAATCATGTCACTATAACATGGGGACAAATCAAAATTTTCTAGTACCTTCAATACTGAATCAAACTGATTAGGATGATTGGACAAGAAATTTAATTGTAAAGATTCACAATTTAAATATGTCATTACCTTAGCAAGTCCCTTCCCTTTCACCAGTTTTGTGGGCCTAATTTCCAAATCATATTCCAACAGACCAACAATCCATATCTGATGATCCAACAAATGCGCATGGGCTCTCATGCCCGACACCCTGAAGTATTTTCGGAGACCACACTCCCTTAGTGCGCTCATGGTCATAAGATCATTGGCCACCTGGTCATCATCTAGTTCATGCTCACGTTCCTTCCAAATCACCATTTTTGGGTCTAAAACCTGTGGGACATCCATAAGGTAAACTTTTGATCCTATGCATTGAAAAAAACCTTGAATTTCATGCTTAAAATTTGATTTTTGGGCTAGCCACGGTCGTTGATGCCCTTTCCCTTAAGGAATAAAGCGATGGTGTTGTCTCTCCAAAGATACAAAGCACCCCTGATACTCTTTCCCCTTCCGAGGTGTGCGTTGGAGCACCCCCCGAAAGGGAAAAGAGCGTTGTCCTGGGCGCATCTTTCCCTTTAAAAAACCATGATAAAAAAATAAATTTCAACCATGAAAAGGAAGGGTAAGGTGTTAGATATTACCTCTTTTTGACAAATTGATGAACGAAATCTTGGAGTTCTGAAAATATCTATCACAAGTTCTTCTCCTAAACACAATTTTCACTCCAACTCTATGGTAAAAAACACAATGGTTAAAAAAAAATTTACTATTTCACTATTTATATATTGTTTTTTATTTATTAATTGAAAATAATTAGTGGAATATTTAAATGTTATGGGTTTTCATTATGTTTTTCCTATAGTTTTCACAGTGAAAGTATTCTAACATTGTTTTCAAGGATTTCAGGGCATTATTGGGTGTTTTTGGTTGTGATCAAGTTTATTTTTGTCTTTTTCGCACTCTAACTTAAGTTGAAAAAGTACCGAGCGCCTTTTATACCCTCGAAGTTATCGTTAAAAATACTGTGAAAAGGTATCAAGTGTGCTTTTACCGTTTTTCGGACTTGTTAAAATGGATTATGAAAAATGAAAACTCCATGGAGTCTTAAGCTCTTTTCAATCTCCCTAAATACGAAACAACTGCCAAGTGAACTTGATTCTTTCATGCTTATAAAAATAATTGAAAGGTTGTCTATTCGGTGATAGTTTACCCATTTTTTAGACTAATTAGACTCATTTACGAAAAAGGTATACTCTAGTTCATCGTGACTAGAAAATTTCTCCTAGGTATCGGTTTATACTTTTTCCGACCTTGGGGACTAAATCTACAAAAAAGTCCATTTCGGAGTCTCCTTAGTCATTTCATACTCTCTAAATATGAAACGATGAGCGATTTTACCTTCTTCAGACTCATGAAATTAAATGTTGAAGGACCCTTTTTAGGAATGAACCCCTCCTTTCTCAGGTTCATAAAACATATGAGAATGGACTCATCCTCCAATGAGTTATACCGAGCATTTGTTACCCTTTTCAAGATCGTTAAAAATAAAAGAGGTACTCATCAATCGTGATGGAGAAATTAAGGGAATGGAGAATATCTTTCATTTGTATTAGTGGAAGTTTCATCCACCTTTGAACATGGCACCTGTCTGCATTTTCATACAAATAGTTGGGTATTTAACCTTTCATCAAATCGATCCACTTTCATGACTCATTTAACTCTTTTGATTCAATTCAAAGCAAGCATCATCCTTCCTTTGCATTATGTTTGGTCTCTGCCTCAATTGAGTCAATGATGCCAAGTCACTTTTCGTGTCGTTCAATGTTCAAAGGGAGTCTTTACTACAGTCAACCTCTACAGTTACTTTACCTTCCTTTGATTTGGTCCTATGTTTGGTCCTATGTTTGTTCCTATATCATGATCGCTTCAAAATAACCTTTGTTTCAAGTTTCGTGTCAATGATGGGGGGGGGGGGGGGATTATGGCCCTCCTTCGACGATTCTATTCTCGTCGACACCAACACATCATCCAATAATTAGTATTAGAAACCAGTCAAGTACCTTGAATCCTGCCTGCCTCAATGGCAGGTTTCCTTGCTTTCGATAGTGGGCTTTTATCATTAGCCTCTAATCGAGAGATTCCACTGATTGTTCGACTTCAGATTCTCTACTCACATTCAGAGGAATGTATTAGGGTACCTTGGGAATCATTGATATTAATGGTGACTTCCCTCGCACTTATTAAAAGTATACATTAATGATCGGTAGTCAAGTGGTTTTTGACATGTTCGACATCAGGACATCTATTCACATGGACATAATCGTACTATTTTGAATTAGAATGAAGACCCTAAATGGTTAGGTATTCATTTGGATATGTTCCTATATTCAAGTTGTGATGGAGTATTTCTTGAGTCATTACATGGATCCACATTTTTTTTTTGGGTGGCTATGCTCAAGTTTGGATCAAGATGACATAGATCTACAATGTATATTCCGTAGCTATGTCTCGATTTGAGTCTTGTCGATCATGGATCTATAGTGTATTATTAGTAGCCATGACATGGTATTTTACATGGATCTATAGTGTATTGGTCAGCAACCATGATTTGAGTCAGATATTTTGTAATTGGTCTTATGTCGAGGCTTCGATCCCCTGCCTCTGATTCCATATCACATCTAGCAAAGCATTTCACCTATCATATCCTTCTAGCTTCATAAATTGGGGGGAAATTTTGTTACACCTGAAATTGGTTTCTATGCTTAATCCCCTTAAGAGATATGGCCAAGATATCTTTCGAAGATATTTTTGCCCAGTTCTAGGAGGTCTGATGCACCTTGCCTCTTGACATAGGGCGTCAGACCTGCCTAATGCTGCTTTCTCATTGATATAATGCACCAATGCCACTTGTTGCCTCAAGACAAAGAGCACTGGCACAGCTTGCCCATATGCAAAGAGCATTAGTACTATCAAAAAGGGGAAAAAATTGAGAAGATTCTAGATGAAAGTCCTTATGGAGGATTATCCCAACTGCTTGGAATAGGTGGAATTCATGCCCCTAGCCTCTAGGGATCATTCCTCACCTTCCTCCCAAAATATCTCAACCCCTTTGGGCTTCCTTTGGCCTATATATACAAGCTTCCCCTCATGGGTAAAACAGAGGTAAGAAAACCAAGAGGGCACCTTTATGTTGTTGGAATCACTGCTGGTATAGGAGGAAAAGACTGCAGTTGTGAGTGAGGCTTGTAAATCTTGTATTGTGTGTATGGAAGTGATTTCAAAGGCATTGTGAGAATGAGGATTCAACGTCAAGGCTTCAATTGTAGTCACCTTCTCTTATTTTATTAATACAAACATGTTCCCCTTTTCCATGAACGATTTGTGTAAATACTAATTGTTCATTACTTTTCTCCTTGACTATTAGTATAGATCTTTGAATTATCTTGTTGCTTTCATTGTTTTTTCATGTTCTTCATGTTCTTTGCAGGTACAGCTGAGCGCAAAAGGATCCATAAGGCAAGGACAACCTTCAACACTGAGGTAAGGAAAGCTTGACATTCAAGTAGTTCAATTATCTAGGAAAAGGATGCATCATTGTAGCTTTTTGTTCTAGATATGCCCCGTGTAGACTAAGGAAACAATCTTTGTCTGCACTGATTGAAAATTTCTGGTAACATTCATCGTCACAACTCGACATAGTCTCTGGTCATCATCACTGGATCCTCATCTCTGGATCATCATCATTGGATCATGATCTCTTGATCAACATCTCTGGATCATCATCACTATATCATCATATCTAGATCATCGCCATTGGATCATCATCACTGGATCATCATCTCGAGATCATCATCATCGCTAGATCATCATCACCGTTGCATCAATTCTCATATTGTCGACCATTGACTAGTGACATCTTTTGAAGCTACTCGTCTTTAGAATTTCTATAGAGCAAACCACTTTTCATGTTGGATGTAGGGCTAGATCACATCTTGGTCTTCATCATCTCCATGAGCAAGCCATCAAGTAGGTACAACCTAGGACCACACATTACATTGCCACAGCAATCACCTACATCTCTTACTTTCATCTCATCGTATCCAGATCATCTCATCATCACACATGGAAAGTAGCCAAGATGCACACCTCATGCCCAACAGACCACCTATGTCTCCCACCCATTGGGTACAACCTAGGAACACCCCAAGTTAATTACGTCTCTCAATAGTAATTTCATGTATATCAGCATGGGAGCACCTGAGGTGCAATACGTCCCAAGGACCACCTACGTCTTCCACCATGCGAGAACTAGCCTAGGCACACACAAAATATTTTTGTGACCAATGGACCTCTCAATGTCTCTAGCATGGAGTACATCTAAGAGCACTCCAGGTACATTACGTCCCAAGGACCACCTACGTCTTCCACCATGTGAGAACTATATCTAGTGCATCTGCATATTTCAGTAGCATCACTCCCTCTTTCGAGGAACCTCGATCTGGATGACACCAAGCTTCTCTCTTAATTATTCAAACTTCACTCTGGCTAACGGCTTGGTTAACACATTGGCTATTTGATCGTCTGTCACCACATACTGGAGCTTCATTGCTCCTCTCTACACCATATGTCAGATATAGTGATACTTGATCTCAATTTTCTTTGACTTTTCATGGAACACCAGGTTTTCAAACAACTTCACAGAACTCTGGTTGTCACAAAGGATACAAGTCGCCTCTAACTCAAGTCCAAAAAAATATGATAATAACTTCTAAAGCCATAATATCGCACAACTAGTCGAACAAGCTACAATGTACTATGCTTCGATTGTATGCAGTTCCACAATCAATTGCTTCCTGCTAAACCAAGAGATCACCTCGGAGCCTAAACTAAAGCAGCATCCTGAAGTGCTCTCTCTATCTGTGGCACTTCCTGTATAATTTGAATAAACATAACCATGTAGGTTAATCTTTTGATTCATCCCATATATGAGCCCATATTCAATTGTACCCTTCATATACCTCAATGTGTGCTTTGCAGAAACCATGTGAACACGTCTCAGCTCCACCATGTATTGGCTCTAAGTATTCACCGCAAAGCATATATGGTGTAGGCTCACCTCCTAAATCCTACAACTCTGAGGATTAAAACTTAGTGTATAATCTAAATACACCAAAACATAGGCAAAACCATAGAAATCATGTTAAACATATAAAATTGTGCTTTAATCTAAGTTTTAGAACATATAGGTGTTTCGGATGTTTTCATTTCATTACACAAGCACATTATTGTTTTCTTTCAGGCCCGACTAACCCTGGCCCTTTCCTTCACTGGACAAACCATATGCTTGTTACGTTGAATTTTCCTAAATGCCAATATCCCGGTCGGTAACGTTTACAACCCCAAACTTCGTTTCATCTTACTGTCGACTTCAGTTCCCAGTGTACCCTGGGTGCCTCAACACTCCTCGCCTTCGGGATTGTCTATCATGGAAAAAACTATTTCAAAAGGTTTTCACAGTCATGCACTTTGATTCTTCCGAACTCAAAGAGCCCAAAACAAATTACAGACGACTATATCCTTCAATGATGCACAGTATCCCTCGATTTTCCTCTTCTTGGTGTTTGATCATTGTACATGCCTATTTGGCTTAAATTCTCTACCAATTCTTGTAAATTCTTCAAGGATTTCAACCAATTTCTTTCTCTACCTAAATTCTACACACATAACTTTGAAAATACTTACAAATTATGTACACATTTAATGGATTTCTGTTAATTTCAATCCTACAGTCTGCGCTCTTCCAAAACACAGAAATTCACTACACATTGAATGGAATTCGAGCTACCGCTATACATTTATAAACAATTCAGTCATACAACTAATAAATCAAAGCAATTCCATACTTCAATTGCGCACACTGATTCAATTACTGAGAGATTAACTTTTATTCATACCAACTGGCCTCTCAGAGCTTGAATTTCAGCAAGGATCATTTTACACATAATCATATGCCATGGTTCTGATTTCTATTTGCTCCAAGAAACAATATGTTTTGAGCCCTCCCTCTTATGATCTATCCTCTACAGACTCTTGAGTTATCCAAAAATCTCCTACGAGTTATCAAGTCCCAAGCTTCTATGAGTTATCAAGCTCTGTAAGTTATCCCCCAAGGTCATTAAAAACGAATTTTCGTAGAGCTTAAATACTAAAAAGGATTTGTTTCAGATCCTTGGATATAGGATCATGAACTACAACAATTTGTGACTCGGCTCTCTTATCACTATAATCACTGCATACAAGACTCAACTAACTCTAACTAACCTTATCCTTATCTATTACAACATAGGATTATGATATCCTTTTATTAAAAACTAACTTCTATTTTATTTAAAATAATAAATTACAAATGAAACCTAGTCTCTTCTAGAAATTTCTACTTGACTTTGTACTTCATCCTTTGATCCTATGCTCCTGCATCAGATTCCCCAACTTGAATTTGTCCATGAGCTCCTATCCATGAGTTCCCTCTCTACTGTTATTATGTAACATTGCAGCAGACACCCAAACGTTCAGTCTGGGTAGTTTCCTCATTCTGAACAGTCCCTTCAGCCACTCATTCCAGCATTATGTCTGTAACAGGTCTACTAGTTCCTCAGGTACATGTCTTTATATCATAGAACAAATCTGTTCATTCTTCATCTAACCTGCAAAAAATTTGTCAAAAGGTTCACCTCCATCTATATTTAAACAGATCAATTTTCCTGTTACAAAAGCAAACAACAAATATATTAGCATAAAAATGCCTGACACCCAAGAATTATTTGTATGAATTCCTTGGCCCTTCTCTTCTTTACATCACTACCCTTAGAAATTTCACCAAACATACTGCCTTCATCTTCCTTCATGACTAAACATTTACGTGCTTCCTCCATCATTGCAACACTTGTATTATACATTCCCTATGAATCTGCTCCTTCTATCAACCATACATTCCACACTTTGTTAGTCATTACTATTTCAAAATCATTTATTAAACTTGCTTGTGAAATTACCTTTACCTCTATCTCAGCATTTCTTGATTCCGTCAAGAACTTCTTGTTATTCATCATCAGCAATTGATTACTGACTTCCTCCTATTTAGCTCTGATTGGATGAATATTATGCTCCTTACCTCTCATTTCAAAGGAATATACATTCCTCTTTCCTTCATGTACTGCAACTCTGTCAATTTTCCAAGGCCTACCTAATAAAATATGAGAAGCATCCATTTCAATTATGTCACATCTTACCTCATTCCGATAATCCCCAATCTAGAATTCTACTTGGCATTGTTCATTCACTAGAACTTGATGACCTTTCTGCAACCATGCAGCTCTGTATGGTTCTAGATGTACTATCCTCTTTAATTTTAGTTTGTCCTCCATTTCTGTAGACACTAAATTATCAGTATTACCATTATCTATTATCAACTTACAACACTTACCTTTGGCCTGGCAAACTGTCTTGAATAATCTCTTCTTCTAGATTGATTCATCAACTCCCACATCTTCCTTTCTCAAAATCAAGGCCTCACCTTCTTCTGGGAAATTCTCAGCCACCTCCATTTCCTTTGGAGACTTAGTTTCAACTTGCACCATTTGTGCTCTTCTCTTTCTCACCACATTGTGTGGACAATCCCATGACATATGTCCAAGTTGTCCACAAGTGTAACATCTTACATGTCCACCTCTACCTCTCCCTCTTCCTCTTGAAGCAATTCTTCCTCCTCTCTTATCATTGGTACTATCAGACTATGCTTGATTATTTGAACTAGTAGATTCTCCTTTCTATTGTTGTTCCTTTCCTCCAGATCCCTTTACCTTTGTTCTTTGACTCTTCTTCCTCATCATCTTTTCCTCAACCTTCAATGCTACCTGACATGCCTCTTGAACAGATATCAATGACATTAAACTCAATGCATCATGAATAACAAATCTTAAGCTATTTACATACCTAGAAACTCTCTTAAGTGTATCCTCTATATGACCTTATCTAATATTCACCTTATAAAATTCCTCTGTAAATTCCCTAACACTCATCATCTTTTGCTTAAGATTCTGCATTTTCCTAAACAAAATTAATTGATAATCTTTTGGAAGGAATTTACCTCTTAGCTTAGCTATCATTCTACTTCAGCTATTGATCTTGGCTTTGTGCTTCAATACCCTTTCCTATTGCACACCATCTCACCACAAGGATGCATGTCCTCTCAATTTCGTGACAGCAAATCGTGCTTGTCTTCTTTCACTTTAGCATAATCGAAGTGTTTGTTCATAGCATTAATCCAGTGAAATATTTCTTTAGGATCCAAGCTTCCACTATAAGATGGCACATCAGAACTGGATCCTGCACCAAAGATAGATTTCAACAACCTTACCTCAGGAGTTTCTGCAGTTGTCTCATCCTCCTCCTCATCCGGTATCTCTTCCTCGCTTGTATCCCCAGTGCGCTCTTGATGTCTAGAGGTCTCTAAGGCTTCTAGCCTTGCGTGCAAAGTCCTTATCTCCTCTCTCAACTTTGCATTATCAACGGGTCGACCTATCCCTCCACGACCTCTTCCAACTCTGACATCCATTTCCTGGCCCAATATCTCTCTGTTGGATACAATTTTCTCATCAATAACAACTTGCTCTATTTCTGTTAGCAATTTAGGAGTAAAAACAATTCTTGCC
Source organism: Pseudotsuga menziesii (assembly GCA_001517045.1). Lineage (NCBI taxonomy): Eukaryota > Viridiplantae > Streptophyta > Pinopsida > Pinales > Pinaceae > Pseudotsuga > Pseudotsuga menziesii. The sequence continues at coordinate 285,152 of LPNX011119790.1, read as the reverse complement.
TTCCATGCAAGAAAATAAAACTCCTAATTCTATAATCTAACAATTCACCCAAATTCAGAACAAACCTGCTCAAAATACCAAAATTAGTGTAGGCTCATCTCCGAAATCCTGCAACACCGAGGATTAAAACTTAGTGTATAATATAAATACACCAAAACATAGGCAAAACCATAGAAATCACGTTAAACCTTTAAAATTGCCCTTTAATCTAAGTTTTAGAGCATATAGGTGTTTCGGAAGTTTTTATTTCATATCACATACACATAATTGTTTTCTTTCGGGATTGACTGGCCCAGTCCCTTTCCTCTACGGACGAGCCATATGCTTGTTACATTGAATTTTCTCGAATGCCAATCTCTCGGTCGGCAATGTTTGCAACCTTGGACTTCGTTTAATCTTGTTGTCGACTTCAGTTCTCGGTGTACCCCGCATGCCTCAACACTCCGCACCTTCTAGCTTTGCTACACCAGACAAAACTATTCCAGAAGGTTTTCGCAATCACGCACTTTGATTCTTCTGAACTCAAAGAGCCCGAAACAAATCACAATCGTCTATCTCCTTCAATGATGCATAGTATCTTTAGGTTTTCCCCTACCTGGTGTTTGATCATTGTGCGCACCTCTTAGGCTTAAATTCTCTGCCAATTCTTGTAAATTCTTTAAGGATTTCAACCAATTTCTTTCTCTACCTGTATTCTACACACAGAACTTTGGAAAATCCTTACAAATTCTCTACACATTTTATGGATTTATGTTAATTTTGACCCTACATTCTGCGTTCTTCCGAAACACAGAAATTATCTACACATTCAATGGAATTCAAGTTACCACTATACATTTATAAATAATTCAGTCAGACACTCAATAAATCAAATCATTTCCATACTTCAATTGTGCATATTGATTGAATTACACAGAGATTAACTTTTATTTATACCTACTGGCCTCTCAGAGCTTGAATTTCAACATAGATCGTTTTACAAAGAATCAGATGCCACAATTCTGATTTCTATTTGCTAAAGGAGATCATCTGTTTTGATCCCTCCCTCTTACGATCTATCCTCTGTAGACTCTCGAGCTATTCAAAAATCTCCTGCAAGTTATCAAGTCCCAATCCTCTACGAGCTATCAAGCTCTGTAAGCTATCCCCCAAGCTCATTACAAATGAATTTTCATAGAGCTTAAGTTCTAAAAAGGATTTGTTTCATTTCCTTGGATATAGGATTGTGAACTACAATAGTTTTTTACTTGAGTCTCTTATCACTATAATCACTGCATAAAAGACTCAACTAACTCTAACTAACCTTATATGTATCTATTACAACATAGGATTCTAAGATCCTTTTATTAAAAACAACAGTGCTACATAACTAGAGTAATTTTTAGGCCTCTTAATTTTTGTAAGTACCATCTATAGCACCATACTTTTCTTCATCTTGGATGATATCTCATGCCCAAGTTGGTCTTCTCTTGTGGGTGTTCACCTTTTGAGGTGTATCTACCACTCTTTGCAATTCGTTCATATCATGATTCTTCTGAAGCTATTTCTTTCTTCATGGTGTCTTTGCCCTTGCGAGCTTCAGGTTCCTATTTATTCTGTTGGAGTGAATATTCTTTGAGTTTTATGGTAGAATCGTCATCACTTGTTCTTTGTAACATGTTTCATCCTTATTTTCTTGTATGTGATTATCTTTTCTCCAAGTCAAATTCAGTTGCATGATTATAACCATTTCACATTTTTCAAAACATATTAATAATGACAAGTTCTTATGCACAAAGACATATGTCACACAATCATGTAACTATCTTATCCAATGGAACATTTATCCATATCCCGTATACATACGGTAACTTTCTAGATTCCCTCCATCTCTACCAGACATTATTAAGTGTGCAGTACTCCCAATATGCCAACAAAGAGGTTTCATTCTAGATAAGTAGCAATGGAATGTTGTATAGCAAAATAGGCTACTTACCCATCACATGCAAGTTAGTAGTATATTTTTCATGAATGCAAACAATCTGACGTGCATAATTCATTTTCTAAATCTAGGAATATAAATATATAAACAATATCATATGACAATTCAAATACTTATCTTTGTTTGTTTGTTTGGTGGACTCCCTCTTGATCTTTGTCTTCTTGCAAGAATTACTGGAGTCTTTGACAGTGTTCTCTACTTCATCATATGATTATGAGGACCCGTGTCTCTCTTGCTCATGTTGAGCAAGTCTTCTATACCATAGATCACATGGTACTGTGTACTGGTTTTGAATCTGAGTAGCACTTCTTCATTCACGTATGCATCCCTTGTTATCCAAATATTGAGATGGATAAGAGGTTATTCTTTATCATGGGTTGAATCCTTTTGGATTAAAGTACATATTCATCATCACTTAGGGAATCTTCTTTTGTTATGTTCCTTTTTGGTTCATCCTCTTGAGCAATGTGAGCATGATGCATGTTATTTTTGTTTGTCTTGGAAGATCCTTTCTTTCTGGGACAATCTCTTGAGAAGTGGACTTTCTCATCACATGTGAAACACCTAAGATTGTGTTGTCCCTTCTTGGTCTATCATTCCTTCGGAATTTCTTAGATCTCTTGTAAGAGTGATCCTCTCTTTTTCCTTCATTCTTCTTTTTTTGATTTGTTAGAACTTGATCATCACGTGCTCCCATTTTATCTTCTGTTTATACTAATCAAGCTTCTTCTTGAGTGCATTCCTCCCATAATATGCTAAACTTGATTAGTTTCTTTCTTGCACATATCCCTTAAATGAATGAGTCCCCTGACCTTGGAATTCCATTCAAGGTGGTCATCATGACCTCTCCTTCTTCAACATTTTATTAAATAGCCTCTAGTTTTTCCTTGTTGGATTTCTCCTCCGGTCAACCGAGGTTTAGATCCTCGGTCGTCAATGAAGACCCAGATATTGTCTTGACAGAGCAGGGCTAAGCTGGCAGCACTTGCAACGCAGATGTAGTCTCACTCAAGATATCTTATGTGGAACTGCCAGAACTAGGTTTTTATAGTTATGTGGGGTTTACTACTCTCATGACACTTTATCACAACACTCAACCAAAGCTGGGGTTTATACTTCTTATCCCTTGTATATTCATTCAAGATACCAATATAAATACCAATCGACACATATCATAATAATAAACCTAAGAACCTTATTGCATATTCATTCAATAAGCAGTGCGACGGAAACATATAAGGGATTCTTCATAAACAAACATAGAGAGACACATTCAAATTTACCTATTTACAACATACATGCAACAGACATAAACACATTAATCAATAACACATAAAGATAACAGTTAACGTGGAAACCCATCTAGAAAAATCCACAAAGGCACTTTTCATCTGGTATAAGAAATATGTTAGCACCTTTTGTCTGCTCACTCAGCTTGTAGACTCTTCTCTAGGTATTCTTTACAATTTAGACAGACTTCTCTCCCCTCATGCTCTCAGGTTTCAGGTCTAGATACTTCCTCTCTTCTTCACTCCTATGTCGATCCACACATAGCCTAGATCGTTCCTCTAGCTAAATAGCTCTCGTCTTCTCTTCTCTAACAAAAAAATCAATAACCAACGTCAGTCCTGCACATAGCTTGGGTTCGCCCTTTTATAAGCTTCTACCTTTCCTAATCAACCAACTATTTTCTATCAGTTGACAGGATGTCATTTCTATTCTCATACATTCAGTTACAACTGAAAATAGGCACTATCGACCCAAAATGCAATGATTCTTTATTACCAAAAGTGTGCTTTATTCTAACTAACTCCTTACCCACGATCAATAGAGCCATCCTTTTTACCGCTTTGATCTTCTTCTATCGCAGCTTCTCTTGTTTCCAATATTTCTATCATGGCTACTCTTTCATCACAACTTTTCTTCTATCTCAGCTCTTCTTCCGTCAAAGCTCTTCTTCTTTGTCGTGCGACCATATTCTTTATCTTCCCGAGTATAATTCTAGTCGAATTTTCTTAATTTTTCCAAGGGATAGTAAGCCCCCAACACTCACACGTGGCTCCTCCTGAACCACATTACTCTGAGACAGCCATTGCTACAACTTTACTTTGAAAATCCTAAAATATTTTCACTATCCACTCAGTCTCCTCCCATACTTATGCTTCCATCTTCTTCAAATTTTCCACAAGTTTATAACTGATGTGTTCCAAAGCTGTAAGTTTTGTTGACTTTGCTACTTGTCGCACTTTTTAGTGTACAGGTTGAATAATACCTGTAATTTTTTATGTCTCTTCTTGTAGTTCTGTGACCCTGTCAGTCCTCTTTCGTTGTTGTGTTCACAGTGTTGCGAATTGCTATTGTAGCTTCTTTGTGTTGGTAGACTTAGCCATTTTCTTTACTAATGGCAGCTTCTCCATCTCATTCTTTAGTTGGTTCACCTCTGTCTCAGTAGTGCGCAATTGTTCTGTGACTTTCTCTAACTCTTCATCGTCAATCAAAGCTTCCCACGTTTGAGAAACTTGCTCGATTGTGTTGGCTCAAAGTGCCTTCGCCTCTTCTATTCTCTTTGCAACTTCGGTTGCTACTTTTCTTCTCTCTTCCTTTACTTTGGGAGGTGTACCAGTTGTCACTTGTGATTCCAACTCCATGACTTTCTTGTGAAGGTTCTATGCAATCTATCCAAGTCAAAACACTTTGTCTTTCGCAAATATCTCATGGGTAATGCCTTCATCAGTAAAACTGTTGCAGGCAAGTGTTATGGCTGTGTCGAGCCAGTACTGTTCTCCTCCCATGTCTTAGCTTGTTGCTTTACTTCTTTTATTGTATTCTTCATATTATGAACAATATTTTTTTGATTCTCTAACATGCTTGACCAATGCGCCTTCTCTGACCTTAATTTCCCCCCATGCTACTTTCTGAATGGCATACACTTCGTACATTGGTATAGCAGAGAAATTTATGGTGACATGGCCCATGTTTTTTACCATGGAATTAAGCTCTATTGTCCCCAAGTCAATTGCTTCAGCCAATACTTGAGTTTTTATTGGTGGGATAGGTGTCAACACATCACTAGGTCGCTCCTCTAACGAGCCAGCTAAGTCCTACGACTCGAGAAATTGTGGTATGTAGTCTGTCTCCATTCTTACTTCTTTCACTACCTTACAGTGTTCGTAATAAATATGTGATACTATTGGTTAGTTGTGTTTTCCGCTCATCTATATTCTTGATGATTTTATTGGCGACCTCAATCATTGTATCCATCAACAGTGTATAATCATCATTGTTAAGGCTGACATTTCCAGCTAATTTGTCGTATTTCCTCTTCTTATGATGCATCGTACACTTCTATGTGTGCTTCCTCTTTTTCCCTACTACTGGGTCTGTTGGAGTCATGCTTAACTCATTGTGAGTATTTTCTGGGTTTTCTTCTGGGTTCTCCTCTTGTTTCTCTTCTGGTGGGTTTTCTCCCTGGTCCCCATCCATCCTTCTGTATCAGTGTCTCATCATGTCATACCTCTTGTCTGCAAATAGCTGGTCATCGGTAACAGGAACTCTCCATTCTTCTGGCTAATCTTGAATAATGTCATCAATTTATGTAGCCAATGGCTGATACTATGTCACAATCCATTGGAATTGTGGGTCTTGTCATAGCTACAAAAATATATGATGGGCCCCAACCGAAAATATTATAATTTTTCTAAACTACTTAACGGTCGCCTCGGTAATTTTGCCCTTCTTTCTTACATGATGTCACAGGGACTCTGCTTGTAAAAAGAACTCTATATTTTTGTCTTTGTGTATCTACTTTAAATCTTTTTTTAACCAAATATTTTGGTATCTATCTCCTCGACATAAAATGGGCACATCAACCCCCTGGTAGTTTGTTGGTTCTTCCCATGCAACAAACAAAATCAGAATAAGTAGCCATGAGTAATGAAATGTGTTACCTTTCTCTTGTGCTTCCTTCGCATCTGCTAACAATTCATTTAACAGATATTGCGACCAATTGAGTTGAACACTTGCTGCACATAATTTTGTCACAATAATCGTCCTTGTGGTGAACTGGTTCGGTCGCATCTTCCAGAGCAACTTGCTAAATAGAACTTTAGTTGCGAACTGAACAATGTAGTCATTGATATTGGCAATGGAAAAGCCTCTAGTGTATCTAGTTAGGTCATACTTTTGTTTGAGATTATTAGTGAATAAAGTGTCATGTTCTTTTCCAACAAAAAATGGTGTTGGGTTGATGCCTGCAAGTGGGAGACCCATAATCGCTGATATAAGCTTGACATCCACATAAATATTTCAGTAGAGCCATAGAAATACTCCATGGAATGATACCAACAATTGTTTAATGCATGCATTCACCTCGACATTGCGGACGAAATGCGACATGTGCATAAGTGACAACAAACCAACTTTATCTAGTACTCTTACCCATTCCATTGGAACTAAGTGGGTAGGGCCATCCTCTATCTCGTAGACAACAACCATGTATTTGTCCAATGAGAACTCTGGAAATTTCCTTAGGTCGTGGTTGACAAAGGTAATCTTCTTTATATTTGGAAGTATGTTCGTCATTATTTGAACTCCTTTTGGTACAGTTGATGCTACTAGTGGGTACCTTGCACTATTGGTGATTCGAACCTTAGGCGTATCAGCTGGTTTGGGCAGAACATAGTTTGTAAGAATGCTCGTAAAGCTTGGTTCTTCGACTTCTGGTGGTGGTGTTGTTTCTTTCTTGCGGCTACTGGATTGTTTCCTCTTCGACGTGCCAGGTGGGTCTGGTCATAACCTCACTTCAGGGATGAATGTATTTGTTCAACTTCTTCTACAACCATGGCTTGCGGTGGAATGTATGTGGCAATGTATTCCATAATGGACGTTGGTGAAGGTGTCTCGACACTGGATTCTGCAACAGTGCTTAAAATGGAGATAATAAATGACCATACTCTACAAAAAATCACTTCGGCTCTTTGAGTTGCAGATAGAATAGCTAGTTTACTTAGTTGGATGCAAACAGGATGAATAAAGAATCCGCACAAAGATTATATGCATTCACCCTTTCAACCAAACTTTCCTTCGCATGAGCGAGCAATAAATTGGAAAGGTGGCAACGATTTCTGTCACATGGGGCAATTGTTTGAATCATTACAAGGAAACCGTCGCATTCCCTATCACTTCAGTGGTAGTTATTGTGAAATAATGATGTAAGTGACTAAAAAGTATGCCACAAAAATATCCCACGTCCTTAACTCAACTACGACCAGTTGTCTTCTTGCAACCAAATTTCCTCATGTGACAGCCCATTTCTTCCTACGACATGTATTTATCCTTAGACGCATTTCTTCCCTTGTGACAGACGAAGAATGCGTGCCACCATTTTTCTTTTGCGACAGACAGATAGTTTGCGAACACTTTTCTTTTTCCTCAACAAATGCATTGTTTGCGACACAAAACTAAAACATTCATAAATCTGCATATTTTTTGTCTTTTTCTTTTCTCTCCTTTTCTCCTCTTTTCTCTTCTTTTCTCTTCTTTTCTTTTCTTTTCTTCTTTTCTTTTCTTTCCTTTTTTTTTTAGTCGTCCAAGTCACAACTATCCTAGTAAGGAATTAGCTGACTTCCATTCACCAATCCTTTGAAAGGTGTTCCATCTAATTTCTCCAGCTATACTGTGTCTCCTTCTGTGATTTGAATGACAACATAAGGCCCCAGCCAATGTGTTTTTATATTTCCAGGATGCGTTAAGAACTTGTTATCATAAAGGAGGACAAGTCCTCACACATGAAATTGCTTATTCTTAATGTGCCGGTCATGCCATACTTTCTGTCATTCCTTCTCAACATTTTGGTGATAACCTACAACAAAACGTTCTTCCTCCAACTGCACAAGCTACGACAATCTTTTTTCAATTGCACCACTATCAGCCATTTTAGTTATTACAACAATCCTTAGAATGGGTACAGTGTATTCCATCTAAATAACAACCTCTTGTCCATACACTAGCCAGAATGGAATTCGTCATGTCAACTTCTAACAGGTCGTGTGATAATCCCACAGTACCACAGAAATTTTATGGTCCCAGTCGTCTCTTTGAACATTGAAAATCTTTGTCAATGTGTTCTCCAAGATCTTGTTGAATGCTTCGACAACACCATTCGCTTGTGGGTGATATGGTGTTGTCTTCTTATGTTAGATCTGGAATTCTTCAGTTAATTCTTTGATCAACTGATTGACAAAATGTGTGCCCTGGTCACTTATCAAAATCTTTGGGCATCTGAATCTAGTGACAACAATTGTCAAACAGAAATTTGGCAGCAGTCACAGCAGTATAATCCTTTACTAGCGCTGCTTTGGCCCATCTAGTAGGTGGAGAATTGTTGTAACACTACTGCCTAAGGACCTTCATTTGCTGCAAAATAGTGATGTTGTGTCACCATTGATTTCTATTAGATGGTAACTTTCTACCAAATGATTTCAGATGATGGAATTTATATAAAAGATAATAGGCCATCTCCTCCTAGATTTTTATGAAATCTTAGTTGAACAGATGGGCTTTTTTACTTCTAGCTTTATCACCCAACCCCAAGAAAATAGTAATTAAAAAAAGGTTGGCTTCACACAACAAGATAAAAGGTGCAAATGAAGGCATGGGGAGAGCTAAAGTAGATGAATATATCTCAAACAAAGCCCTTTTTTCATATACATGATCCAATGATCATCTCCATATGAATTCCTTCCGCAGATTTCCTATGTTGCATGGGTAGGTTTTGGTGCGAGTACATGTATGATAAAGATGAAAACTTTTGGAAATATAGGCATGGAGGTACATCAGTACCCATGTAACTATGTATATTTATTAATTCCTATGGGTAAGAAAAAGAGAACTGTTGGACCAGGAAAGGGCATAACGAATAAAGTGCAAAAGAAACAAATTTGCACAAGGAGGAAGAAGAAGCGCAAGCGCAGGAAGAAAGAGAAAATGCGCGACAGAGTGAAGGAAGAAAAAGAGAATATGCAAGCATGCAAAAAAGTAACAACTAGAAAGCAACAGGGCTAGAAAGAAATAGATCAAAAAGATCGTGGATGCTAAAGTCGGTGTAAGCTAGCAAACGACGCATGTATGAAAGAATATTTGTAAGTCAGGACGATAGCGCCTTGTGTCAGTCTATGACAGTGTAACCATTTTTTATGGATGATAACGACCTACACTAAGTGAACTGTATGTAGTCGACCCTGCATAGTCTTGTAGAAGTTGTAAATAGGAGGAACCCGCTTTGTATAAGGGTTAGAAAATAATTGAAGAAATCAGAGAGAAGTTAGATAGTAGTGTTGTAGTAGGTTGTTGATCCGCGGAACCCGTTTTGCAGAAGGGTTTTCGATCAGTAGGATTCAATCTGCAGTTGAGTGCACAGATAGTAGAGTAGAAGAGTCGATCTAGGCTATGTGCAGATCAGTAGGAGAGTAGAGTAGAAGAAGAACACAATAAAACCAGAGAGCATGAGAGAAAGAAAAAGTCTGAGCTGAAAAGACATATCTCAAACAGTCTATAGTCAAGTCACAGACTGAAAGGTGCCATATATTTCTCATGTCAGATGAAGAGCACCTTTGTGGTTCTTCCCGGTTGGGTTTCCACATTACATCTTGTGTGGAATGAATGTGCTTGTTGAATATTGTGGGTTATTTTGTATTGTTTATGTTTATTGCTTAAGTGAATGTCGCAATATGATGAAAACAGTTGAATGAATGAATGATTTAAGCACCGTCGAAGCATTTTGTACTATTTCACGTTCACTTACTGTTAAATTGCTAAGGAATAAGTTGTGTCCCACAGTTGCGCCACTGCCGAGTTATTAAAAAGACTCTAACCTTTCGATTATGTCGAGTATCCTGGTTATGCACCAGGGGACTATAATCCCTCGTCGACTGTAGAAACATGGTTCTGGCATTTACCTATTAAGATATCTTGGGTGAGACTGCACCTATGACATAGGTGTTTCCGACTGAGCTTTCTCTTTCAGGCCAATATCTTTGGGTGTTTTGTTGGTTTTGTGGGTTTGTTGAACATGGGTCACAAGGGTAAGGAAAATTAGCCAACAAGAACTATCAGAATCATAGGTCATTTGGCCTAGGGCAAGCTATTACTAGTGGGAGTTTTTCAACCAAGGTAAAGGAATAACATCGATTCCACAAAGTTAAATTATAGATATAGCTACACACCCTTTTAGAAAAATCAGTTCAATATATAATTACACGTCCATTCACAAGATGACTTCAAGAAAGGGTTACATACCCAGTGTTGTGAAGTGCTAGTGAAGAATTGACTACAATCCCATCAAATAAAATGAAGACGAAGTCCATTGGATGATCTTGTTGTCTGGTGGAATGACGTTTCATAGATGAGCTTGTGGGCCAGTGGAATGACGTTTCACAAGTGATCTTGCAGGCTAGTGGAATGACGTTTCACAGGTGATCTTGCAGCCACTACTGTGTGTGGCACATTGCAGTGTCACTTCCATGGGTCTATTGCAACCCTGGTGCATTCGTTTTTGCGGGAGGCATGCATTACCAATGGATTTGTTGTCTCAGGTGTTGTTTGTCGAGTGCTGCCCAACACAAATAGTAATATGGTGGGGAAAGTCAATTTTTGTCTTATGTATATAAAATAGTCTCTCATATGAGAGTTTAAGAAATAATCTTATTTCTTGTCTAAGAGTTTTGGTCGAGAGTTTGTTTGGTGGGTTTGATAAAACTCTTGGGAAAGAAAAAAATAAACTCTCGGACCAGAAAATTATTAGCCCAACATAAACCCAACCAAACTCTCGGATGAGAAACTTTTAAACTCTCAGGCGAGAAAATGGTTTGACTATTTTCTCGAATGAGAAATTTGAAATGAAAATCAAAATCCACTACATTGTGAAAAAAATGTATACCAACTTCGCGAATTCACCCTCCACTAAGACTGACTCTAAACAACTGACAAATACACTCCTAGTCACTAGATAACTTGAATTCGTCAACACTGACCCAAAATGCCATAACTAACTTGAATTACCCATAAATCACTCCCCTTGCATGAAGGTAACATTAATTTTACCTATTGACTCAAATTTTCCCAAATCCAGTTCCATGAACTCAATATAATTTGAATTGACCCAAAAATGCTCAAATTAACTAAGGGTGACTCGAATTCATCTCATTAACTGAAGACCACTAACTTTAGACACTTATTAACTAGGGACAACTCCCAATTACCCAATTATCTTCTTCAATTTGTATACACATGTGTTGTAGGGCATCAATTTGTTCAATTAATCCTTATGCATCCAAATCCCTTTGTATTCATTAGGCCCAAAATGAGCGAAACTTAATAACAAAAAAAATTTGAAAGTATCAAGCCTGATAATCCTTACGAGCATTATGTTGATTAGCTAAATTTCTGTAGGAAAATGCCAATGCACATGTTATTCATAAAAGATAAGAGGAAATAAGCCATAAATAAAATTGTAAGTCATGGGGAAAGTAAAATGCAAGTCACGAGGGAGGTGCAATGCATGTTGGGTTAGCTACAAATGGTTTTGATCAATCTAGTTGCTAATGCATGGATTTTTGGAGAAGTTACATGCTTCTAGGTGAGTGGTGATTTGTAAATGCACTTGGTTTCTTATGATGGAGACATTTTAATGTGACAAGGGCTACAACAAATTATATGTCAGAGCTATAAAGACTCATCCAAAATCAAGCGATGTTGTTATAATCATTATCACCGTGATAATTGATGTCATAGGCATTTACATTGAATTTATGGAGTAATGAATATGCTTGAAAATCACATACTTAACAAATTTTAATTAAGGACATTTTTTGTACGAATGGAAAATATAATCATCGTTAGAAAAAATAATTTGAAAGGTTCGAAACCTGGAAATATCATGTGAAAGTATACAATTGGTCCACGTATCAAACACAATGTTTGATATTTAGGTTAAAGTTCAAAAATTTTCATACAAAAAAAATCATGCTAATGGTTCAATTTGAAAGGATTGATATGAAAAAATTTGCATATCAATGGAAAGTAATCACTAATAGTCCCTATTGAAGACATGTAGGGACTAATAATAGGAAGAATTTAAGAGTTGCACGTGATATTGGATTAGGAAAATAAGTTGCTTGTCATAAAACAAAAGATAGGGAATTCCTTTTTTAGCTATATTCACAACTTATGAAAACCTTGAGAATATAACCACACCTCAAAGAGTCATCGTGAAAGTAAACCACATGGTGTTCATAATGCCCACAATGAACATCTTCTCAATCCCAAAACCCAAGGTGGTAGATATTCCAATTTCATGGTGGCGAGGTCAATGTCTATTAATTTTTTTCATAGAGGAATATATTATTTTCCTTATATGACGTTTTATAATTAATTTTATCTAATTTTTTATATGGTAACTTCTAGTTCTTCTCATTTTGTGTAATATTTCCAATATCTATGTCATAATCAATTAACTCACCATGCACTGAGCACCTAAAACTTTGTATCATCCACTAAGCACCTAAAACTTGTTCTAAAAATACTTTGTAATATTATAAAAGGTGGAGACAAAGGTTTGTTGTAACAATAATTTAGTTTGGTGATCATATGCTAGGGTTTGAGTTTGGCTAGATGCCATAATGGACACCACATATGAAATTATCAAGAAGATTTCATTCTAGGCTTTTGAGGATGACTATTGTTTTCTCAAGAGTTTCCTCAATGATGTTGTTTAATGTGAAGTTGGCCAATAATCTATTGAGCAAGTCGAGAGATAACAAATTCTTCCATAGTTAAGGAATTCTAAATATTTACACAAGTAGGAATGCGTTATGACCCCCCAAGGGGTAATTAAGGGCTCGAAGGGCCCATTAGAGTAGTAATAGAGGCCATTCAATCTAAAGTGGACGAAGTCCACTATTTTGTTATTATTAAATAAGGTCCAGTATGTTGATAAATAAATGTATGGGACCTTATTAAAGAAGGTCCACTAACTAGTTAGGAGATTAATATGGTATTATAATTATATAAATAAGGATGAATTCCTCCTTCTGAGGTGTGGAGAAAAATATTGTATGTTCAGCTTATCTCATTAGGAGGTAGCCTCCTTGAAGAGGTAAGCGAGCAAGAGTTGATTCCTCCATTAAAAGAATTAATATCGATCACAATAATAAAGTTGGAGCTTATTGGATATCTCATGTGTTGTTTACATTCCTAATATATTTTGTGAATGATCTAGATTTAATATTTGGTTTATAACAATTGGCATTAAAGCCACTTTCTTGGGACACAATAGTGGAATATTTTTTCTCCTTTTAGAAGATTTTTGAAAAGAGAAAAAGAAGGCCACGACATTTGAATATATTTCTAAGTCATTTCCATTAGAATCTCCAATGTCTAATTCTATATTTGAATTTGTCTCTGAAAAAATTATACAATTTCTAAAAAAATCACTCAAATTCAAGTTTGAGAGAGGGAGATATGAGCATTTGAAATATGTAATTTTTGCAAGGTTTCAGGTGACAACGACAGACCTTGTAGAGGTCATAACTTTTGACAAAGGCCATTAGAAAGCTAAATGTTGGCACATTTACATAATATATTCTAATCCCTAGTTCCAGTGACTCACCACTCTATTATTATGTTGGCAACAATTTTACCCTCTTTGTGAACATAAAATAGTTAATATTATATTTAATAGTATTAATATTAAATATTATTAAATATAATATTGACTATTTTATTTTAGTTCTTAGAGAAAATAAACTACAATGCTTCAAGGGCGAAGTGTCTCAAAGAAGGTAGATATGTTGTGAACATAANATTTAATAATGTTTAATATTAATATTTCTATAATTAGGAATAAGTGTTTGAAAGGGACACGACTTTTTTTTTTTTTTTTCAGATGAAAAAATACCAGTCTTTGATATTCAAAAGAATCAAAAGACATCTTTTACAAAATACAAGCAAGTAACTGTTCAAAAACTGCCCCACCCATTTAAAATAGGATGAGACAGAAAGTCAGCCAAATCATAAAGAAGTCAACACAAAGTCTGATCATTAGCAGACTTTCTCATCATTCCTGGAAGAACCAGGTCAGAAAATATTCGGTAATATCAGAAGTACCCTACAAACATACAGTCCAGAGGAGCAGCAAATAGCTAGCTGAAAGTCACAAAAATATGGACAATGAACTACTAGAAACCAATCAATCATTCCAATGCTAAAATTAGCATATAATGAGCCATCAAAAATGGTGTTATATGGCCATCAAAAAAGAGTAAAGGGACCATCTCCTATGACCATACCATCCAAAGTTTCTGTGAAATAACCTTTACCCAATTCCAAATTGAGTGCCTTTTTTGATAAACCGTCAGCTAGCATATTGTGCTCCCGGAAAATATGATTGAAGGTCACCGGTGGAAATAGCAGCAGCATAGAAAATATCTCATCGCACCAATGTTTCAATGAGGGTATCTCGAGTGCAGAAAGTCTTTTAACCCAAGAGATAATCACCATTGAATCACCGAGAATCAACTGGATAGGTAGTCCCATCAGCAAACTAACTCTGAGAACAGACCACAGTGCCAGCAGTTCAGCACGGGTGTTGGTGTTGTTCCCACAGCCCACAGAAAAACTAAGAAAATGTGTATCACTGATATAGATAACAAAACCTGCACCTCCATTTTGTAGCTGAGCAGCACCATCAAAATAACCAACAGGAAAAATGTGAAAGGGCTTAGGACCGATATGTCTACAAGTAGTTTTTAATCGGGGCATAGGATGGATGGCAAGGCAGCTATCAATGCTGGATATAATGAGGGAGGCCACAGGTTTATCATTATCAAAGATACATCTATTACGGAGGAGCCATAAGTACCAGAAGACAACGACTGGGGTATATCGAAAGGATGCATGAAGTGCTGTGGTACTAAACCAATGTGAAAGGTAAGACAAGACAGAGCTGTGCGAAGAGAAGGAGAAACCCAAAGAGGTCGAGAAATGCTTGAGGATTTTTAATGAAAATGGACACTGCAAGAACAAATGACCACAGCCCTCAAGACTGCTTTTGCAGAAAACACATCTACTAGGCCCAGAGATACCGCGGGATTGGAGGTGATCCCATGTGAGGATTCTGTCTTTTACCAGCAGCCAAGAGAAACATATAATCTTCAGAGGTAATTTCATGGCCCACAGGAGTGAACAAACCCGAGTATGTTCATCAGCAGCAATGTCGTGGAATATACAATCATAACCCCGAGCCGCGCAGAGAGGACCAATATAATTACCAAATGACCACAGAAGTGAATCATTTTCCTCGCTCAGACTGATTCTATTGTAATTCAGGCCCCTTATATATGTATTCCAAAGATTTCTCCAGTCTCCTCCTAAATCCAGCTCTACAGCTGAAAACCATTGACCAGTCCCCTGATTTTTTGCCTGATCTAGTGTGCTAATCCCATAATCTTCAAGGTATGTTCGCAAGTCATCCGGAAGAATGAAGGAACAGCCAAGTCCAACAATGGGGTCCGCACCAACGCGAATCTCAGTGCCTTTCCCCACCCGCCAAATTAATCCTTTCCCAATCCAATGTAAAGTGCCCAAAAAGCCTTTCCAAATGTATGAGATATTCCAATGCCTGAAAGATTTAATCCTGTACCAATTATATACTGACATATTTTTCATATATTTAGCCTTCAGAATCTGATGCCAGATGCCCCCGTTGTTCATGGCAAACCAGAAGGTTTTCATCTGGAGAGAAATACAGAAAAGAGGGAGATGTTTGATACCCCATCCCCCCTGGGAAGTATGGCGAGCCAGATAATGCCAATCAATCAAATGGAACTTCTTTTTTTTATCTGAGGACCCCCAGAGGAAAGAGAAGATGAGAGATCTGAGCTTGTTCAAAATGGATGATGGGATATGATAAAGAGCACACCAATAAACCGGCAGGCTAGTAAGAACAGAACGTACCAAAACTAAACGACCTCCCAGAGATAGAAGCCGATTTGACCAATGGTTGATACGGCTCTCGAATTTATTGATGAGCCAAAACCAATCTTTTGTAAGATAGCCGGAGGGCTTCAAATGAAATCCAAGGTAAGTAAAGCCAAGATTGAGATGAGAGAAGCGGTATGGCAAGATACCCGAGATTCTGCTCAGCAAAGATGCATCCAGATCATAATGAAGGAAACAGGACTTATCCACATTTATTTTCATACCAGATGCATCACAGAAGGTTTCAAGGATGACCTTAAAAGCAATCCAATCCTCAAAAGTACCCATCCCAAAAAGGATCACATCATCTACAAAGAGCAAGTGAGTGAGAGAGAGATGTGATGAAATCTTAATGCCTTTTATAACACCATTTCGCTTAGCATCCTCAATCAGAAGGCTAAGTCCCTCAATGACCAAAATAAAGAGTAAAGGGGATAAAGGACAACCCTGTCGAATACCCCGGGAAGCGGAGAAGAAGGAAGATGGCGAGCCATTGACAAGGACAGCAAAATTGGCAGAGGAGATGCATCCCAAAATCCAATTAACACCCACCAGAGGGATTCCAATCTGAATAAGAATCAGCCTGATGAATGTCCAGTTCACCCTATCAAAAGCCTTAGTCAAGTCCAATTTAAGGATAAGGGTAGACTTCTTCTTCAATTTAACAAAATGGAGAACTTCTTGTGTGATGGCAACTGGCTCGTGAATCAGCCAGTTCTTGAGAAAGCCAAATTGCTAAGGAGAGATAGAGGAGTCCATGAAGGGCTTAAGCCTTGTTGCAGCCACTTTTGCGATCAATTTGTAACAGAGATTGCATAGGGAGATGGGCCGTAAATATCCAAAACAAGAAGGATGTTCAACTTTGGTATAAGTGCAATAAATGTAGAGTTTAGTGCAGTAGCAACTTTTCTCAAGATACGAGAAGCTTCCACCAAATTCACCAGGGAGGGACCCATAATCTTAAGAAAATGTAAATAAAACTCCACCGTCCAACCATCTGGTCCAGGAGCTTTATCCTTTTTGAAAGACCTCAATGCCCCCTCAATTTCAGATAGGGTAACAGGACAGGTAAAAGAAGATCGATCTTCCACAGATAGATAAGAGGGGAAGAGACGAATGACTTTCAGTTGAGCTGTGAGAGTGGTAAGACCATCATCAGCAAAGATATCTTTAAAATGGTGAACCCCCAGATCTTTTATGCCTTGATCATCAGAAATCCAGTTACCAGAATCATCCTTTAAGCTCCAAATTGCATTTTGATTTTTCCTAGCTGTGGCAACAGCATGGAAAAATTTCATATTTGCATCACCCACACTAGCCCAGGTTACACGGCTTTGAAGTCTAGCAGAGTTCAGTTCATGTGTTAAAAGCTTGTGATAATCTGCTTTAAGGTCATTTAACCTGTACTGAAGGTCCCGTGGCAGAATGGCAGATCGAGTAGTGGAGAGAATGTCATTTATCTGCTCTACCAAAAGCACATATTTTTCCTTCATTCTCATAGTCTCCTCCCTGGTCCAAACCTAAACCTTTTCTTTTATGTGGCGCAACAGAGATGAGAAATCTATCATATATTCCAAGGAGGGCTCCAGCATAGAAGTGGACCAAGTATCACGAATCAGATTATCAAAGAGCTCATTTCCCAGCCAAGAATGGTTAAATTTAAAAGGAAAATGGCAAGGACCTGAATTTCTTCCCATTCTAGTAAAATGGGGAAATGGTCTGATATGCCACATCTATGAGCCCACACCTGATGACGAGGCAAACAGGAAACGAGATGATCAGATAGTAAGAACCGGTCCAGTCTTTTAGAGATGCCCTCCACCCCAGCCCTACCATTTCTCCAAGTAGGGCTAGCATAAGGTGGTGCAATGTCCACAAGATGATGATCAGAGAACAAAGAGGATAGGAATGGGCCCAAAGGGTCCGGTAAGGCTTTAGGGCCCCAGATCTCGGAGTTACACAAAGTAAAGTTCAGGTCTCCAGCAAGTATGAGGTTTGGAAGCGAGAGTAATCCTCCCGAAGCGACAGCATTCCAAAATGTATCCCGCTGAAGGTAAGGACCATAAACATTTAGTATGGAGACAGGTAAAGGATTCCCCCTCATCGAAACATTTAGAAGGATTCCCGCCAGGGTATGGTAAGCTTTTCATTTAAAGACCCGGGGGTTCCATCCAGTGAGTAAGCCACCCGAGAGACCCGCAGAGTCCAGCGCACAAAATTTCCACCCAGGACACAATTTGGAAAATGCAAAGAGAGCCGGGTACATGCTAGTCATAGTTTCCTGTATTAGCACCATATCCGGAGAGAGAGAAACCAATAACTGGTGAAGGCTTTTCTGCTTGGGCGAGCCTCCCAACCCCCTGACATTTAGAGACAGGATTCTCATAAGGTATCCGAAGGAGATGGGGTCAATGCTCTAAGAACCCCCTGGTTTGTGGACCCCGACTTCCGAGACACATTCTTAAGGCGAGAGGAGAAAGGTGTGTGAGGAGCAGGAGCAAGTGACTCAGGTAAGATCGACGGTGGTTTTTTCTTCTTTCTCCTAATGGTGACATTCTCAAAACAGATAGAATCTAGAGGCAGTACCGAAGGCGTCTGAGGAGTCTTGTCAGTGAAAATGTTCAAAGATTTGTGGAGTGAAGGATCAGAAAATGAGGGGGCCTCAGTCGGACTGTGTGGAGGAGAGGCTGACAAAGTACCAGAAAGGGTAAGCGGAGGGAAGTCCGACGACGAAAATAAGGGCCGGATAGGAGCAGCATTATGACCGAGTGGGGGTGTTGGGGAGACTTCTAGAGGGGAAGCTACACTGCATGGCTCATCAACATGGGTAAATACAACCCCAGAATCCTGCACAGAGATAGATGACAGATTAATATCGCAAGTGACCAATGGACAGGATGTCGGGGTGTCAGGTAAAGGGGACGACGACATAGGAACAAAGTGAGAAGATTCCTTTACCACAATATCCGCCACCTTTTCGTCAGGAGGAGAGCGAGGAGGTAGAGTGGTATCTGAAGGCACCTCATGGTGAGTTAACAAAGGTGGTGAGGCTCCAACAACCTCGAGATCGAAAGAAGCTCCAGCAACCACATGGGTGACCTCCACAAGAGGGGTAGAGTGACTCGTGGAGGGAAAGTCAGTGGCAGGAAACAACACAGGGGAGGATCTCTGAGCGAAAGAGTCACAATAGGCGATCTCAGAAGCATAAGCATCATCAAACATAGCACAAGCATTTTTCAAGTTATCAACAGATGACAGAGGGATAACCGATGGTTGTCTTACCCGATGTGGACCCAGCGCAGGGGATGGAGGCGACCGAGCAGCGAGTGGTGAAGGAGTGCCAGTCGAGCTAGAAGATAGACGTAGCGCTAGGCAGAAATGCCTCAAGTGTCCAATCTCCCGACAACAACTACACCAAAACGGAACACCCTGGTAATCAATACGCTGGGAAATAATTCTTCCATCGCACAGAATATCAATGTCAGCCGGTAGCCCAAGAGAGGTATCTAATTCCACCAGTATCTTGGCTATCCACTTATCGAAGACATTCATAAAATCTTCATCTACCGTGATGAAACGTCCAATCATATCACCAATGCCTTGCAGAATCGCGTGGTTCCAAAGAGGAAAAGGCAAACCTGGTAGAAGAGTCCAGAGATGTCTCTTCCAAACCCTCTCCCTGGCCGGATCGAAATTAACATGCCACCTCTCAAGAACTAATGAACCCTTACCTACCCTCCACGGCCTGTTCAGAACAGATGTCGCATGCCCATCTTCCAAAAATACAAATACAATCCACCCACGGACCAGTAGACTAATAGTAGGTACGTAATGAATGAGAGGCTTCCACTTCTCAGTGGCCCACTTGACCCATTGCTTCTTGTCCAGAGATACATATTCGAGTCTCCCGACGAGGGCCCTGGAACACAGCGCTTCAATCCTATCAAAATATATGTCTTTTCCTACCACAAAATTCAATCTGTCGTCCCTCGCTTTTAGAGATTTTTGCTTTCTTTGCCTTCTAAATCTTCCAACATAACCGCCATCCACCATGTTGACAGCCAAAAACGTATACCTCCCGGAACAAGTAATACCCCAGACGACCCACCACCACCAATGTAGTAACTGCTCACCTGAGCGGCAACTGAGATACAGAGGAAAGAATGACCAGGAAAGGTACCCACCCCAAGTGGTAAGTGGTCACAACAGAGATCCAGTGCCCAATAACCCCCCCAGAAAGACAGAGGGCAGACCCAAAGCACCAGAGAAGTAAAAATACGATGTGGTGACCCCAGAACTCACCGAGCAAGATACCACAGCCGCCCAATACCCATACCACCCTCAAAAAACCCCAGAAATAGACAGTCACGTGAAAAATAGAACACAAGACCCGCAACTATGTACCCGACAGAATCATAAGGCAGTCATAAGCTGCACAGTCACAGAGCAGGCGAAGATGAGCCCGAAAATAAAATCAAGCCATCCGACACAGATTGAGACAGTTCAAGTAGGGTCAATCCAACAGAAGCCCACGGGAGTTCTAGTGACTAGGATGAGATAAACAGCACAAAAGCGTAGAAAAATACAGAAAGTCAACCCCACAGTGCAAAAACCCAGGTGACAAAACCCACAGCATACGCCGAAAACAAAATTTACTTCCCACTTGTTTATGCTGGTTGGTACTAGTCCTCAGCTATGAGGAGGGACTCCAGCCAATGTATGCCATAG
This sequence comes from Pseudotsuga menziesii, assembly GCA_001517045.1. NCBI lineage: Eukaryota > Viridiplantae > Streptophyta > Pinopsida > Pinales > Pinaceae > Pseudotsuga > Pseudotsuga menziesii. The sequence goes on along the minus strand of LPNX011119790.1, from coordinate 264,409 downwards.
GTCTCCAACCAACAGATAAAAACCAAGAAAAGTAGTCAAAATGTGATGTGCACCACGCTGGATACAACCAGTAATTGGGTCATAGGAGGGACACGACAACCAAGTAGAAGAATATAAACAAACCCACAAGATACAAAAATAGACTGAAGAGGAAAGCAGTTCAGCAAAAAGGACAAAAGTAACCCACAAAATGTAACGGCCACCCCAATAATTCCGCTGGATAGTTATGCCGTGAGCGTCCACCCTCAACACTGCTCATCGCAGTCTACCGCGCTTCGACTCATAAAGGGACACGACTTTATGTAAAGAGTCACCACCAAGCCTATCTAAGCTATGCTCTTCTTATTGTAATGCATCATATCAATTTTATTCAATAGAATATTGTACACATACAATTAATGCATTTATTAATTTCAATCATTAAATGTTTAAGCTTCCGCAATACATGTGCAACAATGGTATCATAGCCCTTTTCGTGGGCACTTCCATTGATTTTGGCCTTTGGATATTACCTTCTCAAAGCTTCTTTGAACATTGGATTTTGGCCATCAATTCCAAAGCTTCTTTGAATCAAGGTCATTGACCACATTTAAGGTTCTGGCCATTTTCAAAATCAAATCTTTATGAAGAAATTAGTCTCATTGGCTTCATCACTCCATGGATATTAAGTTCGCTTGGGGGCTTGGCGTTGACACAAACAATATGGTTGAAGCCTTCGCTTTATGGCAAGGACTGAGGATAGCCAAGACGCTGGGAATCTCCGAGTTAACTATTATTGGAGATTCTAGAATTGTTATTTGCGCTCTAGCTGAAAACCTTATGCCCAATCATATGGCCTTGAGGCAGCTAATTCACAAGATCATGGTGCAAGTCTCCTCCTTCAAAAAAATCAATTTTTTCCATGTGTTGAGGAAAAATAACGCTAAAGCAAACTATGAGGCTAATAAAGGCTCCTCCCTTAGCCCTGGGGAGCTTATTCTCAATGACCAGGGTTCTTTCTGCTCACCCCCATAGGCCCGAGGTCTTATTGTGGGCTTCCCCTATGTGGGTCCCAGTCCGACGGTCCGCTTCGTGCCGGTTGGACGCAAGGACAAATGGCATTTGCAGTTCACGTGGACTGGTGTCGGTTGATGAGGCGAGTTTAAATGCTTGGCCTAGGCAGTCTTTTCAACAGGTGCGAAGACAATTGCCTCTGCTCAATTCTGTCACGCGTCTTAAGGTTTTCAGGACAGGGACCTCATGTCTGCACATGGTTTGGCGTCGGGGGGAAATGTTGATTTAATCGCTTACCTTGATAAGGCAAAATCTACATGAGTCCTGTTGAAGCTGGCCGAACCGAATGTTATCATGGCAGTATTTATTGTTCACACATTTGAAGTTATGATGGCATCTGGTGAGAAGGTGAGAGGAGTCCCATTGAACCTGGAACACTCAAGCATTTTCATAATTGCTCGCGCGCTGGAAATTAAGGGGATGCCAAGCTCCTTGGGACTCATGGATTTAAAGGGTTGGAATGCCGAGAATGGAAGCATGTTGAATGCAGTTTTGCTTGGCTCTCTCCAAGATCTCTGTCAACTCGTTGCTAAGAGTTTGCTGATAATCAAGATGGAAGCGGGGTCCTCGTCCGCCATTGCGCCTGTTAATCCAAATCCTGTGGAGACAGAAGTGAGAGAACTGAAGCAAGATCTCAAGACACTGCAGAATTAGGTCAATGCTATTGATTATGAAGGCAGAAGGAGATTGGAACATGTGAATAAAGATTTGGCCTTCGTTTGCAAGAAATTTAAGCGGAAGGTGAAGCGGACTGAAAATTCGTTAACCAGGCAGATAGTCGAGCTTGAAATAAAGGTAAACAAGCTTGCTCTCAAACTTGTCAAACATGAAGCCTCTAGTACTGGTATGTCCTCCAGCTCGGACGGATAGAAGTCGTCTCTAGAAAGTGCTCTGGCTCGTCATCTTGCATGTACATGCCTCTCTGTTAATTTGCATAGTTATAGTTTCTCAGTTAATCTGCATAGTGGTAGTTTCTCAGTTATTTTCTATGTTATGAATGGGTTTAAGGTCTCAGACTGCTTATGTTGCCGCTTCCACAAGGGCATTTTTTGTGGCTTAAATGCCCTTTGCCACTCCCACAAGGGCACCTCTGACTCCTCTGGTACCTAAGTCTTATGTTTTTCTACTGCCGCTACCATGAGGGTATTTTGTAAGTCGGACCCTTTTTGGTGGTTACACCACCTCCCAATATAATATAACCGCTTATGTCTAAAAAAAAAACAATGACATGAAGATCGAGCTGGCCCATTAAGTGAATTGGTAAGTGGCCTTTTTTTGGTTGAGAGTTTTAGAAAGTCACAAGTTTAATTCCATCTAATTGTTATACCTTGTACTTGGGTATTTGTGACAACGATTGATAAATATTAATTTACCGTATAGTTCCAACCATCCAAGTAAATATATTATTTATGAAAACCCAAAAGAATTATAACCAAAGCTAAAAAAGTTAAAGTTAAAAAACACATTTAAAAAAAATCATATAATTATATATATTTATCAATTTTATTATATTATAATTATATATATTTATCAACTTTATTATATTATTACTATCCAAGTAGATACCAAAAGTTATTACATCAAAGAGGGATGTGTAACTTCTTTCATGCACATCTTAGAGTTGACACATATCCCTTATAACAACAATAATAAAATATTATTAAAAATAACATATCGACTCAAATTTATATTCTAAAAAAATTACACCTCAAAAAATCAAATCCATCTCTACACTTAATAAATCTTTTTTAAAATAAATCATTATCAAAACCCAAATAAATTATAACCAAATCCAAAAATAAAAGTTAAAAATCTCTATTAAAAAACCATATCAACTTTATCGTATTATCATGTGAAAGTCACGGGTTCAATTTCCTTTTAATTCGGGAACCTCATGCTCAAGTACTTGTCACAACGATGGGTGACGTAGCAATTGACAAAGATTGGTGAGGTAGTAATTCATTATGCAGTTCCAACCATCCAAGTGGATATCAAAAGTTATTTATGAAAACATAAGGGAATTAAAGCAAAGTCAAAAGAGAAAGTTAAAAATCTCTCCATTACCAAAAAAACCAGACAATTATACGCATGTGTCAACGTCTTCATATTGTCATGTGACCGAAATATACCTAATAATACCAAAATATAAACATTATTACTTTAACAATGCATATAGATACTATCACAATATTTCATGAACAACATGAAAATGACGTAGGTCATTATTTTTCCAACTCTTGTGTGAAGTACATTATTTTTCCAACTCTTTCGTGAAGTACATTAAAGCACTTTAATGTACATCATGATACGTATCTCATGAAGTGTGAAATGTATCTTAGGAAGTGGGTCGGTTGTGGTTGTCTCTAACGCGGATTGATATTTATGACTACTTTGATATGATATGTATTATATACATTGTATAATGACTAAAAGAAAAGGAAAAAGTACATTAAATTATTATATAGATATATAAATTTACAACTACATAAAGTTGAAATTGTAAGGCAAAAAATATTTTACATGCAGTAGAGTAATAAATGCTGTGGCGGCTGCAGTGTGAGCTGTTGGATCTCAATCTGTTTGAGATTCAACGGTCCACACTGCAGCCGCCACATCATTTATTACTATGCTGCATAATGAATATTGTTCGCCAAATTGTAATGCCTCCATTTGGACTTGTACATTGTACTGGTAGTCAGTGTACTTATACTCAATGTTCTATTAAAATTAGTTTTACACTGTCTATTTTTAAATTTATTTTTTATATATTTTGCATAAACTCATACACTATCAAATTATAATAATAAATTCATAACATTACAATAAAGAGATTTGAGTATTTTCCCTTTTTAAATTGGACTTGCTTTAGATTGATGTTGTTTTAGGTTGGATTTGATTTTCTATGGTTAATTGGACGTTCTTATGTGTGCAGATTGTCTCTTTCACAATACTTATAAATGAATATGCTTCCTCATTCTTCAAGCCTGAAATAGGTCTGAGACAAGGTTTCCCCCTTGCTCTTCTCCTTTTTATTATTGTTATGGAAGGATTCAATAGAGCTCTTTTCCATGAAAGAACTATTGGAGGACTAAAAGGTATTAAAATTGGAGGGAATGGATTGAAGTATCTTGGGTTTATTATTTTTTTTTAACAAAAAGGGTTTAGGAGATTTTTATATAAAAAAAATGAATAACCAAGTATTACAATAGCCTGGACACCAACTTCTCCCAAAGGAAGATCAAGTCCATTCCACCTTGTGCTTCTTTTTCCAATCTATTTTTATCGTCCCCAATTCCTATTCTGTGAGAGCTGAAACTCCTTATAAACTACCCAAGCAAAAAGATATAAAAACAGAGCATTCAAAGAATGTGAAGATATGGTTCACTGTAAAGGAATCCAATTCCTCTCTAGGTCCCGTTGATCACATAATAGGCTTCTGCACTCTAGATCCACTCCCTGGTTGGCCATCCTATCAGCATGTGTGTTGTTTTCTCTCAAAATGTGAAGGAAGTTGATGGCTTTATATTCATTTGCCATGCTTTTTAAAAGCTAATGTGTTTTGGTTATTGGGCTCTTTCTATTCCTTACTAGATTCCTTGCCTCTCCAATAACCATGCACGAGTCTCCAAAGACCGCCAATTTCTCAATGCCTTATTTCCTTGCCAACTCCAGTCATTTTATTAAAGCTAACCACTCTGCCCCATTGTTAGTCTTTTTGCAAATTCCCCATGCATACTCTTTCAACTTGATGCCTTCCGAATTGAAATAGACTCTCCCCGCTCCTACCATCCCTGGATTGCCTTTTGAGGCGCCATCAAAGAATAAAGAGCTGCAACCCAATTTCTTACACCAGCATTTGAATTCTTCTGAATTCATTCTTATTTGCTAGGAATGCAAGGTTGAATTTTTTGGGGGATTAAACCATGGTTGGTATGACAGGAGAACTAGCATTTTAAAGACCTGGTCTCTTTCTTCAAAATCCAATGCTTCCTTATTGATGTTGTTCATTACCTTCATGCATAAGACTTCCACCCATAGCACTTTTGCAGCTGCCACAACTTTTTTCGGACTGTTCTTTTCCCCCTCAAATATCTCTATGTTTCTCGCTGTCCATATCTTCCAGCATATATATCTAGGAAGAGCTTCCTAGGGCCTCGTGAAATCTAGTTTGTTGAGGAGTGAACCTTGATAGTAGTCCTTCCATCTTGCAAAAATATCATCCCAATTCGTTGGCAGAGTCAATTCAAATTGCAGCTGTCACGTACCCCAATTTCAATAACATCTCATGTTTAAGAAAACATTATAATTTACTTTTATTGTAAAGTTTATGACTATTGACCAAGTGGGGTCAAGGATGACTGTAATTAATTATGTTGAATATTTTATTATTTAATAAATAAAAGATGAGACAAATAGCCTAAGGAGGTTGTTGAATGAGTGTCCACTGACCCATTAGGAGGAATAGACTGGGGTGAAAGAAAACTAACACATGGCAACATCCTCAATCACTTCTAGCTGTTACAGGGGGGAAACTTCCCTAATTTTGTGGCCATGTTCCCCAAGAAAGTGAAACAGAGAAGGTGGCTCATTAATTGAAAAACTGACCAAAAATACCTAGGCATGCATATATCTATCCATCGAATTCATCAGGAGGTTGTCCAGTTCTTACCTTGTGAAACTTCTGAAGTTGAGAAAGGAGTACAAGAGATTCATTGAGGGGAAATTTAGAAGTGGTTTGAGTGTTAAGACTGCTTTCAGAACTAGTGCAGCTTGATAGCTGACTTATTTACTGCCGAGGATAGAAGTATTGTTGTTAAGTACTTATGTTGAGTTGCAAGGGTATTTAATCACATTTTTCCATAAAGTGCATTCATCACGGTGGATCAGTAGACAGGCTCGGGGGTCCTAAGACAAGCAGTTCAGCTATCTTCAAGAAAAGGTTGTGTGGAACGGGCTCCTTGGGTTGTTTGTCTCTTCTACAAATTACCAGGTTCCATTGTGTTATCTTATTATTTCTGTTTAAGCAAATTACTAGAATGAAGCAGTCATGTTTAGATTTCCTATTAATGCTTAGATACTATGAATCTGCTAGTGGAATGCTTAAGTCTGCATTTACTTAGGAAAGTTTACTTGTATATGACTGTATGAATAAATGAACCTATAATTAGAAATGATTGAATGATGAGTAAAATTTCCTTTCTACATTTTTCCACTCATCTTACGATCAAGTACTCTAGTATAGAAGGATTGTTTAGTTGTAGATAGGAATGATTATACATGGATAAAATGAATCAGAACTATTATCGAGTTGTAGAGTTTCCATTGAAATAAATCAACAATCTTTTCTTCTGATAAGTTTACCATCAATATATTCAAACAACTGTGTTAACATTGAAAGCTTTTACTATTATTTTTCCAAGCTATTTAGTATAATAATCCATTTCTAGAACTTAACCTTTATACAAAAACCTCTAAGGTTATTACATAGAATTCATTATAGTAAGTTGTTTTGTCACACAGTCATTTAAACTGTGTAATATAATATAATAATAATAATTACTGTAATACAATTTATTTATTTACACTCAGTAAAGAAAAACCAGTCATTTTAATACCTAAATCATAAACAAGTATTCTAGATATATTATAGTAAATAATGCACAATTAAAACTCCAATTGTTTCTTTAAAATCATCTCACACTGTAAGTTCATGATGAACAGTGAATAAACTAAAATTATAACATCTATTGTACTATAGTAACTTAAGTACTTAGGAAAACAAACTGAAAATAAACAGTATAACCCTAATATTATTATTAATAAAATGGTAAATTGTTTCTTCTAACCCTACTCTTAAAAATAAACCTTCATAACCATTAACAGAACCTATTTATGAAAAAGGTTAGATTTCCAGTTTTTCCAATTTTAAAAAGAAAACTATCAAAATCTAACTATTGTTTATAAAAACATCGAAAATCAGAAGTTAGCCATTTAACCTAAATATCAAACTTGTTTATTAAAAATAAAACCCTAAGTTAATCTTTTATGGAACGGAATGCTCAAATAAGAATCGTAACAACTTTGCCAATGGTTTTACCCAGTTCATAACCATAGAATAAATTACAACCAAGTGTTGTTATAACAGAAAACTCTTTACAAATCTTAACACACAGTGCAACCGAATTTACAAAAGGAAAATAAATGATAACAAATATTTATGCCCAGGCCTGTAGGCTCTGTCTCTTTAAGAAGAAAGAACCATAAATAGAGTTTAATTTATCAATAAATTAACCAACATTCGCCACATTATCTTCTTCATAAAAACCAAAATGCCTTAACATATTCGTAGCCATGAAGGAGTTACATTGGCCTAGCAAAAAGGCCGAGAAAGCTTCCATATAACTTAACCAGTTTGCAAAACGATAGCAAAACCCTGTAATGGTAATATTCTTACCCTAAGTCGACATTACAAGATCCGTATCCCATTTACAAAACCCTGAGGGCTATCACCAAGGACGGCCTTACGGCCTCCATCATTTTCTTTCCCAAAAACCAAACAACAAGCTGCTACAAGCAGCAAACAATGTAATAAACAAACTACAAATACCATCGACATTACTGCAGACACAATCAACAAAGGGTGTCCAAGGTTGGGATCGAGGCTTACCAATCCTTTCTCGCTCACCCTTAAGCTTCAGTGGAGTCACCTTCAACAAACAACTGGTCTTTGCCAAGAAGTTTTACCTACCAATCAAGCAAACCACAACATCGAATTGTTAGTATATAGCTTGGTATTTTTTTTTTAAAGAAAATAAAAATGCTTGGAGGAGTCATTATGACTCACCAGTTAAGCTTTAAGCATGTTAACACCATGGCCGAGCTTGACGAACTAGAGCTTCAAATCCTGCTAACACCACGACAAACAATAAGTGACCATTGTTTTAACGACGAGCTCAAAAGAATGATTATGGCGAAGAACCAGAACTCTAGAACCTGCTAACGCCACAAACAAACAAAGAATGACAACTATTGCAGAGACCCGCAGAGGTCAAGAGCCTGTCAACATACTCTTCCTTTCCAAAATAACCAACTATGAAGTCAAGCGAGTTCTTAGGGAAAACTTTGTATGTAATTGCTTAGGGTTTAATGCCAAAACCCTCCATCCAACGAGCATCCACCACGTGGATTCCAATTTTTTCGAAATTCTTTTTGATATTGATATAGTTTTATCTACATGTCAACCCTACAAAAATATATAAAGTAATACTATTACATTTGTTAAAAAGTAAACAAAGTATTGTATGCATGTTAAAGCTTAGAACTAATTTATAGTTATGATGTTATGCATGTTGAGGTTTTAGTTAGGATGTAATTGTTATTTTTATGCATCGAAATATATGCCCAGGTTTGCTATTTTTGTAGTTAGTTCTAGTTGCCAAAATAATAATGATAACATTAGGGCTTAGGATGTTTTAAGTTTAACATGGCTAAAGACCATAGTTATAACACAATAGTAATGTATTCAGGATTCTAGTACCACAACAGCTAAACACATGTGTGATAAATAGTCCTTACTATAGGCCTAGGAATTCTTACGCCTCGATGTTTTAGACATTAATTAGCAACACCTTGGTAGTTGAAGCTTGAGTCAAAAGTTTAAAGAACTTTTCTAACTTACTCGTTTAATATTCCGAGCCTTAAATTTCTTACATCATAAACCTGGATGTAAATTTTTACCTATGAGTCTTGTACAAGCATCGGATCTGCGTTAGCTTTGAAAAAGCTAAGTAAGCATTGGGCAAACCTCAAGCCCCCTTCAGTAGGAAAATAAAATAACCATCAGCATCATACACATTCTTACAAACAACCAATTATCTTAATTCAATAATTTGAAACTCATTAACTTTTTATAAACATTTTATTCAAGACTGAAAATCAATATAGATTGAATGCGGTTAGTGGCATGTGACTTACAAGTTAGTAAGTAAAATTCTGTAGCCTTTTTGTTACAATTAACCAAAGAGAATCAACTCCCAAGTTTTATCTTGATGTCTTGTCTTGTAATCTATCTGTTAACTAGACTAAAGTGAATTATTAAACTAGCTTTATGGCCATGATTTAGCATTTAATATCACATAGAAAAATTTTAATTTTTTTGTAAATTTTGGGGATGTTACATATGGTATTAGAGCCCACGTTCAGACACTAGGCCTGAAGTGGCTCAACGCACGTAAACAAAAAGTAAATAGAGAGTATGGATACTGATTTATGATTTTAAATGTTGTTGTACATAATATTTTTTGAATTAGATTTGCAGGTATGGAAGGGATCGAAGAGTATGTTGAAGAGCGGTCCCCGTTAAATGAACAAAATAATTATGGAAGAGAACATGCTAAAGAAGATATAACTAATAACTTATCTGAATTACTGCAAACAGTTAAGGATCTAAAAACTGAAATGGGGACCATTAAAAAAGAAAATGAGAGAATCATAAGAGCTCAGGAGGAGCTGAATCAAATAATGCTGAAAAGTTTTATAATGAAGAAAATGATAAACAAATAGAATCTGACACTACGTCCTATCAACATAAGGGTAAAAGGTCAAAATACTCTAAAATTGAAAACAGCTCTTCTTCTGAAATTAATTGTAACTCGCACAGAAAGAAACACCAGTATTCTAGTGATAGTAGCGAGAGTAATTATTGCTTTACAAAGAAGAAGTACAAGCCCTACGAAGAGATTTCTGGGGAGTTCAAAAATATCAAACTACCAACTTTTAATGGCGAAACAGAAAAAGGAGAGGAAGCCGAAGCATGGCTATCCGAAATGATCAAGTACTTTCATATATATAATTATTCAATTAAGTTAAAAGCGAGGATGGCAATATATAACTTAACTGGAAAAGTCAACATCTGGTGGCAGGATATTAAATGAGTTAAGGGCATAAAAGAGAAGAATTTAAACTAGAGCACTTTTAAAAACTACTTTAAAAAGAAAATTTTGTTAGAACAATATTACAAGGAATGAGCTAAAGAATTTTATGATCTAAGGTTGGGAACCATGAGTATGAAAGAGTTAAATAGTAAATTTTTAAGCTTATTGCGATATGTGCCTTATATTGTTGATGAAAAACCCAAGGTACAACGGTTTCTGAGTTGTTTACCTTTTCATATTAAGGACAAATTTGAATATCATAATCCCAAAACCCTTGAAGAGTTCATACGAAAAGCAAATTTCTACTATGAGCAGAACCGGAAAAGGGAGAACATGCCAAATTGGAAAACAAAAAGGTCTAATAATTTTGAAAAACAAAGAAAGATTTCACACCTAATTAGAAATTTGGGCATAATAAGTCACGCAATTTTCCTGACAAAAATTTGCAAGAAAATAATTTAAAAAGTAACTCACAACAAAACCCTACTGTCACAAGAAATAAATAATTTACAAATAATCACAATAACTACGTTAAAAATAACGAACATAAGGAACTAATAAAATGTTGGGAATGCCAGGGACCTCACTATGCATCAGTCTGTCCTAACAGGAAGAATACCATCAACAACATTCATGTTGTGCAGGAAGATACAACGGTTGATGATTTAGCGAGAGGGATGCCCATAATCAATGTAGCGATGGAAAACAGGCAAGCTGAATATCAGACTTCCATGGTGGAAGTAGAAGGTATGCTGAACCATAAACCTATTTCTATTTTAATTGACCCGGGGGTTAGCATGAGATATGTCTCTCCCAGTTTAGTAGAGAAAAGTAATCTACCAGTGGAGAAATTTGCAAAGTCATGGCTGGTTCAATTAGCTACAGGAGAAAAAAGGAAAGTAAATGATTTTGTGAAAGATTGTACATTAATTATGAATCAGTTTGAAACCTCTGTAAGTTGAATGTACTTCCGTTATGATCCTATGATGTATTAATTGGAATGAATTGGTTGGAACAACATCAAGTAGTGTTAAATTGTTTTGATAAAACTTTTACCTATTTAAATAACGAAGGAGAAACAGTAACAGTAAGACGAATTCCTAGGAAAACAGCAATTAGACAGATTTATTCCTTTCAATTAAAAAGGGATGTTCCGAAAGGATATAAATCTTTTGTTGTAACTATAACTAATGAAGAACACATGAATAAAGATAACAAACTAAAATTAGAAGATATACCAAGTCTCAGAGGTTATTCGGATGTATTTTCGAAGGAAATTTCGGGATTGTCTCCAAAAAGGGAGTTGGATTTCACTATTGAGCTGGTACTAGGTGCGGTGCCTAACTCAAAAGCTTCTTACCGGATGGACATCCTGGAGCTTAATGAGCTAAAATCCCAATTAAAAGAACTAATAGATAAAAAGTATATAGACCAAGTGTGTCTCCTTGGGGAGCACCGGTCATTTTTGTTAAAAAGAGGGACGGTACTCTGCGCTTATGCATTGACTACCATCAACTTAATAAGACGACAATTAAAAATAGATACACATTTCCCCGCATAGATGATTTGTTCGATCAGTTACGTGGAGCAACAATATTTTCAAAATTTAACTTAAGATCCAGTTATCATCAAGTCCGGATTAAGGATGAGGATATTTTCAAGACGGCTTTTAGGACCTTATATGGTCACTATGAGTTCGTTTTCATGCCATTTGGGATAACTAATGCCTCGACAGTCTTCATGTGTTTAATGAACTTACATAAATATCTCGATAAGTTTGTAGTAGTTTTTATTGATGATATTTTAATCTATTCTAAGACTAGAGAAGAGCACAAAGAACAATTAAAAATTATTTTACAAGTGTTAAGGGAACATCAGCTTTATGCCAAGTTCAGTAAATGTGACTTCTTCAAAGATAAAATACAATACTTAGGTCACATAATAACTAAAGATGGGATCTCGGTTGACCCAGATAAGATAAAAGAAATTAACGAATGGTCAGTCCCAAAGGATGTGACTAATGTACGGTCATTCATGGGGATCACTAGGTATTATCAAAGGTTCATTGAGGGAACATTGAGGGTTTCTAAAGGATCATGAATCCCATAACTTCTCTACATAATAAGGGAAAGAAATTTGTATGGGATAAAAAATGTGAAGAGAGTTTTAAGAAATTAAAAGAATTATTAACTACTGCACCGATTTTAAGAATTGTGGATCCTAACAAGGACTTTGTTGTATGCACTGATGCATGCAACGATGGTCTTGGTGGGGTATTAACTCAAGAAGGACACGTAATAGCATACAAGTCCATTAAACTTAAAATTCACGAGAAAAATTGCGCTACTTGCGATCTAGAATTAGTTGTCGTGATACATGCATTAAAGATGTGGTGCCATCACTTGATCGGGAGAAAATCTATTTTAATGACGGATAATAAGGGTTTAAAGTATATGTTGGATCAATCAAACTTAAACTCAAGGCAAGCCAAGTAGCTAGCTTTCCTTAGCAATTATGATTTTGAGATCCAACATATCAAGGGGAAGGAAAATAAAGTAGCTGATGCTTTGAGCAGAAATGTAAGATTAGATTTTATGGCAGCAATCAGTACTTACAAAATAGATTTAGAAGATCAGCTCGAGGAAGGAATAAAATTGGATGAAAATTACCGAAAAATGCAAGCTAAAGTGGCAGAAAATGCAATGCTCTCATCTCATGGAGTAACCCTGTTGACAGGTTAATACTAGGACCTGAGTTGTTAAATGAAATGGAATTAACCGTGAAGCAGGTACAAGGTAATTTAAAGTTTTCAGAGGATAGACAGAAGAGCCAGGCGGATCTTAAATGAACTCTGAAAGAGTTCCAGGTGTGCGAACATGTTTTCATTAAGGTAAAACCTAAAAAGAGTTCTTAAAATAAGGGAGTTGTGCTAAGATAGCACCCAGGTACTATGGGCCTTTCGAAATATTATCTAGAGTTGGATCAGTGGCATACCAATTAGACTTACCACCAAATCTTAAAGTTCATAATTTTTTTCATATTTATGTTTTAAAAATATATGTACATGATGCTACTCATGTGATAAATTGGAATGATGTGCAGGTGGAGCACGAAGGATATTTTCTAGTGGAACCGGATTGTATCATCGACAAGAGGGAGATCTTGCTTCGGAATCGCACCATTGGACAGGTGAAGGTGCAATGCAAGCACCTTAGTCCAGAAGAATCAACCTGGGAATTGGAGAGTCATATGCGGGAAACATATCCAATTATGTTCCAGGGAAGCTTCGAGGATGATGAATAAAGAAACATCGAGGACGGTGTTTGACTTAAGGGGGGGTGTATGTAACGTACCCAAATTTCAATAACATTTTATGTTTAAAAAAACATTATATTTTACTTTTATTGTAAAGTTTATGACTATTGACCAAGTGGGGTCAAGGATGACTATAATTAATTATGTTGAATATTTTATTATTTAATAAATAAAATATGAGACAAATAGCCTAAGGAGGCTTTTAAATGAGTGTCCACTGACCCACTAGGAGGAATAGACTGGGGTGAGAGAAAACTAACACATGGCAGCATCCTCGATCACTTATAGCTATTGTAGGGGAAAACTTCCCTAATTTTATGGTCATGTTCCCCAAGAAAGTGGAACATGTAAGGTGGCTCATTAATTGAAAAACTGACCAAAAAGACCTAGGCATGCATATATCTATCTGCCGAATTCAGCAGGAGGTTGTTCAGTTCTCACCTTGTGAAACTTCTGAAGTTGAGAAAGGAGTACAAGAGATTCGATGAAGGGAAATTTAGAAGTGAGTGTTAAGACTGCTTTCAGAACTAGTGCAGCTTGATAGGTGAGTTCTTTACTGCTGAGGATAGAAGTATTGTTGTTAAGTACTTATGTTGAGCTGCAGAGGTATTTAATCTCATTTCTTCACACAGTGCATTCATCTTGGTGGATCAGTGGACAGGATCGAGGGTCCTAAGACAAGCAGTTGAGCTATCTTCAAGAAAAGGTTGGGTGGAACGGGCTCCTTGGGTTGTTTGTCTCTTCTACAAATTACCAAGTTCCATTGTGTTATCTTATTTATTTTTGTTTATGCAAATTACTAGAATGAAGCAGTCATGTTTAGATTTCCTATTAATGCTTAGATACTATGAATCTGCTAGTGGAATGCTTAAGTCTGCATTTAATTAGGAAAGTTTACTTGTATATGACTGTATGAATAAATGGACCTAGAATTAGAAATGATTGAATGATGAGTAAAATTTCCTTTTCTGCATTTTTCCACTCATCTTATGATGAAGTACTCTAGTACAGAAGGATTGTTTAGTTGTAGATATGAATGATTATACATGGATAAAATGAATCTGAACTATTATCGAGTTGTAGAGTTTCCATTGAAATAAATCAACAGTCTTTTCTTCTGATAAGTTTACCAGCAATAGATTCAAATAACTATGTTAGCATTGGAAGCTTTTACTATTATTTTTCCAAGCTATTTAGTAAAATAATACATTTATAGAACTTAACCTTTATACAAAAACCTCTAAGGTTATTACATAGAATTCATTATAGTAAGTTTTTTTGTCACACAGACATTTAAACTGTGTGTAGTATAATATAATAATTATTATTGTTGTCATATAGTCTATTTATTTACACTAAGTAAAGAAAAACCAGACATTTTAATACCTAAATTATAAACAAGTATTCTAGATATATTATAGTAAATAATGCACAGTTAAACCTCCAACTGTTTCTTTAAAATCATCTCACACTGTAAGTTCATGATGAACAGTCAATAGACTGAAATTATAACATCTATTGTATTATAGTAACTTAAGTACTCAGAAAACAAATTGGAAATCATTAGTATAACCCTTATATTATTATTAATAATTGTAAATTGTTTCTTCTAACCCTACTCTTAAAAATAAACCTTCATAACCATTGAAAGAACCTATTTATGAAAAAGGTTAGATTTCCAATTTTTCCAATTTTAAAAAGAAAACTATCAATATATAACTATTGTTTATACAAACATCGAAAATCGGAAGTTAACCAATTCATGTATTGTACTAAGAATGCAATTTTCGCTCCAAGAACATTTTAAATTTTTTATTGCCCCTAGTTTGCATTTGATCTCTGTTGGTGTACAAGGAAGGCGTTCCAGACATTTGAAGGAGTGAGGGATCGTGGTCTGAATTGGACTGCTCTTATCGATGTCTTCTGCAGTCGTGTTCGTCCTTGTCCTTGGTCTCTTACGTTGAACACTGTTGGATTTCTGCAGGGAAAGTGTGCCAAACTTTGCTGGATACCTGGGTGGGATCATGGTCTAAATCGAACTGCAGCTTCTTCTGCAGTAGTGAAGTCATGTTGAATTGATTTCTAGTCCTCGGCTCGATCTGAAGGAGAAAGGTTCTTGCCTCTAGGAGCATTGCCATTTATTCCTTTGGTTTATATATGTTGAACCAGATTTATTTTATTTGTTTAGAGGCTTCTGCTTCTTTAACAGAGGGAGATTGTTCCCAATGGCCTCTAGAGGGGGTCTCCCCCCTCTCCCTCCTAAAATTGATGCTTTCAAGTGTCTTATTACTTCATGTGGAAAGAGGAAGGGCACTCCTTTAGCTCAGACCTTTGTAAAGAAATCGAAAATCCCTTCTCTAGACCTCTCGGTTGAAAGACCTTGTTGGATTTCCCTGAACCTTGCAGAGCGGGGTTTAATTGGTCAATTTACAGGGTTGTGGCCATCCCTGAAGGCCATAGAAAGTTGGGTTCAATGAAATTGGAGACCCCTGGTCTCTAACGGAATCCATAACCATTTGTGGGCAAAGGTTACTTTGTTTTTGTTATTGAATCAGCTGCTGATCGAGATCTAATTTTCTGGAATGGGCCTTATTTTATGGGTGCCCAGGGGATATACCTGAATATGTGGACCCCTAACCTTGACCCTACTCAGGATGTCTCGTCTGTTGTCCCTGTCTAGGTCAAGCTCCCCCATATGCCACTTCACTCTTGGAATTCAGAATCGTTGGAAACTATCGGGAATAAGCTCGAAATATACATTGACAGAGCTGAAGTGAAAGACCAATACTCATGTGCTCGCATTGGTGTAGAGGTTGACTTGGAGATTGGGCTTCCTGAGGAAATAAAAATCAATGTTGCTGATTGGTCTCATTTTCAGGATCTTGATTATGAGCAGCTCCCCTTCAAGTGTTGCTTCTGCCATGAATATGGCCATTTTGCTCGTAACTGCAAAAAAAAATCAGCAGCAGAACCTGAAAAAGAGTAGACAAATCAATGGTCCTAAGTTCAAAAAGTTGTTACTTCTAAACAGGTGAAGGGAAAAGGTGGAAATACTATAAATCGACCTCCTCCAATCGTGATTAAATCTCCAAAAACTCAATCCGAAGGAAATGCTATAGTCTCTACAAATCCCTTAGTAGTGTTGGGTACTGTGGATGAACATAATTCCTTAATTCTCGAAGAAGGTGAGGTCCAGCAATCTGAAGTCCAAGATGAAGAGCTAGAAGCAAATAGAGGGACTCTGGTTTCTATTCTAGAGTGTTTATAACCACTTAGTGAAGACATCTCCATGCATGTTATCTCTCCCATGAGAACTACTTCTTCCCCCTCCTATGCAAAAGCTCTTAAGAAAAACAAAACAGTGGAGTCTTTTGACTCTTCAGAGGAATATGAAAACTTCACAAAAAGGGTGGAAGAAAGTCTTCCAAAGAGATCAGAGATGAATAAGCTGAGAGGCTTAAGATGCAGGGTATTCAGGTGACCATCGAACGGTCTTTTGGTAGAAGCAAGTGGAATAGACCACCTAAAGGTGGTGCTACTCCCTCCTCCACAGGAAAATAATGCAGCTCTCTTCTTGGAATTGTAGGGGCTTGGGAAATCCATTGAAGGCTGAAGCAATAAAAGATCTCGTTAAAATGGAACCTTTCGACATCCTAGTGCTCCAAGAAACTAAGATATAAGAGGAATCCCTCTTATCTATCAGCAAGTCTAAGTGGAATAAGAATGCAGGTAAGGCTGTTAGTGCCCGGGGCACTTCTGGGGGACTAGCTACTTTATGGTCAGAAGAAAAATTTCTCCTTATATCCTCGTTTGTAACCTAGCATTGGATTTTCACTGAATTACAACATGTATATAGTAAAATTATTATTTCTCTCTTCAATCTCTACGTGCCAGTAAATTTCCTTGAAAAAAAAATCTGTTGGAATACCCTCTCTGATTATTTGGATTCTCACTCTCCCATAAATATTATTGTGGCTAGAGATCTTAATATAATTCTCGATTCGAACGAAAAATGTGGAGGTAATAGGGGCAAGGATCATTTTCAGGTAGTTGTGGATTCCTTAATTCAAGCTAACGATCTCCTTGATATCAATCTGAAGAAGGGGTGGTTTACCTGGACCAACAATAGAATGGGGATCTCCCGAATCTCTGCTAGACTGGACAGGTTCCTAGTCCAAAGTTCGTTTATGAATGGCGCTATTATTTCTTCAAAAATCCTGCCAAAAATTACCTCCGACCATCACCCAATTTCTCCTCAGGTGGAAAAGGAAGAAAATTTAGGACTTATCCCGTTTCGGTTCAGTCCAATTTGGATCGAAAGGGAGGGTTTCTGGGACATTGTAACTCAAGTATGGTCTCAATATATTGCAGGCTCTCCTAGCTTTGTCTGGGAACAAAAGTTAAAACTCACTAAAATTGATTTGAAGAAGTGGACAAAAATCCCATCTCCTAACCCAACGACTTGCAGGGAAGCTTCAGTCCAAGCTCTAGATGAGATTCAAATAAGCATGGAAGACTGCACAATTTTCAAGCCACAATTGGTTGCTAAGAAGATAGCGCAAGCCTCTTCTTTCCTTTCAATTCAACAGGAAGAAGAGCATCTTTGTCTCAAATATCGAAGTATATGGTTAAAAGCCGGAGATAAAAACTCTGCTTTTTTTTACCGGCAATACAGGGCCAAAATTTCATGAAATCATATTGCTGAAATTTGTAATAGTGATGGAGACACTATCAAAGGCCAATCACTATTACTTCAAGATGCCAATTCACATTTCCACCATTTATTTCAAGAAGATTTTTATTCTGATGGAAACATGAATGCTGACTTTTTTTTCAACATTCCTAATCTGGTCGGTCATGAGGATAATGTTGATCTTGTGAAACCATTCTCTGAACAAGAATTTGTAGATGTGATATGGAGTATGGATTCGGACAAAGCCCCTAGGCCAAACGGGTTTTCTATTCACTTCTCTGAATGATTTCAGCATTTCTCAATAAAGAAAAAGTAGGAGGAAATACAAACTCTACCCTTTTTGCATTGATTCCAAAAGAAGTCAATCCAGCTTCTTTTGATAGATTCTGACCTATTTCCCTCTGTAATGCTTCATATAAAATCTTGGCCAAACTCTTAGCCAACAGACTAAAACCTTTGCTAGGTTCTTTAATTTCTCCTCTTCAAGGGGGGTTCGTTAAAGGAAGGTATTTGATTGATAATGTGATCCAAGTCCAGGAATCCCTTCATTCTAGATTTCAAAGGAAAGAAAAAGGCATGCTTATCAATCTTGATATGAAAAACGCTTTTGATCGGGTCAAGCTATCCTTCCTTTATCAGGTTCTATCCTTTTTTGGCTTCAATGCAAAGTTTTTTCGTCTGATAAAAGTGTGTACTAATCGGTCATGGATTGCGCCTCTGATTAATCGAAGACCAACTGAATTCTTTCAAGCCACTAGGGGATTCGTCAAGGTTTCCCCTTATCTCCTTTTCTTTACATTTTGATGGAAGAATCCCTCAGCCGAAAACTTTCAGCTGAACTGGATGCTGGATACCTCCCTGGTATTAAGATCGCTATTGGCATGGATTCAATAAATCATGCTCTTTTTGCTGATGATTCTCTCTTTTTGGGAGAGGCGTCTCTTAATATTGCTTGGGATTTCAATGTAATTCTTCAAAATTTCTGCTTGTCTTAAGGAGGTATGATAAACAAAAGTAAGAGTGCAGTCTATGGTTGGAATATTGATCAATTGTATCTTCTTAGGATTTCTCAATCATTGGGATTTCCCAATTTTTCTAATTGGGACAAGGTCAATTATTTGGGCCTTCCCTTGACCCTGGGGCCTAGCCCTCCTTCGTTTTGGTTGGAAGTGCTTGGAAAATTGAAATCTAAATTAGTTTCCTGGGGTGGTCAGTGGCTTACCAAGGCTGGTAAATTGATTATGATTAAATCTATCCTCTCTGCTCTACCCATGTATCAATTTTTCATGCTCCTTGCCCATAAACCCATTACGGCTCAAATTTCTAAACTCCTCCGAGATTTTCTCTGGGAGGGTGGCAAAGATAATCATAAGAAGATGCACTTGGTCAGTTGGGAAACACTCAAAAGACCTATCTCAGAGGGTGGTTTGCAAATCTGGGACCCTGAATTGGTAAATTTGGCAATGGGAGGAAAGCTTATCTGGCAGTTATATGCAAATAAAAATTATCTTGTTAGTCAAATTTTTAGGAAAAAATATCTCAAGGGAAAATCTCTGAGAAATATTAAAACTTCTACCATCCCCTCAGGCACAGCAATATGGAATCTCTGTAAAAGAGGAATTGACAAATTTCAACAACATTTATATCGTATTCCTGGCAGCGGGAAAAATATTTTTCTGTGGGATGATGTAATTCTTGGAAATTCGCCTCTATCTTCTATAAATTCACTAAGTCAAATCAAGAACTAGATAAGCAATAAATTCCTTCTTTTTCTAACCGATATTTGTAATTGGGACAGGAATGGGAACTAGGATGGATGGAGCCTTCCTAAAATCCCAGAGCACTTATCTTAGCAGCAGAAATTGCTAATTACATCCTTGTCTGGTCTGGCTCCCGTAAATTGCTATTTCAAAGACAATTGGGGGTGGGGAAGCTCTGGTTTTTATTCAGCAGTGAGTGGGTTCTCTTCATTGCAAATCCCATCGGCTTCTATTTTGTCTCCAACAACTTGGAATTTGGTGTGGTCTCCACTATGCCTCCCCAAAGTAAAAAATTTCAACTGGATATTAATGCATAGAAGGGTGTTGACGGGCGAGAATTTAAGCTTGTGTGGGTTTCACAAGCCCTATCGCTGTTGCCTCTATCAAGTAGCCAGTTATACTTCTAACCATTTTTTTATTGATTGTGAATTTTCCAAGCAGGTGTGGGAGCTGGTCCTTAATGGCCTTTCAATTTATGCTCCTTCCCAAATATCTGTAATTAATTTTTTTTCCTCCTGGCAAGACAGAATCCCCTGGCAGGAGTGGCAAATAGATGCTTCAGTAAAATTCGTTGATTGGAAAAAATTCTGGCAGTTAATTCCGAAATATACCTAGTGGACGTTGTGGCTAGTTCGGAATGATGGGATCTTCAATAATAAGAAATTGACTCCTGCTCATGTAGCAACCAGAATTAAATTTTTTATTGCATAATCGATTGGTAATTCTCCTTCTTTGTTAATGTTGCTAGGCAAAGTCAATGAGTGGCTTGGGAAACGCAATATGGGCAACAATAAATCATTTTTTCTCAAACCGAGTAGCTTTCCTTTGTGGGAAATCCATTGCTCAGAGGCAAAATTTGCTGATAGTTGGAAGAAATCCTCTTCTGCTAGTATTTTTTTACGAAGCATCTAAAGGAAATCCCGGCACATCTGGGGCTGGGGGGTTGTTAATCTCACCTAATCAGCAAATTGAGCCTCGTTTCAGCTGGGGGCTTGGATTTATGCCAATAATCACGAAAAATGCTGTAGCCTTCTCAAAGCGTGTCAAATTGCAAAGGTGTTCAGGTTCCAATCAATTCAAATTTATGGAGATTCTGAATTGTTAATTAAAATGATTAATTCAGAAGGTCAATTTAATAATTCTATTTTGAATAAAATTCTGAAGAAAATCCAAATTACATTAAAATAGTTCGCAAAGGTGGAATCCTTTCATATCTTGTGGGATTTAAATAGAAGAGTAGATCATTTGGCTAATATTGCCTATTCGCTAGAGCAAGGTCACCTTAGTCTTAATGGCGAAGCTAGTGAATTCCAGCCAATCCCTTAAAGTTTGAATTTCCTAGAGCTACTCTTTTTTCTGTCAGAAGACTACTTATTCTTTGTTAAATGACCCATCTTGTTGATTGTATTAGGCTGAGAGGACTTTTTTTTCAGTCCTGGAAATTTCAAAAAAAAAAAATATTCGTTTTTGTTAAAAAAAAAATCAGAAGTTAACCATTTAACCTAAATATCAAAAGTGTTTATTAAAAATAAAACCCCAAGTTAATCTTTTATGGAACAGATTGCTCAAATAAGAATCGCAACAGCTTTTCCAATGGTTTTACCCAATCCGTAACCATGGATTAAATTACAACCAAGTGTTGTTGTTTTTTTAACAGAAACTAAGAAAAAAATGTATTAAATGGGTTGTGCACAACCATTTAGAACAAAGGTTGATCAAAGGAACTTTCAATCAGAAAATATAGAACTCAAAAAAAATAAGGCCAAAAGTAAGACCATCTTGAGCAGCTGGAGTTGTTACTATTCTTTAATTTTACATAAGTAGAATATACTCTGATGAACTACTAAAAACATGATCAAAACCAGTTTAATTTAGTCTCCAACTGGGTGAATGTGTCTTTCTTAATCCTCCGAACTGTTTATGCTAGTTTATCCTAAACCTGACTTCCTTGGTCCAAAAGCAATGAATTTTTAACCTCTGTATGTCTACGGTCACGTGCTCCTCTACTAGTCCTCCATATCGACGTCAAATTACCTTACTCATTGCTAATCCCCGTTGAATGAAGGTTTCTGCATGGTCTTCGTCTTTCACGCTATTGGTTGAAATTCCATACATTTCCAGGACAACCCATGTCCCACTCAATCCAATCGTGCCCTACACTCAAATTCAACTCCTGCACATTATTTTCCTCTTCGGGATAATTCTCCCATTCCTTTTTAGATAGAGGTATAATATAATGCCAGTGACATAAGATATTCTCTCAATTCAGAGTCATCACACAGGCAAAGAGAGAACCTGAGACGTGGTTCCTGAATTCATAATGATAACATGGAGAGGGTGCAGAGAGCATTGGAATGAGGAAGAGAGCCCACACGTTCAATTGAGATCTATTGGGACTGCTGATAAGTGGCAAAAAAGCATAAAATATTTTGAAGTCAATTCGAGTTGGGAGGGAGGTACTGACCTACCAGGGAATCGGTGAGTATGAAAAGCATTCTGTATATATTTTGAAGAGTAAACCGAGCCATGTCCTGGCTTACTGCAAGATAACCCATTTTGGTTCTTAAGGGATATGTTTGTAGCTTATCTCTTCTCCATTTAAAATTATTGAACCTTGTGAGAGACAGGCCCTGTTGTTTACAATTATGTCTGCTTTGGCGTTGCTTTCTCTTAAAATATTATAGTATTATATGCTCTCAGGAAGATGAAGTTGTTGGATCCTGCTGTGCAACCTTCTGCATTTTATGGATCCCATAGGATAGCCTATTTTCATTTTGAGTATCACTTGGCGAGAATCCCCCAAGATTATCAGCCTTGTGATGGATTTTGCATCTATCATCTCCTACCCTTGAAGTAGAGCCAGCCACTTAGGCTCATTATTAGTCTTGCTCCCTAATCCCCATGCAAAAGAATTGATTATTTGTCCTCCTGGATTCAGAATAAGACCTTCTACACCTGCCTTCCTTGGGTTTCCTTTTGAGGCACCATCAAAGAATAAAGAATAGGAGTTTTGATCTTTAATCCATCAAGAGAGATCATCATAGTTTTTTCTTATTTCCCATGACTGCCTGTTGTTGTAGCTTTTGGATTGAGGGGAACTCCTCTAAAAGAAAATGTTGCACCACTTGGTTACTTGAGCTGGGATATCCTCTGGATATGGAAATCCCAATACTCTTATCGCTAATTTTTCAGTAGTCATCCCAATAATATTTGCACCTATCAGATTGATAATAACCTTCTCTCCCTTGAATATTGATCCATTCCTTGCCGACCAAATCTGCCAACATATGTTCTTAGGAATGACATTCCACAGCCGCTTTAGAATGGGCTTTTTCCTGAGATTTCCTGGCAAAAGTTTGTTCCAGACTATTAAATGTTCTTCAAGGGAGTCTGGGGGTTTGAAAAAGACACAAACCTTATGCAATATAGCCCTCCAAATTTGTATAGTGACTTTGCATTGGAGAAAGAGGTGCGTGGTTGTTTCCAAGTCTGCATTACAAAGGGCACATCTCAAGGGGCCTTCTATACCTCGTTTGGTGAGTTTGTCTACCGTTAGAAGTTTGTTGTGCATTAGCAGCCATATAAAACAGTTGACTTTTGGAATATAGTTTGGATTCCAAACCTTCTTCCAGAGATTTGCTGAAGCGGTGACCAAATTTGTTTGGAATAGTTTGTATCCTTCTTTGACTGTATAAATACCATTACTTCCCCACCCAATGGAGTCTTTAGAACTTTTACTGATGGGGGCCATGCCATGGAGGAGGGGAAGCAAGAGATCAGCATTACCAATTGCCCAATCGGAGAGGTCCTCCATGTGAGGGAGAGAAGAGATGGGGGGGTTACCAAGAACTCGATCACCCCAAACCTTGATATTCTTACCATTACCTAGAACCCAATAGAATTTAGATTGAACTAACTTCAGAGAATATTTTCATAGCTTCCAGATTGATGTGTCCTACCCATCCCAAGGATGACAAAGAACCGTGGAACGTGGCTTCCTTATATATTTTTTCCTGATGACCTCTTTCCACCAATCCCTACTTCCAGAAACCATTCTCCATACTAGCTTAGCTCCTAGCGCTTTATTCATCTGCTCCGGATCTCTAATGCCCAATCCCCCATTTAATTTTGGGGCCTTAACGACATCCCATTTAACGAGGTGGAATTTTTTAGATTGAAATTTGCCTCCTTGCCATAGGAACTTTCTTATTTCCATACTTATGCTGTTTGTCATCATCTTGGGGGCGAGTACCGTTGAGTTGATGTATATGGGGTAGGTGGACAGAATTGACTGTATGAGTGGATTTCCCTATAATATTGAGCCAGAGCATACCAAGAGAGAGAATCTTGTTTTTTATTTTTTGTATTACTGGTCTCCACATGGCCGATGAGAAAGATTTTTTAGTGATTGGTATTCCCAGGTAGTTGATGATCCGGATTTATGCCGGAACGCAACAGAATACAAAAATAACCATAGAAACAAATATGCAGTGGAAATAACACTTCATTTCATTAATCAAAGAACTGAAACTCGTTTATGTACAGAATGGATATAAACTAAACTAATTAGAGTGTTGGTAGCTTATCTCTGAGAAGAGATGTGGCAGCTACATGCCTCTGAACTCTGTGTTACAATGAGGCTCGAAGGCCTATATATTATTGAGAAACAATGGAAACCCTACACATCCAAAAACCTAACCCTAGGAGGTGAAACACCAAAATGTGGGCCCCGTTGGGTAACTTGGTACATCAATTTCCTGGGGTCATAACTTTGGCATACTACCTTTGTTTGACGCGCATGATACATTGTTAGAAAGATCTATTCAAGTACTACATCCAAAACCATCAAATATTAAGTTTGAAACGAACTCATATTTTTTCAACCATTCGATGCCGAAAAAACGTCATTTAGGGCCTCAAAACGGCTCCGGAAGTTTAGGACCCGAAAACTGCTAAAAATAGTAAATTGTGCTACAATTAAGGAAACTGGAAAACTGAAAGAAACAATGGTGGGGGTCCAAGTGGAATAGGTGGGTGGCCACCAATATCCTCCTGGTTCAGTTGAAGTGTGTCCAATCGAGATTGAATTTAATGTTGAGGATTTGGGAGATATCTCTGAGGGATTTGACGTTGCTGTGCCACCCATAGATTTGGCATTTATCCAGATTCGCCTTGCTACCCGAGGAAAGAAGGAAAAGATTGAGAGACTGCTGGAAACTCCTAGCTATCTATTTGGATGCCCTCCCTAGCAAGATGGAATCATCAGCGAAGAGCGCATGATTGATGGGTTGAATCCCTGTTTTGAAGGAGAGACCTGGAATCATTCCCTCCTCAAGAATTTTGTTGAGTCTTCTGCTCATAGAATCTGCCACTAAAATGTAAAGAAACAGGGATAGAGGGAAGCCCTGCCTTATCCCTCTTTTGGATTTGAAGAAATCAGAGGTTCTTCCATTAACTAGAGGAGCTATCCAGGGTGAGCTTATGCAGGCTTGTATTTGTTTGAAAAATATGGGAGGGAAACCAAACTTTTCCAAAACCAGAAAGATAAAATCATGTCTTAGTCTATCAAAGGCGTTGGAAAAATCAAGTTTGATGGCCATTCTAGACTCCCTCTTTTTCAAACTGGAATGAATTGCTTCTTGTACTAGCAGTATGTTATCACTTATGTAACGGTCGGCTATGAGGGCCTCCCTAGTTTGGAGAGATTAAGGAGGGGATAATAGTTTTCAGCCTGAGAGATAGGACTTTGGAGAAAATTTTGTATGAGGCATTACAGAGAGAAATAGGTCTGAAACGTTTAATAGAGGTGGGATTGGGATCCTTGGGGATTAAGGCCAAGAAGGTGGAGTTTGTTGCACCTCCCATCCTTCCTTTGGACATCCATGAAATGAGGCGAATCAGGTCTTTTTTAATGAAGTGCCAACACATTCTATAAAAACGAATTGGAAAGCCATCAGGCCCAGGGGCTTTGTCCGGATGGAGGGACCAAATGGCCCTCTTAATCTCTTATTTGGAAATGGGGGCTATAAGGCTTCTATATCCTTAGGCTTGACTAGTTGGGGAATGTCTTTAACCATTTCCATCATATCCTCTTGAAGGACTTCCTCCTCATTATTATACAGATTTTCAAAAAAAAAACTTACCTCATGGATGATCTCAGCCTGGTCTGTGGTAGAAGTTTCGTCGTCCTTTTTGAGCTCCCTTATGGTGTTCCTACGTTGCCTTTCCTTGCACTAGTTTTGAAAAAAGATTGTATTTTGGTCTCCGTTGATTAGCCATAGATTCCTAGATTGCAACCTTAAACTTAACTCTTCCTGCCTGGGAGTGGTTTGCAAAAAAATTTCAAGCTCTATTTCTTGGATCATTAATTCCTTGGTAACTTCTCTTTGCTCCATGTTTCCTTGCAACATTTCCATCTGCTTGATTAGCTCTAGCTTTCTGATCTTGGGCTCTTGGTAGTGCTTCGTCACCCATTGCTTGAGAGCAGTTTTAACACGCTTTAACTTTTGCTCCCAAATGTATCCTGGGGATCCCAGTATAAAACAACTCCAAGTGTTATAGATGATGTCACAAACACCTTCTAATTCCATACAAAGGTGATTAAATCAAAAAGGAAGAGGTCATAGCTTCCCCACAGAAGATAGAAAGAAGCAAATTGGTTTATGATCCGAGACAGTCGAACAGAGCAGCTTTGATTCTGGAATTGCCAAATTCTTTAGAAGGTGAGGACTAACCACCACCTTGTCAAGCCTGGCTGCAATGTGTCCTGGTCCTGTCCTTTTGTTATTCCAAGTGAATTTACTATTTTTTGGCTTGATATCTGTCAGACCCCAATAGGAAATTAGGTCCTCCAGCCTCTCTCCAAATGGATCTCTGACTTTGGTGCCTCCCCTGCGCTCTTCAGCTGATATAGTAACATTGAAGTATCCCGCAATTATACAGGGACATTGCTTTTTCCCTGAGCATTGGTCTTCTAGGGAGTTCCAGAAATAATCTTTCTAAGCCCGAATGGTAGGGCCATAAATGTTCCCCACCCAGATAGTTTCCTTGCTTTCTTTATCTTTGAGTTCTACAAAGAACCAGTTCTTATTTTCTATTGTTGAACGCATTGTGAATTTTCCTTTGTCCTACCATGTGAGGATGCCCCCTGATTCCCCTGTCACACTAACTACTTTTCCTTCACCTTTTGGCCAGGTTTTCTTTATTGATGAAAGACTGTCTTCTGCAATCTTTTTTGTCTCTTGGATGAGGAGGATGGAGTTGGCTTCCATTGTTTTTATTCTTTTAACAACTTCTATTTTCTGATTTCCTCCCAGTCCTCGACAATTCCAAGATACCAGCTTCATTATTTCTTATGTTGATGGAGCGCCCTCTCCTTTTCCTTTTTTTCTTCTTCGGGGGTGAGAAGGTATTTATTCGCCTGTGGGTTTCTTACCAAAAAATATAGGTTGGATTGTTTTCCTGCTGCTCTTTCCCTTGTTGCTTCCTGCTCTCTGAGAGTTTTATTGGATCTTCTTCCTTTTTTAGATTGAGTCTCTGGTTCTTCATTGGAGTTTTCTGAGACTTCTTCTGATGTTGCCCTTGTCTTAGATCGCGTGCAAGTACCTCCATTGTTAGTAGAGGAACCAGGTCTTGCTTCTGTATGAGTTCGAACCGGAGGGTTCTGAGCTAGCTACTCTTCCATATCATGAGAAGGTGAAACATTTGGGGCTTCAACCTCTTGCAAGGTGTTTGTCTCTTCCCCCACCATGAGTTCCCCTTCTTCTTTTTCCTCATCAACTAGCACTTGAAACTTATTTTCGACTGCATTCTTTGCGGTGGTGGTTTGAGATTGCGTTTGGGCTGCTCTTGCTCCCTTTCTTTTACTTGTTGTGTTCCATCCTTCTTTAGGGTTCTCCTCAAGGTTGGATTTTTTTGGCTTTTTTGGTCAAGACTTGGCAAAATGCCCATATTCGTGGCAATACTTACATTTGAAAGGTATCTACTCGTAGACCATGGTCTACATGTGATTCCACCCGTCTATTGACAAGTTGATGGCTTCCAAAAGCCCTTTCTCTAGGTCGACTTCAGCACAAATCCTTGCGCATGAAAACATGGGGGCTTTTGGATCTGATTTGTCTATGTATTTCCCTAGGGTGTTGCCTATTGCGTGAAAGTATTCATCATTCCAGCAATGTAGTGGCAGATGGGGTAGATTCACCCATACCGGCACTGCCTTAGGGATATCTTTTTCAGGGTCGAAGGAGAGGTCCCATTTGTTAAGATACATCCCTCTCGGCCCCGTAAAATATGGCCCATTTCTGAAGATAAGATCTCGATCCTCCTTTTTTTCAAATATGAAAGCAAAGTAGCCCTTGCTGCAGAATATTTGATGCACTTCCCCTTGGATGAGCACTCTCTAGTTTTTATTGAGCCATACTTCCACATATCTGGGAGAGGGCCACAGTCTTGTGAATAAGCCAATCAAGCCTTTTTATGATAAGGTAATAGCCTTTCTCTTTGAAGCCGTAGAGGAAATCTTGACACTTGGGACTTTAGATCTCTTGACAAAACGAGGGGAGGCAAAAATATTGGACGGCAAGGGGGCAGAGGAAGCCACAATCCTTTAAAAGCACTCATTGAAGTCCTCTGGATCAAGGTCCAGGGGGGGATCCATGGTGCCTAACAGCCAAGACCACCCGCGCAGGCTAGCCGACAGCGCGAAGGTTTTCAGAGCTCGGGAATGTTTTCAATTGATCCAAAAAATAGAAGCTGCTTGCCACCATCTTTGTTACCACTTACAACCAAGTGTTGTTATAACGAAAAACTCTTTACAAATATTAACACACAGTGCAAGCGAATTTACAAAAGGAAAACAAATGATAACAAATATTTATGCTCAGGCATGTAGGCTCTGTCTCTTTAAGAAGAAAGAACCATAAACAGAGTTTAATTTATCAATAAATTAACCAACGGTCATCACATTGTCTTCTTCATAAAAACCAAAATGCCTTAACATGTTTGTAGCCACGAAGGAGTTACAGTGGCCGAGCAAAAAGACCAAGAAATCTTCCACATAACTTAACTAGTTTGAAAACCGATAACAAAACCTTGGAATGGTAATATTATGACCCTAAATAGACATTACAAGAGCAGTAGCCCATTTACGAAACCCTAAGGGCTATCACCAAGCCCATTTTCTTTTTCAAAAACGAAACAGCAAGCTGCTACAAGTAGAGAACACTGTAATAAACAGACTACAAATACCATCGACATTACTGCAGACACAATCAATGAAGGGTACCCAAGGTTGGTACCGAGGCTTACCAAGCCTTTCTCACTCACCCTTTAGCTTCAGTGGAGTCTCCTTCAACATACGACTGGTCTTTGCCAAGAAATTTTACCTACCAATCAAACAAACCACAGCATTGAACTGTTAGTATATAGCTTGGCATTTTTTTTTAAGAGAAAATAAAAATGCTTGGAGGAGTCATTATGACTCACCATTTTAGCTTTAATCCTGTTAATGCCATGGCCAAGATTGAAGAACACGACAATGGCAAAGAACTAGAGCTTCAAATCCTACTAACACCACGGCAAACAAGAAGTGACCATTGTTTTAACGACGAGCTCAAAGGAACGGTTATGGTGAAGAACCAGAACTCTAGAACCTGCTAACACCATGAAAAAACAAAGAATGACAACTATTTCAAAGACCCAAGGAGGCCGAGAGCCTATCAACCTACTCTTCCTTTCCAAAACAACCAATTGTGAAGTCAAGCGATTTCTTAGGGCAAACTTTATATGTAATTGCTTACGGTTTAATGCCAAAACCCTCCATCCAACGATCATCCACCATGTGAATTCCACTTCTTTTGAAATTATTTTTGATATTGATATAGTTTTATCCACATGTCAACCCTGAAAAAATATATAAAGTAATACTATTACATTTGTTAAAAAGTAAACAAAGTATTGCATGCATGTTAAAGCTTAGAACAGGTTTATAGTTATGATGTTATGCATGTTGAGGTTTTAATTAGGATGTAATTGTTACTTTTATGCATCGAAATATATGCCTAGGTTTGATATTTTTGTAGTTAGTTCTAGTTTCCAAAATAATAATGATAACATTAGGGCTTAGGAAGTTCTAGGTTTAACATGGCTAAAGACCATAGTTATAACACAATAGTAATGTATTCGGGCTTCTAGTACCACAACAACTAAACACATGTGTGATAAATAGTCCTTACTATAGGTCTAGGAATTCTTATGCCTCGATGTTTAAGACATTAATTAGCAACACCCTGGTAGTTGAAGCTTGAGTCAAAAGTTTAAGGAACTTTCCTAACTTACTCGTTTAGTCTTTTGAGCCTTAAATTTCTTACATCGTAAACCTAGAAGTAAATATTTACCTGTGAGTCCTGTATAAGCATTGAATCTATGTTAGCTTTGAAAAAGATAAGTAAGCCTCGGGCTAACATCAAGCCCCCTTCAGTAAGAAAAGAAAATAACCATCAACATCATACACAATCTTACAAACAACCAATGATCTTAATTCAGTCATTTGAAACTCATTAACTTTTGATAAAAAAATTTATTCAAGACTAAAAATCAATATAGATTGAATGTGGTTAGTGGCATGTGACTTACAAGTTAGTAAG
This sequence comes from Pseudotsuga menziesii, assembly GCA_001517045.1. Taxonomy (NCBI): domain Eukaryota; kingdom Viridiplantae; phylum Streptophyta; class Pinopsida; order Pinales; family Pinaceae; genus Pseudotsuga; species Pseudotsuga menziesii. The sequence continues at coordinate 234,012 of LPNX011119790.1, read as the reverse complement.
TAAAATTATGTAGCCTTTTTGTTACAGTTAACCAACGAGAATTAACTCCTAAGTTTTCTCTTGATGTCTTGTCTTGTAATCTATCTGTTAACTAGACTAAAGTGAATTATTAAACTAGCATTCTGGCCATGATTTAGCATTTAATATCACTCAGCTCCTTGTAGGCTTGATTCCACACCTCCCTAGAGAATTTGCACTCTAAAAGAAGGCGCAAGAGACTCCTCAAACTCCTTGCAAAGAATGCATATCAACGGGCCTTCCAGTCCTCTTTTTCTCAGATTATCTGCTGTTAAAGTTTTGCAATGGCCGAGTATCCAAAAGAACACGTTAATTTTGAGCAGGCCATCCTTACGGCATATCTTCTTCCATTTCCCATCATTGTTGTTTCTTCTATAAACCTCATCAATTTCTCGGTATCCTTCCTTCACTGTGTAACGCTCTGATTTTCCCCAGCATCTCTCATCCTTCATTGCACAATGAACTAGTGTTGGAAACACCGTGATGAGTGCAAGGAATTCAACACTGAGATGGTCGACCTCCAACTCAAGCCACCCTATCAACCTCCCATTACTCGGTCATTCAGAAAGATTGTGCACCTATTTGATGTTCATTCCCTCTAATCTCTTTCTTAAATCTTGAAACGCCTGCAATAACACAGTTGGTGAGACTGGCATGCAGTAATCGACTTTTTGGATGCATTCCCATCCGTCCATGAGTAAGTTTATTGCCTCTAGCAGGCCTTTCTCCAAATCTACTTCAACGCAGATCCTTGCACAAGAAAGCAAGGAGCCCTTTGGTTCTACTTTGTCGATGTAGTTGCCGAGAGAGCTTCCTATTGCTTGTAGCGTCTCGTTGTTCCAACAGTCCAAGGGCAGGTGAGGGAGACGGACCCAGACCAAGACCGCAGAAGGAACGCCATTTTCTAGGTCGAATGATAGGCTCCATCGATTTAGATAGAAACCACGCAGACCGATGAAATAGGGGTCGCTACCGAAGATAAGATCTCTGTCAGCTTTTCTTTCAAATAAGAAGGAGAAGAAGCACTTTCCGTAGAAGCAGTGTTGCAACACCCCCACCCCCCAATATCAAGGGCATCTAGTTCTTGTTTATCCAAACCTCCATAGAATTTGGTGAATTCCAGATGCCCTTGAACTGACCTATCAACCCTTTCTCACTCAAAGCTAGGGCTTTTATTCTTCAATCTGTTGACGCGATCTGGATCCTAGGAGCGACTGCTTGCTTCACGAAGTTTACATCACTGGATTCTGGGGTAAGCATAGGTGAGGAAGAGTTCATAGCCACCAATTTCTTGAAAGCTTCATCTAACAGTCTCTGTCGTTCTTGTAGGCTCAAGTTCGGGGGTGGATCCATCCTTTCCCATATAGATCTTGAGACTCACTACATGTTATGAGTGAAGGAAATAAAATTTGCTCCACACGCTGGCAGATTGTTGCCTACATGCACGATCAACGAATGAGCTGCCTTCAGATCACAGCCAGGTTTATTGTCACAAAGAGAGATAGCAAAAAGTCGAGATCCTAGAGGGATCAGAAGGCCCTTGCAGAGGCTGCATGCATGATCTGCGTGCACAGACAACGATTCAAGCCTCAACTATCTCACGCAGGTTGAAAAAAGGTGTTCATGTATCTTGGGTTTATTATTAAACCTAATGATTATTTGAGGAAATATTGTGCTTGGTTGGTTAACAAAATTGAAAGTAAGTTGAATCTTTGGTGTAATAAGTGGTTGTCAAGAGGAGGTAAGTTAGAGATGATGAAATCTCTTCTTGAGGCCATTCTTGTTTATTGGGATTCCATTGTTTATATTCCTACATGAACTATGGAAAGTATCATAAAGATCTTTTTTAATTTCCTGTGGAGAGGAGCAGAGGACCATAGATATTTTCCTTAGATATCTTGGAGGAAACTTACCATTCCTAAAGAGTTAGGAGGCTAGGGATTGAAATAATATCCTTGATTGTCCAGGGCCTTAGTAGCTAAAGGTATATGGAGACTGATTACTGGACAGGGGCTGTGGGCTAAAGTAATCAACATAAATATATTCACCCACTAATGATTAATGAGTGGATCAAAGCAAGGAATAAGGCCTCTAGGAATTTGTCTACTATTTGGAAGGCTTTGCTCAATGCCTATGATATCATATATCATTGGTAAGTGGATTGCCTGGGACATTGGAAACATAAGAAAAGTCACAGTTGGACAAGATCCATGGCCTGGTTGTTTAGCAGCTTATTGTCTCCTTGAAGTGATGACTAAATACATGAGGGAAAGAGGTATCATTTATTTTTCACAAGTACAGGACTTACAAAATGCTACTGCTCGTAGGCATATATGGCTTTCACTTGAAGTAATGAACTTTGAGGGTGATCATAGGATATGCTAGGATAAATATACCAAGGATATACAAGCCTGTAATATACACTTAAGTGAAAAGGAAGACTCTTTGGTATGAACAAGGAATGTAGTAGAAGGTGCAAACAAATAAGCAAATATGAAGGTACTTAGTCTGGTTTTGAAGTTGGCATTGACTAAAAGAGTACAAAATATTAAAGTATTTGGTGACTCCCTTTTGGTGGTAGATTGGTTTAAGTTGCAAAAGCCTCCAAAAAATATCATCATAAGGCCTCTCTATGAATATATTCTTAGATATATGGGGTTTTTTAAGTCAATCACTTTCCACCACATATATAGAGAAAGAAACCAAGAAACAAATTCCCTCTCCAAGCATGGAATACAAGTCACAGATGGTATGTGGAGAATTTGGGAAGGTAAAGAGAATTATGTCATTGAGTTTGGATTGAGTCCTCATCCAGATTGACTCCAACGATGTTTGAAAAGGCAATACTCTACAATCATCTTGACTTTATTTTTTGATATCATTTACACTCAGAATACATATAGGTGATGTATTTTTGTTATAAGTTAATTCCCTTACATAAAATAGTTGTTGTGTTGAATACATGAATTAAGTGTGCCATGACAAAGGACATTTCTGATATAAGTTTTTGTCATAGACATACTCATATGAAAGTTGCTTTCATGCAAGGCTGTTGGTCTATTTTGTACAATTTGATTCATTATAATATAATGGATTACACTTGTTTTTTTCATGGAAAAAAAAACATAAAAATATCTTTATTTATGTACCATGAAATAATTTTTAATTTTTATTTGGACTTTAAAAAAAAAATTATGTGAAATAATTTTTAATTTTTATTTGAACTTTTTACTTTCATGTATAGGTAATTGTGAATTTTATATTACGATTATTTTTATTATCTTTTTTTTTTAATTTATAATATAGTAGGTTAATAGTATATGATGTGTTGATATAGTATTAGTATAGATCTATTTTAAACTCGAGTAGTATCCAAAGAGATCAATTTTTTTAGGGTAAATGTTTTTATCAATAAAAAAATTAATCTCTAAAAATACTATGATAAACCTAGTCTCCAAATAAACATTCAAACCAACACATGCCAAAAGGCCATCTATTATTTCTCCCATGCCTCATGTCAAATTCCTATAGAATGTATAAAACAATTGATATAATGAAAGCAATAATGAAAGTTTACCAACTTAAATCTATCTTCAACTCAAATCCAATGAGAACAATCCAATTTCTTGAAGTGTAATTTATATTGGTTTTAATTTTTTTAAATTAATGAGTGGATATGAATTTTTTTAATTACCAACTTATGAGCTAACATGAAATTTTTTAATTGTTTTTATTTTTATTTTTGGTAATGTTACCTTACATATTGCTACTTAACATTACATAACTTTATGGTACAACATCTCTAATAATGGATTGTAGAGCACTTAGTTAATATTAATGTAGCACTCTCCTCAATTAGTTTTAAAAAAACATGTGACGTAAAATATAATTTACCATAATTGTCTTAATTTTAATAAGACCATCTTCTTTTACTCAACCTTAAAAATTAAACACAATAAAAATAAAAACTAACAACTACATCATAATAGCCACCACCGCCGCAAGACAACCGTGCCAATTTCACGTACAACCACCTCTCCATGAAAATAAACACAAATGCAATGCAATGGTAAAAATGGTAATTGATTATCTTTTAGAGATATGTATGTGCTAAATCAATTTTTAAGTTTGACCAATTGTGAAATAAAATTACATGCCATAAGGGAAATTAAGTCCCACGGAGTAACTCGACCAATCAAGAATTAAAATAAAAAATAAAAACCATTAAATAATTGTTGTTTTTTATAACAAATCAAAGAATTAAATAAAAAATTAAAAAAACAATTTAAAATAATAAAAAATTAAACTTAAAAAACAAAAAATAAAAATCATTAAATAATGTTATTTTTTATAACAAATCAAGAATTAAAAAAAAAACAATTTAAAATAGTTCTTACAAAATTTTAAAATGTGTTTAAGTAATATTAAGTTAACCCAACAAAATTTCAAAATGTGTTTTCGAAAAAATAATTAAGTAATATTAAGTTAACCAAACAAAATTTCAAAATGTGTTTTCGAAAAAATAATTAAGTAATATTAAGTTAACGCAAATTGACTTGTACCAAAAATATTAGTCCATAGCGGGGTACGGACTCATAAAGGAATATTCTATAGCGGGTAGGAATTCATAAAGGAATATTAAGAAATTTGTGTATGATATTGATTTATAAAATTAAGTTACTTCTCATAAAATTATAGTAACATAATTTGAGTATAAATAATGATACAAATTAGATTTTATAGGGAAAAAATAAGTAATGAAAAAATCAAGTATCCATAAAATACTGAAGTAGGTTAATTATAAATTTAAACACATATATTTTTCAAATTCCAAAAAACATAAAAATATACATTGACCATTGAAGATGTTAATGTAATATTGAATATCTTTCCAATATATCCTTTCATTTGGTTTTTAATACAAATATCGCCATTCAAGAGCTTTAGATTTAGATGACTGAGAAGCCATTAAATTTACCATGTAAGCAAAAAAATAAATTATTAAAAAATAAACAAAAATAAATAAAATTGCAATGTTAATCATAAATAAGTTAATATTAACATTTTTAATATATATATATATATATAATAAAATAAAGCTTTTTATGAAAAATATTAATAAATAAATACAATAATAAACAGATAAACAATAATTTTAATAAAAAAATATATATATAAAAACATCAAATATATTTTTAATTAAAGTCAAACACTATAAAAATATAAATATTATATAAAAAAAATATCAAATAACTTTTCTATATATATATATATATATATATATATATCAAATAACTTGTATATATATAATATATTATAATACTTTTCAAGATTTCGGAGGAGTCGGAGGGCCTGTTGACATTCAAACATTACACATAGGCTGGGTCGTATGCATACATGGCCGAATATTCGTCGAATTCTGAATGCATTCCAAAATTCCGTATAGAAAACCCCAATTCGGACGTATTATGCTACTATGCATAAAACACAAGACATGGAGTTGTTTTTGTTTTTTTAACATCTTATCAAAAGAAAAAGAAAAAGAAAAACACATTTTCTTGATATTTAGTCGCGAATCAAAGAAAAATAAGGTTTTTACAAAACAAAACATCTCTAAGATAAAGATGGAGATTGTGTTCAACATTACTACACTTCCTCAACACACACAAAACAACCATAAGAAGGAATTAATAGATTACCATTTAGCTTCAATCACTACCTTTCACATAAAACTAACAAGCAGAATTACAAGATACTGACAAACCAAGCTAAGACTAGTTTTACAAAAAGAGGGTCTCATGCCCAATACCTACATCCCAACATAGCTCAAATAAAGAAGTATACCATCCCCTCATAGGATAGCCTCGCATCGATATATTCCTCAAAAATTAGATATCCCTCTTCAACAGACAACGCTCTTTTAAAGAGACTATCGACTGCTTCATTATACTCCCTATGAATATGATCAAGTTGAAGATCCCCAAAAAGAAAATTCATCTGAAAAATTCTAGAGCACCAATGATCCAGAGATAAGACTCCAAGCCAATAGGTTCCCTTAAACCATTTAACAATTTCCATAGAGTCATCAAAATCATGTAAATCAACAATCCCATTAATCCAAGCAAATTGGAGCAAACACCAAAAGGCCAACAATTCAGTCTTGGTATTGGATGCCTTTCCACAACCCAATCTTAGCTTAAACACATGATCTTCATTAATGTTGAGCTAGACACCACGCCCTCCCACTCTGCCTTGAGCGACCCCATAGAAAAAACTAGTGGCTTTCCCCTTCGAGAGGAAAGGAGCAGAGAGCATCTGAATTTTCTTGGGAACCTATTCGATGAAGAATTCTTTATACACTCCAATGCTCTTGATCACACAAAAATGGGGAATGGACCTATCCTCCTGAAAAATGGCTCGATTCCTCATAAGCCAGAGATGCCAGTAAACAAAGACCAGCAGGAACTAGTGGGACTTAACTTGATTGAACCATGTTGAAAAGTTTAACTCGAAACAATTGAATCCCCATACATTGGACACCTACAACAAATGTAAAGCTTCCAACCACACATGTTTACTAAGAGTACATAGGAAAAAGAGGTGCTCAATCGATTCACATCCTTGACCACACAGAGAGCAAATACCAGGGCCACTTCAACCCCTTTTTTGAAGGTTGTCCCAAGAGAAAAATCTTGTTATGCAGATATAGCAAAAAAAACACTTTAACTTAGCGGAAATATGCCATCTCCAAATTAAGGAAGACCACCTCTTCAGATCCAAAGAAACCTGAGCCTGAGCAATGGCCAAATAAGTATCTCTAACAGTCATTTATCCCTTAGATAAGTTCCAATCCCAAACGAGAGAATCTTCATATGAGGACAACCTAACACCCTTTCCACTGAGGATCCTAATATATCTGGTCCATCCATCTTCCAAAAGCCCCTGGAGACCTAGATCCACTACACTCAAGCATACATGCTCATTCAGAAAGTACCCCCCCAACCTCAAAAGTTGATCAAGTGTATATAGCCCTATTCCATCCAAGTTCTCCAAAAGGTTTCAACTAAGTGCATATTGATATCTGCAACCTACAAAAAGATCAATACAAACCAACAAGTTGGAACCCTTACCAATATTCCAGGAAATCCTTTCATTAATCCACGGGAAAACTTTTAGAAACCCTTTCCAAAAGAAGAAGGCACACCTTGTGCATTTAAGGTAACTTTCAAACCAAGTAGATCTAGAGGTCTCCCATGTTGGAATATATTTATTCCTTGGAAAGTAATAATGTCTTTGTATTATGTCGGAAGTTGTCTACAATCTTATGTAAAAGAGTAATACATTTAACCCATAGTTATATGGTGGTGTATTTACTTGTGTAGAATATTTGTCTATGGTATTGTATTAAGAGATGTTATTTTTGAGAATTATATTATCCCACATGCAATATGTGAAAGTAATTCATCCTCATCTCTTAGTATATAATAGGGCAAAGTGAGTCTCTACATATCATGTATTCTTGATGTAGAAGTGGTATTATTGTGACACTGTTGTACATCATCTATATTCTTTGGGGTATTTGTGTTTTGCTCTCTTGTAAGATTGGAGAAGGCATTCTAGAGATAATAGAAGACTACCTTCCTGTGGATGTAACCCATTAGGGTGCACCACCTATATCGGTGTTCTCTTGTCCTTTTCTTTTCATGTTCTTATCTTGTATGATATGTTGTTGGTTGCTTAGATAGATTAATTAGTTTAGCTTGACTCTACTATTCTAATTTGATATGATCTGGTACTTTCTATAGCTTTCAATCAATAACGATTATTATTTGGGTATTGTCATTTTGTTGTAGATTTGCTTTCTATCTGGTAGCCATTGGGCTTCTCTTCATATCTAGGCATATTTATGCATTTTTTTACCCTAACCCTAACTTGTTCTGTAAGAATTTTGCAGAATTTTTTCAAGGGTTTCTTAATGTTTTTTCTGTACATCTACATGATTTCGGGGCTCTCCTCAAGGAGATATTTCTTTTGATTATAAAAACGGTAGTTATAAAAAAGGGTCATAACTTAGTTAGTTTTTACTGAGATTTTTATTATACCTGTTTTTGGAATCGGAAACATCATTCTGGATCCACCCATGCGACCAGAACATAAAACTCAGTATTTCTAGGCTTCCTTTCGGTAATAAAAACAACAGTTATACAAAAGGGTTGTAACTTGGTCATTTTTTACCCGTTTTTTATTATTATAACCTGTTTTTGGAATTGGAACAGCCATTCTGGATCCACCCACGCTACTAGAACATAAACTGGTTATTTACGGGCTTCCTTTCGGTAATAAAAACGACAGTTATACAAAAAGGTCAGAACTTGGTCATTTTTTACCGGTTATTTTATTATAACCTATTTTCGGAATTTGAACAGCCATTCTAGATCCACCAACGCAACCAAAACAGAAAACTGGGCATTTCTGGACTTCCTTTCAGTAATAAAAATGGCAGTTATAAAAAAGGGTCGTAACGTGGTCATTTCTTACTGGATTTCTTATTATAACCTGTTTTTGGAATTGGAACAACCATTCTAGATATACCTTCATGACAAGAACAGGAGACTGGCTTTTCTAGGCACCTTTTTTCAAAGGGTTGTAAGTAAAGTTTCTCTTTCCTTTACTGTTTTTCTAATTGTGTTTTTTGCAGATTCAGATCAGTACGGTAAAGTATTTAAGTTTTATGTTATTCTTTTTTTGCTTCTAATCATGTTTATTAAGATATTATTTCTTGTTCTTGTTATATATTTGTCTCACATTTCTATATGGAAATATTGGCATCTTTTAAAGACATGGATCTCTAGTATTTTGTCATGATGATAGCTATAAACCATCTAATGCTTAATATTTTTTAAATATACTTCAAAATTAATTTTTTCTTTTCTTTTGTTTTGATTATAAAAACAATTTTATAAGAACAATCTCATATATGTTATCTAGTGATCATTATTTACTTTATTTATATGTTATTGTTGAACTTTGTTTAAAAGCAATTTCATTTTTTTATAAGTAATATCTTTATGATCATTATATGCTCAATTAAATTATTAAGTAAAATAATTTTTTAATCTATGTGATATCATATGTTTTGGCTTGTCATAAGTTATTTAATTAGAATATAATTTCTTTTTCATGTTTTGCAGATATTGTATCTAGTTCCTGTGTTATTTGTCTCTAACATTCCAATATGGAAACATTGACATTTCCAGGGCATTTCGTCTCTTGCATATTTACATAGTGTTAACAAGAAATGAACCCATGATTAAGACCATTAGTGACTTGTCATTTCATAGTTTTTTATAAGTGATATCATGAATTGATCATAATTTGCTATATATTGGTCATATTAAACATTTTGATTTATCTATATCTAATGTCATGTTTATTTCGATCATCTTCTACTCAATATTTATATGGCTTTGAGCAATCTTTAAATCTTGAACTATTTACAATGAGCACCTTGTTCTTGTTGCAATGAGATTTCTATTTTTATGATTACAGAGATTATCTTGTTCCTACTTGTCTCTAACGTTCTTATATGGAAGCATTGTCATTTTCAGGGCATTCATCTCTTGCATATTAACCTCATACTAATAAGAAATGCACCTATGCTTCAGATTACTCGCTTGATGACTAAATTTTCATATATTTAAATGAAATATTTGGCTCACTATTTATATGTTGTGGCTGACACTTAATGTGTAAAAGTAACTTCATTTTTCTTAATGAGTAAGTTAATCTTTTATTTGATCATATTATGTTGTCATTCATTTATATGATGATTGCTAACCTTTGGTATATAACCATTTTCATTTCTGTATGAGCAATTTTGTTTATGATCTTTATATGCTTTAATCTTGAAAGTTCTTGTGCAGATAAGTTCTTTGTTTAGGCTTTCACCTTATTCCAGGAATAATGAAGCACCATCTTCTACTGTTAAAGTCATGATGTTCATATGTATGATATCATTTTCGATGAATAGACCAGTGGGTCTTGTTTCTTCGATGTTTAAGGTCCTCTAAAGATATTTATATTGCACCTTGATTAGAAGAATGTCTGCTATCTACATGTGTATTGGTCATCTGGGTTTTTTTTGTACACTGTTGTGGTGTTCTTAGCCACACATTCTATTGTATCAGTCGTAAAAAGGTATATGTACACTAGTGTGGATGTTATATCAGAGTTCTTCAGCTATCATGTATGGTTGTGATGATTCTTGTGGTGATCTGGGCATCTTGCGATTGGATTATGTCACATGTTCTCAACATTTTATTGTTGGATCTTTCATCGTACAACCTGGTTCATGTGCACTTTCATGATTCAGTGAGAAGCGGTTGTTCATCGTCAAATTCCATTAGCCGAAGTGTTCTTCTTTTTCAGCTTTGGTTCTTCTGGAAGTTGTCATCAAGGGGGAGCAGTAATGACTCCTTTCTTCCTTAGTGTTAGTGTGGGCCCTTCTTCCCGCCATTATTAAGGGGGAGTGTTGGAATCTATTTCATTCCTTGGAAGGTAATAATGTCTTTGTATTATGTTGGAAGTTGTCTACAATCTTATGTAAAAGGGTAATACATTTAACCCATAGTTATTTGGTGGTGTATTTACTTGTGTATAGTATTTGTCCATGGTATTGTATTAAGAGATGTTATTTTGGAGAATTATATTATCCCACATACAATATGTGAGAATAATTCCTCCTCATCTCTTAGTATATAATAAGGTCAAGTGAGTCTCTACATATCATGTATGCTTGATGTAGTACTGGTACTATTGTGACACTGTTGTACATCATTCCTCCTCATCTCTTAGTATATAATAAGGTCAAGTGAGTCTCTACATATCATGTATGCTTGATGTAGTACTGGTATTATTATGACATTGTTGTACATCATCTATATTCTTTGGGGTATTTATGCTTTGCTCTTTTGTAAGATTGGAGAAGACATTCTAGAGATAATAAAAGACTACCTTCTCATGGATGCAACCCATTAGGATGAACCACGTATATCGGTGTTCTCTTGTCCTTTTCTTTTCCTGTTCTTCTCTTTTATGATATGTTGTCAGTTGCTTAGATAGGTTAACTAGTTTAGCTTCATTCTTCTATTCTAACATCCCCTTCAAATATTTTTCCTTAATGACCTCCTGCCACAGTCCCCTACCACTGAGAGCATGCCAACAAATTTTCAAAACCAATGCATTGTTGAACCAACTCAGATTTTTTATTTCCCAACCCCCAAAGCTTTCAACAAATAAAGTCTCTCCTAAGAAACCAAATGATATTTATATCCCTTTTCAGTCACGGACCATAAAAAATTAAATTTTATTTGTCTAAGCACCCTCAGGACCAATTGAGGCAAAAGGGCCAAAGAGAACAAATAAAGCGGTATGGTTGTCACGACAGACTTAACTAGTGTCAGCCACCCACCAAGAGACATGAATTTATATGACCAATTATTAATTATTTTGTCAACTTTCTTGATAAACCACCCCTAGTCCTTAGAGTAGTATATATTAGGCTTGAGCATAAATCTAAGGTAGCCAATACCCAAATTCAAGTCCTCTTTTTTGAAAGGGAAAAAACGAGCTAATTGGATATCAAAATCAAGTGAAGTTTCACCTTTATTAAAGTCAAACTTATTTGAACTTATCTCTATGCCAGAAGTTGCATAGAAAACTAAGATAAGTTCATGAAACTTGTGCCAATTTTCAGGACTATCAACTCCAAACAAAATGACATCGCCCACAAAAATAAAATGGGTGATATGAATCACCCTAGAGTATTCCATGCCTTCCAATTTCCCTTCTTTCTTTGACGAATCAATCATTCTTCTTAGGCCTTCCGAGATGAGAAAAAATAGCATAGGTGAAAGAGGACAACCTTGTCTCAGGCCCCTCGAATAATTAGAGAAATAATACAGAGATCCACTAACCAAAAAAATGAAATTAGTTGAAGATACACAACCCAGGATCCAGTTGCAGACCACAAGAGGTAACCCATTATGAAGAAAAACCAACCAAATCATTCCCTAGTTCACCTTTCCGTAAGCCTTCGCCAAATCCATTTTGAGGACTAGAGCATCCAAATTTGTCACCTTAACAGTATGAAGACACTCTTGTGTAATGTTAATGGCATCAAAAATTTGCATCCTACGAAGGAACCCAAACTGCTCAAAGGAAATGTTTTCTACTAAAAAAGGTATGATCCTATTTACAATGACGTTAGAGATTAACTTATAAGCCAAATTGTAGAGAGATATTGGCCGAAAATCAGAGAAAGACTTCGACTTATCAAACTTAAGCACCAATGTAATAAAGGTAGTGTTTAGGGATCTTGACACATAGCGCTTTGTCCTGAAAAACTCAACCATATCCAACAATTCACCTCCCAACATATAAAAAAAAGAGCAAAAAAACTCCATCGACCACCCGTCTGGCCTAGGGATTTTGTCCTTGGCCATCTACTTGAGAGACCCCTCAACTTCGTACAAGGAATCTTGAGCACCTATTTGATCACCTTCCTCCTTCAAGAAAAAGGATAGGAAATGCTTAATAACCTCAATTGAGCAACAATACTCGAGTTCATCGAATCTTTTAGCAAACAAGAGAAATTATTCACTGCCAAGAACTCCAACTCCTTTTGCGTCAACACTCATTACCCCTTAGGCCTTAACAGATCCCAAATGGTATTTACCATCCTTCTACCATCCACAAATTTATTAAATAATTTGGTATTGAAGTCACCCGACAATCCAAATGGCCCTACTTTTTAATCTCCACTCCTCTTCTTCCTGCTTAAGGATAAGATCCTACTTCTCTTCCAATTGTGAGGTAATAAGTTTTTAATCCACTAATAAAGTTCCCAACATGATACACCATAAATTTGAG
>LPNX011119790.1:156676-221005 GCA_001517045.1 Pseudotsuga menziesii | reverse complement strand
TTTTCACTTTTGTACAATATTTGCATTACATACCATGCCATGTGTCAATTGTCATATCAGTCACTAAGCACCTAAAACTTGCTATAGAAATATTTTCTTTTCAATATTATGAAAGATTGAGAGGAAGGTATGGCATCAATTGTCATATCAGTCACTAAGCACCTAAAACTTGCTATAGAAATATTTTCTTTGCAATATTATGAAAGATTGAGAGGGAGGTATGGTGCTATGATAGTGTATTTTGGCTATGAGAGGTTTAGCGTTTGGATCTAGCTAGACATTGTAGAAAAATCTCATTCCAAGCCTTAGAGGATGATTGTTGTCTACTGAGTAGCCTCATCAACAATGTTCTTTAGTTAAAAGTTCATGGATAAAGTTGAGAGAGAATGAATTCTTACACATATAAGGAATTCTAAGGATTTTTTATGAAGGAATAAATGAGCAACGGGTTAAATTTTTAAGGTGTTTAAATATTATATTCATAAGTTTGTAATGAGATTATCTTTTAATGCAAAAGGTTTTTTTTTAAATGTTGATAACATCTGGAAATTGGCTTTGAGAATTGTCTTGAAATTTACCTTCAACTTTAGAAATTTGTATCAAATGAATATGTTGAACTACTAAGTAGTGTTGTGATATGTGATGAACTAGAAATAAATCTCCACACTTCGCACAATTTTTATTAAAAGGATAAAAAATGATTGTATAAGATATCCTTTATGAGTTATGAGCTTAAATAAGATGATTGTTAAATATCGTCAGAGTGTGTTGAAACTATGTACATTTTACTTGTACTTGGTATGTCATATGAGTGGATGGGTCCTTCTTCACGAATGTCACAAATCATAACATCAACATACCATGTAGATGGGAATGGCCCATTGGGTGAACTGGTCAACTAGCCTCTTTCGGGACATATATGAATCCTGCCAATGCATGAACTTTTCAGTATGGATACCAAATTTTTTCCCTTTCTTAAGTTTGAGTATAGCTTACATTTATTTATTTTTAATAATCTATCATATGATTGACACAGCAGACGTGATATAAGGATGAAATTTTGTGCATGAGGCTTTGGTGGTGAACGTATGTCACCACTCTATGTGTTGTTATTAATGAGATGTACAAAAACATCAAAATGCATGTCTCACACAGTGAGGGATTGAAAGTTGAACGCTAATGTGATGAAGGTTTTGCCAAAAGTTTTCATACCTTTAACCAGGGCTTGCCAACAATATTTGAAGATATTTTCCGTATAACTTGAAGATGACATATATAGGACTAAGTACTAATTATTTGAGCTCTTTAGTGAATTACACTACACCATGGGGTTAAATTTGAGGCTCGTATACTAGTTTTTTCATTTTATATTCACTAAATACAAGTGGATGTGGAATAAACACGTCATCGACGAAGTTCAATTAATTTTGGCGATCATCAATTTGATAGGCACGCTTAAAATTTGCCTATATTTAAATTTTGTTGTGACTACTGAGGAGTTTGTTGGATTCCCATTAATGCGGGTTGATCATTGTCAGTGACCCATGCCGAAATCCATTCATTTCAATTGACCCAACTTGTTGAGTTCAAGTAAAACATGAATTGAGAGTGGATTACGAATTTAGTGGTGTTTAAGTTTTTACTTCTTAGTGGTTGGTTCCATTCCATGGCGACCTTCTGTAATAAATATTTTGGACACTTGTCAAACCCATCAGACTAGTTGTGGGGTTTGTACTTTGAATTTAATGGTACCAGGGTCTTACCCATCACCTTAACTTGGTTTCCTGAGAGTAAGTAGAACTTACCCACACTAGTGGTAAATGAGTCTACTCAAACCCTAAGTTTTTCACGTGTAGACTTTTTTGGTTTCAAGCTATAGGGAGAGGGGTTCATTGTCTAAGATAGTTCTCTCGACTTCTAGTTGTTAAGGGTGGTGGTATATTTGATGGGTTGATTTGTCGGAGGTGATTACAGTTAATCTTTGTTTGTGGATGGGATTCGATCCACGATGGACATCCTTTTGACAGTGCATGGCCATGATGTTTGTGAAATTTCTTGAACATTGGGTTTTTGTGCTTATATAATGTTCATGTTTACTTACACTAAGGCTTGTTATCATTTGGGATAGCCTCCAAGATGCATATTTGGGTAATGATTTTACTCATATTCTGGTATTATCACCAACGTTTTAAGTTTTAGCTACCACTATTATAATTATTACCTCTTGGATTAATATGCAGATGTGATATTGATTTACTCTTTTGTATGCACACACGAGTGCCATTTTTTAGAGTACCCAATTAGGGATGAAGCAATATTTGTTTGCAATAATTCCTTGAGCTCTAGGTACAATATCCACTGGAAACCTACTACCACAATTATACAGAGCTACCTCAATATTAACAAGACTTGCATCCTAAGTTGTCTATGCAGGGCAAGTCCTTGAGGGAAATGATGTTGCCACCTATTACAAGTTATTATACTTCCCTTTCGTGTCAATTCTTTTTTTTTGCTTTGGTTATGTAGCTGGCCTATTGATAACATTTTTCCCTTGGTCTTGCATGCAGAGAGCATGGGATGGGTTGGTGGGCATTGTTTCTCTCAAGCAACTCTAGACTTGTGGAACGCTTGTAAGTTTCTCTTTTCAGCCATGTTTTGTCTCGAACCCGAGACCACACATCACTAATTTTAATTGCCTGTAGTCCTAAGAGGTCTCTTAAGAACCCTCTCAGGGGCTACAAATTCAGTAAAGAATACTGTTTATTTTTCCTTGCTCAACATTGCACCTGTTGAGGGGAGATTATGTTTTCTTTATTTTCTAGAAATACTTGGTTTGCAGTGATAACAACATGATTGTTGCAACTGAATATTTCCTTCCATAATCAATATTTTATTTTCATTAACAGTGAAATACTTGACCCGCTAGGGTTGGTAAATTATTACGAGACCCATTTTAAGTTATAACACGTGTATTTTTGTTTCATTGATTCAACCTTGGCATCGTATATTATGTAATGTGGTTTGAGTTTTCCAGAAATGTATTTAAATTGAGTTTTAAGCATCATTTAATGTATTTATGATTTATATTTGATAGCCTGCATATTAAGAGTTTATCTTGAGAAACATTTGTTTCAGTTTAAACTCAAGGACTGTGGTTTGGAAGCAAATTTCCTTCTCACTATTTTAAATGTTTCATGCAACCATATGGGTCAGCCTTTTATTTTCAATACTATACATTTTGGCACGCGGGGCACCATGTACATTGGTTGTGGGCATGGATCTCGGGTAAGGACAGCCACATTTGAACCCCCAGCCACCCGTAATCCCCTATTGGTCAACCTTATTTATCTGTTTGTGCATACTTTATTCTAATTGCATAAGTAACAATATGTTTGACTCAATTTCCTTCATTTGTACATAAGTTATGAGATTGTAAGTGTTGTAATGTATTTTATTTTATGAGGACTTTGAGCTTATTACATGTCTATAGTTCAATTATACATGAAAATAATAACTTAGCTATGAAACATAGCAGACATGAAGATCGTATTTATACTTATTTGATTGTATAATCTCTTTGTGCATATCGTACACTTTTTTTTATATCAACATAGAATGTATAGGCCTATATTTGTTACTAAGCCATTTCACCATTACCCTTGAATACGAATAATCTTTATATTCAAAATTGACTTTTTGATGTTTATTGTTTTGTTATTTTTCATGGCTAATTTTGGTTTACAATTTTTTTTATTACAAGTAAATATAAATACTAGACGTCATATCAAGGGCACATTAAAAAAAAAAACCGTTATAATTTTTTTTATTGATAGGTAAGGGTGCCCGTCAAATTTAACCCCTTGCTACACCAATTCAAAGATTTTTAAATTTACAATCATGCAATGTTTGAAATTAGATTGGCTTCATTTATGGTTGATGAAGTACCTAAAAAAATACTCATACTCATCCATGTTGTCTACACCATCAAAAAAATATATATATATATATATATATATATATATATATAAGAGGTAAGTTCATAGCCATACAAAAAGGAGATTTGAGTATTTCCCCTCTCTTCAAACATTAAGATTATCTTATATACTGTGATTTTTTTTAAGTTTTTGGATTTTTGTACATACCATGAGAATTTACAACTTATGTATTGAATTCAAAGTATCTGATTTGTATACAATGATTAAATACCATTTTAATTGAGTTAGGAATAAATTATTGCAACAAGAGGAGCTAGGTGGTATGCAACCTAGTATGGGGGGATGTTGTAACGTAATGTAACGTTGCCAAAAATAAATAAAAAAGTTAAAAAAGTCATGCCAGGTCATGAAATAAAAAATTATTAAAAGTAATTAATAAAATCCATGTCTCACTATAAAATAAAAAATTAAAAACTTAAACCTGAATCTATAAAGCAAGAGAGATCAAATTTTTTTGTAAAAAAATTAAGATAAAAAAAAATTTACACCACAAGAAATTGGATCCCTATCGATGCTTGATAGATTCGGGTTTAATATGGATCTATGTTGGCATATTATTTATTACTAATGGGAGTAGTTTAACTGTTATATAATGTGGCTATTATTATTATTAATGGAATCAACTATATAATTTTTGGTTAAATTAAATTTTTCAGTACTTAATTTATATTTTAAATATATAAATGGAATCAATCTCTTCAAATACCTCTATTGCACCTTGATTGTGCAATCTCAACAATTAATATCTATAATTCTAATAACTCTTCTCATTTTTTTATTGATTTTTGACAAAAATGATTGGAAACGTATGACTAGAAAATGTTCAAATTGTAGCATTTTTAAACTACCTAATTTTAGCTTGAGTGGGCCTAACAATTAAGAACACATGTTTCCTCCTAAAAGGTCACAGGTTCAAATCTAGAGGGGGGTAGGGTATGTACATCTCTGTAGACTTCAGTAATCAAATCGCTCCTGGAGAGGGTCCCTTATCCCACAAACAAGGAGGTCTCATACACCAATTTGGTGTTTGGCTTGGTCGTGACCTTAAAATCATATTATTATTATTATTATTATTATGGCCATGGTCTAGCCATACATAACATTTTGGTGTATAAGACTCCCTTGTTTGTGGGATAAGGGTTCCCTTCCTTTCAACAATTTGACTATTAACACTTACAAAGGTGTACATACCCCACACCCCTCCGGATTTGAAGCTACGACCTCCTAGGAAGAACTACCATATGTAAGTAAAACTAAATACACAACACTCGAATTAATTCAAAATAAATCCATGGAGGTTATCAATCAATCACATATTCATAAACCCTTGAATTGAAAACATATGATAGTGATAAACACTTAGCATAGAAGAAGGGTAAACATTCTATGTTTTTGTCCTTTTACAATTTGCCATCATTGGAATCTAGCTAGATAATCTCTACCAAAATTACAATTTTGGATTATAGAAGTGTTGGTTTCAATGCAAAAATGGACTTAACACCCTCAAATACCCTTAATGTAACAAGATTGTGCAATGCTAACATCGGATATATGCAATTATATTAATTTAAAATTATTCTTGCTAGATTTTAGGTAAAAAATGCCACTTTTCCTTATCGTTATTTTGAATGGTCGAAAATCATGAATTCTAAACTACAACCTTAATATGAGTTAACTTTACCATAATCATAATCATTCAATGCTATCCAGGGGCGACAGGTGCGGAGGGGTTTGGGTAGGGGGGTCATTTTTTACCATGTAGGAAAACAAATCCGTACCTTTTCTTGTTGTTTGGGAAGAAAAACGAATAACCAAGCAGAATGGGCGGCTCTATCTCGGGGATTAGAAGCAATGGCTCATTTGCACATTGATTCCTTTCAAGTTTTTTGAGACTCTTGGGGTGTCAAACAAAAAATTCTAAGACTCCAATCAGGGAAGGATAAGGCAATAGAAAGAATGCAAAAGAGAATCCAAACTTTTATACCCCACACTGCAAAGCTCCAAAATTTTGACGTTAAAAAGACATAATAATAGCTTGGTGGATAAATTGACAAACTCGAGAGTAAGGTTAAACTATGGAGAAATAATTGTTAATAATCCCCCCCCGCCTCCACCCCCCTCCATCAAATGGTTAGCATAAATGATTGCTTGTTTAATAATTGTAAACGTATGAAAAACAAGGAAATTGAGTCCTCCCCTATCGTTAAGGGGGAGAAGAAAGAGCGGATCATAGTCTTAAAAGGATTAGATAGGGTAATAAAACATAGTACAAACTCAAGTGAAGGGCAGACAAACGACCTTCCCATGAGATGAGGATGTAATGCTCTTCATCTGATTTATGCTAGAATCCATACCCTTGGTCCTCTAAGAAGTGAGTTTGGTGAGGCCTCCCATGTGATGGCCCTCAAGGATTCATGACTCCTAGATATGGATTTTTTTTCACAATTCAACATAGGTTGGCAGGATCACAAGGAGGTTCAATTCTCCGTTTATTAATAGAAGGTTAGTAATATTTTCTTATCTAGTGAGCAGGAAACTCAGTGTTGTGCAAAGCTTATCCCCATCCCCGTGGAATAAAACATAGGTAACACCATGGAAATAATGCATAAGGACATAGTGGATATTAAGAATAGTATTGATGACATCAAAAATATGATGAGGTGTGGATATGAAGTATCAACAATGACTCTGAAAGAAAATAAGAAGACTTCCCTTGAAGTTTCCAAAATGGATAGCAGGATGGAGGACATGGAAACTGGCATTCGAGTTTAGAAGGCAAGGGAGAGGATATCAATCGAATTTTGCAGGAAATGAAAAGGTTCTAGACAACCAAGTTTAAGGAAGTTAAGAGAGGATTTATTGATATGAAGAACAAGTTGCTAGAACAATTCATGTATATCAATGACAGGAATGAGACCAAGATTGGGTTCCTGAAGGAGACTTTGTCTAAGATCCAGGAAATCTTGGAGGCAATGGAGGAAAACACTATTAAAAAGGTTGTGCAGGGAGAGGCCACCCTAACGGAGGAAGTCGTGGCAGAACAAGTGGAAACTAAACAACTCACTCCTAAGAATGGTCAGGGTTGATTATTTTCTAAATACTCTTATGTTTTTTGCCAACTACTATGTAGTCAATTTGTCAGGGTTGACTCTACAAGAGGATATAGCCTCATCATCAAGCATTTTTTTAATAAATTACCTCTACTAGAACACACAAACTCAATTCTTGAAATCTCTACAATCACACTCCTTATGAGTGTTTGGAAAGGTTGTAACTCTGTGTAAAAGTATGTTTTATATATAATATAAACTTCCAATTTATGTTAAAAAAATCATTCAATGCTATCGACATCCACAATGACACTAAATTTATTATCGTAAACGACTCCATGGCTTGAGGAAACATATTGTCAAACATAACACAATTCATTGAATTCTTAATAAGGATTATAAAGTTTAGATCAAATCAAATCAAATCAGTATGTACACCTTCATAGACTAAGCACTCGAATCATTACATGGAGGGAGTTATTTATCCCACAAAAAGGGGTTTCATACATCAACTTGACATTTGATTAGGATGTGACCATAAATTATATTATTACAAATTGATCATTGATAAAATAAAATAAAAACCTATTTCCATTGTAACTTTTTAGATTTATAAAAATTATGAATTAAAAAGCGGACAAATTCAATATTTTGGTTAAATAATTTTTTTATATCAAACCAAGCCATTGTGATCCATTCATTTTTTTAAATTCCAATCTCTTGCAAAATTTAAAATTTAAGAAAGGCTTTTTAAATTTCAATCTCTTATAAAATTTAAAATTTAAGAAAGGCTTTTAAAAAATGATTGAATTGGTCCAATTTTAACTAATTCNTACCATATTAATTTTTTTTTTCCTTTTTCTTTTTTATTTCTTTCTTCTTTCTTTTTTTACTTATTTTTTATAAAATAAGATAGAAATTTTAAAAACAAAATTTAAACAATTCATTGGAAAACAAAAATTAACAAAAATTTGATTAAAAAATTATAAAAAAATCCAAAAAATCTAAAATATAAGTTACTTTATATTATTTTAAATCTAAAATAAATAAATAATGTAATATTATTTACTACAAAAATATAATTAGTAAACAATATCATAATTACACAATATCATAATTACACATAACCTAAATCAAAGAAAACTATATAATATTAGTTTACACATACCAAAGAAAACTATATAATATTAGTAAACATATCTCATGTAGGATACAAAAGTTATATATGATATAGGTCAAAAATATCTCATGTAGCATACAAAAGTTATATATGATATTGGTCAAAAATATCTTGGAAAGTTTTATATGATATTGGTTAAAAATATTTGGAAACAATTTAAGATCTTTATCATAAAACATAATATAACATACAAGATAAATATGATATTAATTTAAAGAGTTAGTAAATATTTTGGATGAAAAAAAAATATTATTATAAGTTATAGTTTATTAAAATTTAGTTATATATATATATATATATATATATATAAATACATATAGATGGTTAAAATTAAATTGATTATAAAGTATAATTTTACATTAAAATTGTATTTTTTATATTTATATAAAAATAGTTTGATAAGTAAAGACAAATTAAGTAAATAATTAGAGAGAAACTAAGTCGCTACTCATAAAAGACAAGAAAAAGAAATAATTTTTTTAGTTGTATTCACATATTATCAAAACCTTGAGGTTGCAAACACACCTCAAAAAGTTTTAAACAGCCACGTGGTAATCATTTGTTAACTTCTATTCAATCCAAAACCCAAGGTGGGAGACATTCCAACTTCATGGTGGTGGGGTCAATGTGTATTAGATTTTCTCTTTTCAACAAACTAGGTACTGAGTATTTTGTATTTGTCTCTATCTTCCATTCTGGAAGAGCTTCCATTCCCAATTGGGAGATTCCCTCACTTGATTCCTTTATTGAGTCCTTAATACAGGAGCAAGACAAGTTGGTCCATATGGGAGTCATCCAGACTTCCAAAAATCAAGCTCTCCTAATGACATAATCTACTAAAGCACAAACTAAAGGGAGACCTAAGGGGAAGGATCCTAAAGCATCCTATTCGAAGCCTGAATAGAAACAAAAGATTTTCGAAGGAGCTTCGGGCTCCAAGAAGAAGAAAAAGTTTGGAAAGAAGATGTGTCCCTATTATATGAGGGATTTTCAGGCTAAAGACCAGTGTATGAAGAAGCAGATCGACCAGTTGTCAGCTCTCCTCAAGCAGAACAACATAGCTCTTCCAAAAAGAGCAAAGAAGTCTGATGATGTACAATCACTAGATGATCATGAAAGGTGCCATGCCTTGAAAGTTGGCCTCTCTTGGTCGATAGCCTATTTGATTGATTCTGGAGCATTCAACCACATGGTTGCCTCCAAGGATTTCTTCTCCAATCTCAACCTCACATGTCGGCCTACTATTCATGTGGGTGATGACTCCCAAATTCCAGCAGCAGGAAGAGGCATCATTAAATTCCAACATGGTGAGTTCAAAAATTTCCTCTATGTGCCCTCTCTTGCAACTAATTTGTTGTCTATATACCAGATGACTCACGCTAGCTCACCAAAGCAAGTGGTATTTGGCCCTGACTCAAAGAGATCACATAAATCTCAAAAGGGAAGACTATAGCGAATGGAATTGCAGACCATGCCTCCAAGGCATATGATTTCTCTCATTTCATGCCATACTTAGATCTAGTATAACCACAACTTCTATTCGAAGTAGATAAAGGTATCAAAAGTCCTTTACTTCCTATTGCAGATACAAATTTATTGTCTAACATTTTAGATTCAGATTCAGAAGAAGAGGAAGACCAACATGACTCAGATATTGAGCTTACACCTCAAAGAGATCTAGATCTAGATCCAACATCTACCTCATTTTAGCAGCTCATAGAAGCAGTTGGAAATGGTGCTGGGGATCTAGATGACAAGAGAAGAATGAGGTCCCAGTATCAGAAAGAGAATGTTGCACTGTCCCACACATATCCACTTCTCCCTGAGAGGTGTTTCATGATGTTGGGGTCAGATCCTCAAACATTCAAGGAATCTTTCCATGACCCTAGATGGTAGGAAACTATGGATGAGGAATTTGATTTGCTACATGACAATAAAACTTGGGAACTTGTCTCCTTACCTCTAGGGAGGAAACTTGTTTAGTGCAAATGGGTCTACAAGACCAAGATAGGCTCTAATGGAATCACAACCAAGTACAAGGCTTGGTTAGTGGCCAAATGATACTCTCAGGTTCAAGGATTGGACTACAATGAGACATTCGCTCCGGTAGCTGGAATGGATTCCATCAGGCTTGTCTTGGCAGTTGCAGCTTCCAAGAGATGGGAGGTACATCACATGGATGTGAAAAGTGCCTTCCTCCATGGTGATTTGAAGGAAGAGATATACACGAAACAACCGGAGAGCTTTATTCATGATCCTTCCTTAGTTTGTAGACTGAGGAAATCACTGTATGGACTCAAACAAGCCCCAAGGGCATGGTACTCCAAGATGGATGCCTTCCTCATCTCACATAAATTTGAAAGATGCAAATCAAATTGCAATGTTTACATGCAAAAGAAAGAGGGATTCTTGCTATTGATTGTGCTTTATGTGGATGACTTGCTCATTACTAGCAGCTCTACTGCTGGATTGAGAAGCATCAAATCAACCTTGAACAAAAGCATTATCTATGACTGATCTAGGATTGTTAAGACAGTTCATTGGTCTCGAAGTAAGTCAAAAGACTTCAGAAATCATGATCTCACAGTCTAGATACTCATCAAACACTTAGGCTATTCCACATGGAAGACTACAAGGCATCCCCTTATCCTTTCCTATCTAGCATCAGGTTAGAGGAAGGTGGCTCTACACCTTTGGTAGACATAACTCTTTACAGACAGCTCATTGGGAGCCTTCTATATCTCACACATTCAAAACTAGACATATGCTATGTTGTGAGTGTTGTTTCTAGGTACATGCAGGAGCCACATGAGCTGCATTGGAAGGAAACAAAGAGGATCTTGCACTACGTGCACGCTACTAAAGATTATGGGATTCATTATACAGCTGGTGCACAGCTTGATCTCATAGGCTTCATAGATTCAAACTAGGTAGGAGATGGGAATGATAGGAAATCCACTTTAGGTTTTGTGTTTATGATCAGATCTGGGCCAATTTGTTGGTCCAGCAAGAAGCAAGCAACACTTGCACTCTCTTCAATAGAGGCAGAGTATTGGGGAGCTATGAATGCAATTATTCAGGCAGTTTGGATACATGTCATATTGACAGAATTTTTGATCCACACTTCACCTTCAGTGGAAATTTTTCATGACAACTAGAGCACCATCAAAATTTCCATTGATCCAGTTCAAAAGCAAAGAACAAAGCACATTGAGGCTCACATGCACTATATTCGGGAACTAGTGCATGACAAAACTATCACACTGCATTATTGTCCTACAGATGATAAGATTGCAGACATTTTCACCAAGTCTTTTACTGAAAAGAGATTTTCCTTTCTTAGGTCTCTTTTAAGTATTAAGGCTTGATTCATTGTTCCTGTTCCTACTTATTTTGAGGGGGGGGGGGTTCCCATGAGGTTTTCCCCTATTTCCTCGGTTTATTAAGCAACATTTTTTATCTTTTAGATTGTATATGGGTGAATTTTGGCCTTGTTGCTAGGGCCCACTGTTGTCCAAGTTAGAATTAAGGGGGGTGTTAAGATTTATAATCTTCCCTTGTCCAAACTGTCTATTAGATTATATTTTCCTAATTTAGGAGTCATTTAGTTATTATTGGGTCCACTAGTACAATTGGGTCCAATTGGCGTAATAGGGCCACATGTACAAGTCACTAGAGTGTGGGGAACACTGATAAAGGCTAACTGGAATTGACTGCACTTGCATACATCAGTTTAGGCACCTCCTAGACCAATCCCTACATTTTAGGAGCCACTGGGAGTGTCAGCACCAACCTCCTTCAGTTGTTGGCAGTTGGTAACTAGTTAAGCTTAGTTATGCTTCAGTTACATTCAGTTAGATATCCTTTAGTTTAGTTTGAACCAGTTATGCATGGCTACATGTGGGAAGGCGCCAATTCTCACCTACTTCTCACCTACCACTACAATTAGAGTGGTTTGATTGATTATAACTGATTGCGGGATTGGATTAGACATCTGGAGTTAGCTAGTTGAACTCCGATAGTGATTTAGACACTTCTAGTTATCCTTGCAGTCATGTTGAGTTGGTAGATTCAAATTCATCTCTCATGATTCGAATTCTCCTTTATGTATTGCCATTGTATACTGCTGGGATGTAATGAAGTTTATACTGTAATTATCTGAGCAATTATTGTCTGTTTCCTGTGAGATTTGTTTTGTTCAGTGGGTATTATTCATTCCTTTTCACTACAATTATTTAAGAATCTGATAGCACTCATTGCTTGAAGATCAATGGCATATTAATTCTAACATTATACTCATTAGCCTCATCAACAATGTTCTTTAGTTGAAAGTTTATGGATAAAGTTGAGAGAGAATGAATTCTTACACATATTAGGAATTCTAAAGATTTTATTATGAAGGAATGAATGAGCATCGGGTTAATTTTTTAAGGTATTTAAATCTTATATTTATAAGTTTGTGATGAGATTATCTTTTAATGCAAAATCTTATTTGGAATGTTGATAACATATGGAAATTGGCTTTGAGAATTGTCTTGAAATTTACCTTTGCCTTTGGAAATTTGTATCAAATGAATATGTTGAATTGGTAACATTTTTCCCTTGGTGTTTCATGTAGAGACCATGGGATGGGTTGGTGGGCGTTGTTTCTCTTAAGCAATTATAGACTTGCGGAATGCTTGTAAGTTTCTCTTTTCAACCACATTTTGTCTCGAACCCGAGACTCCACACATCACTAATTTTAATTGGCTGTAGTCCTGAAGGGTCTCTTAAGAACCTTCTTAGGGGCAACAAATTCAGTAAAGAATACTGCTTATTTTTCCTTGCTCAACATTGTACCTGTTGAGGGGAGTTTATGTTTTCTTTATTTTCCAAAAATACTCAGTTTGTAGTGATAATGACATGAGTGTTGCAATTGAATATTTCCTTCCATCATTCAATATTGTATTTTTATTAACAGTGAAATACTTGACCCACCTAAGGTTGGTAAATAATTACGAGACCCATTTTAAGTTATAGCACGTGTATTTTTGTTTCACTGATTCAACCTTGGCATCGTATATACTATAATGTGGTTTAGTTTTCCATAAATGTATTTAAATTGAGTTTTAAGCATCATTTAATGTATTTACAGTTTATATTCGATAGCCTGCTTATTAAGAGTTTATCTTGAGAAACATTTGTTTTGGTTTAAACTCAAGGACTGTGGTTTGGAAACAAATTTCATGTTCACTATTTTAAATGTTTCGTGCAAACATATGGGTCATCCTTTTTTTTCAATACTGTCTATTTTAGCACGCATGTCTATTTTAGCACGCAGGGCACCATGTACATTGGTTGTGGAGATAGATATTGGGTAGGGACAACCGCATCTGATCGCCCCCAACCACCCACAATCCCTTATTGTCAAACTTATTTATTTGTGCATACTTTATTCTAATTGCATAAGTAACAAAATGTTTGACTCAATTTCCTTTATTTATACATAAGTTATGAGATTGTAAGTGTTGTGATGTATTTTATTTTTTTATGAGGCCTTTGAGTTATGATGTCAATTATACACGAAAATAATAACTTAGTTATGAAACAGAGCATACATGAAGATCATATTCATACTTATTTGATTGTATAAACTCTTTGTGCATATCGTGCACTTTTTGTTATATCAACATAGAATGTATAGGCCTAGACTTGTTACTAAGCCATTTCACCATTACCCTTGAATCTGAATAATATTTATATTCAAATTCACTTTTTAGTTTTTCAAATTTGACTTTTTCATATTTATTGTTTTGTTATATCTAATATCTAATTTTGGTTTACAATCTTCTTTAGTAAATATAAATACTAGACGTCATATCAAGGGCACTTTCAAAAAGAAAACCGTCATAGTTTTTTTTTATTGATAGGTAAGGGCGCCTGTCAAATTTATCCCCTTACTACACCAATACAAAAATACCTAAATTTACAATCATGCAATGTTTGAAATTAGAATGGCTTCATTTGTGGTTGATGAAGTACCTAAAAAAGTACTCATACTCATCCATGTTGTCTTCACCATCGACTATATATATATATATATAAGAGGTAAGTTCATAGCCATACAAGGAGGAGTTTTGAGATAGATTTGAGTATTTACCCTCTCTTCAAACATTTAGATTATCTTATATATTGTGAAATAGTTTTAATTTTTTTATTTTATTTTAGCTCTTGTATTTTTGTACATACCATTAGAATTTACAACTTATGTACTGAATTCAAAGTATCTAATTTGTATACAATGATTAGATACCACAAGAAATTGGATCCCTCTCGGTGCTTGATGTAACATCCCTGACCCTCCAATCGATGAAGAGGACGCTACCGATGCTGCTATCTACCCGGGCAACTAGCCCCATGAACATACACATGAAATGCATGAAACTTAAAAACTTACACAGATGTATAAGATACGAAATCTACAGCGGAAGCATACACATTCAAGCATTAACATGTTCACGACAATTTACAAAGAAAATACAATTGCAGAGTTAAATACAACAATACTTATCTTGAGAAGAAGCTTCCCCGCAACTAGCTTTGTCGCTGTAACGTTCCACCCAAACATAGGCCAGTGTGCTCTTTACTCTCTCAACATCACTGCCACCCCCGAGCTGGGCATGATTTCCACAGGGAACTAGGGGACACATACTTACACACAACAAGGTCAAACACCTACTGTCAAGTCAATAACCACCTCCAAACACAGTCATCCCACTAACAATTGGATTCTTGGACTTACTCCGCCAAGCTAACACATGAATGCACTATACAACAAAAGGCAAGTACTGGGTATGAACCAAAACAGTCTTGGCAACAAGACAGTTTTCCATGATGGCGAAAAACAAACCCCTAACAACAATTCGAATTCCTAGGGACGTTTTGGCCCTAATGTGGCAAAAAACAAAACTCAAAAACACCCAAGAGAATGTGGTCTCTCCTCCAAATCGTTGGGAAACACAAAAACGATTTTCATCTTGGAGATCAGTGGAGAAAATGCAACCAAAAACATTGGGGAAGAGACCCAACCACAAATCATTACAAAAACAAAATTTCCATCCTGAGGAAAATGAAGAAACCACTGCCCACGTGAGGGAAAACACACACAACAAACCCAACAACGTGAATGCCACACACAAGAACTTCCAGCCGTTTGAGAGAGCTCCAATCATGGATGAATGATGGTGAGAAAAACGCCCAGGATCCAAATCGTGAAGGTGAACGCACTCAGGCCAAAACGTGAAGGTAAAAACAACTCCCAAGCTTCACCGCGTGAGTAAAAAAAATGGAGAATGTGGATGTCTGGCCCAATGGGCATGCATTTTGGGTGTTAACTTGCCCCAAAAGTCAAAAAAGTTTTTCCCAAGAAATGGGTTTTCCCCAAATTCAAATTTTTGACTTCCATACCTTGCCCATCCCATGCAATAATTACTTCAACCAATCTCTGGCAGAATTAAATGATTGGGTGAATGAGACAAGAAAGGTGGTTGACAGTTTCATGGGTTCTTTTATTGACATTTGGCTTTTCCCCATTGGCCCCAAAGGTTAAATATCCCCCCCCTTATCCTTAGGAAATCATGCCCCCATCTCTTTTAATGTTGCATTGACATAGCTAGTTGTGGGTATTTAATTAAATTGCACATTTACATGATGTCCAAAATTATAATGTGCCAGTTAGCACAAAATACCATCGGCGTCGATTTTAATCACCGAAACATAAAACGATAAATCAATGGCAGGGCTTTTGCCTTCAGCTCCACACCATGATTAATTACAATATTTACATCATATATATTTAATGCAAACGGGGTCAAAACCAGGGTGTTACACTTGATAGATTGGAGTTTAAGATGGATCTATGCTAGTATATTATTTATTACTAATGGGAGTAGCTTAACTGTTATTAATGGGGTTTTTATTATTATTAATCAAGTATATAATTTTTGGTTAGATTAAAATTTTCATTATTTAATTTATATTTTAAATATATAAATGGAATCAATCTCTTCAAATACCTCTATTTCACCTTGATTGTGTAATCTCAACTACTAAACTCTTCTCATTTTATTATTATAGATCTTTTACTAAAATGATTGGAAAAATATGACTAGAAAATGTTCAAATTGTAGCATGTTTAAACTACCTAATTTTAGCTCGAGTGGCCTAACAATTAAGAACATGTGTTTACTCCTAAAAAGTCACATTTTCAAATTCAGAGGGGGGTAGGGTATGTACACCTCCGTAGACTTCAGCAATCAAATCACTCCTGGAGGGGGTCTCTTATCCCACAAACAAGGAGGTCTCATACACCAATTTGGTGTCTAGCTTGGTCGTGACCTT
The DNA here is from genome assembly GCA_001517045.1 of Pseudotsuga menziesii. Lineage (NCBI taxonomy): Eukaryota > Viridiplantae > Streptophyta > Pinopsida > Pinales > Pinaceae > Pseudotsuga > Pseudotsuga menziesii. The sequence continues at coordinate 204,401 of LPNX011119790.1, read as the reverse complement.
AAAATCATATCATTATTATTATTATTATTATGGTCATGGTCTAGCCATACATAACATTTTGGTGTATAAGACTCCCCTGTTTGTGCAATATGGGATCCATTCCTTTCAACAATTTGACTATTAGTGCTTACAAAGGTGTACATACCCCACACCCCTCCGGATTTGAAACTATGACCTCTTAGGAGGAACCACCATATGTAAGTAAAACTAAATACACAACATTCTAATTAATTCAAAAGAAATCCATGGAAGTTATCCTGTAATCACAAATTCATAAACCATCGAATTGAAAACATAAGCCAGTGGTAAACACTTAGCATAGAAGAAGGGTAAACATTCTATGTTTTTGACCTTTTACAATTTGCCATCATTGGAATCTAGCTAGATAATCTCTACCAAAATTACAGTTTTGGATTATAGAAGTGTTGGTTTCGATGCAAAAATGGACTTAACACCCTCAAATACCCTTAATGTAACCAAATTGTGCAATGCTAACATCTGATATATGCAATTCTATTAATTTAAAATGATTCTTACTAGATTTTAGGTAAAAATGTCACTTTCCTTCTCGTTATTTTGAATGGTAAAAAATCAACAATTCTAAACTACAACCTTAATATGAGTTAACTTTACCATAGTCATAATCATTCAATGTTATCCAGAGGTGGCAGGTGCGGAGGGGTTGGGGGGGGGGGATGTTGTAATCTCACAGATCACATAAGGTTACCAATAATACATACTAAAGCATACATACATCACAGAGACAAGAGATAAGAACAAGTAGATAGAATAACAGATTACATTAACATGAGAGGGTCCATACAATACAGAGAACTGAACCGAGTTCTCATCTGGCTCAATAGCCTAATATATATGAATTATAAACGATTACAAATAACTATCTATCGGTTCACTCAACCGACACGACCTTAGGTGGCCGACCTAATCTCTAACTAGTTGGCTGACTGACTAAGTTGGCTATCGTTCAAGTTGGCTTACCGACTTGCTCCTCCAACATCTCCCCCATGAACAAAACGTTTCTTCGTCCCGAAGAAAATAGGGAGGTACCCAAAATTTCTTTGTCCGTCTAAGTAGTCATTCTTTGTGCTTGGTCTTCATGGGCTGTGAAGTCTAATGGTTGGTCTTTTCTATATGCGAACTTCGACAATTGCTTCAGCTGTTACTACTAGTTGGTGTTGGAAATCCATCCAACTCTACAAAATTTTATGTATGTTGATGGTTAGTGTAGTCAAACTGGATAAGATCGACATTTTCTCTGGTATGGAAACTTCCGCTATTTTTTCCATGTCAGGACCCATAAGCTGGTCCTTTTCCTCCGCTGTCTCTAGTAGTCTTTTCATCTGCGGGCAGATGATGTCTACTTTTTCCAGGTTTGGAATGGCTTGTTGCACCCATTGATGTGCTTCTTGCTCGAGCTTCTGCAGTTTAGTTGTTTCAAGCACTATTTGATCTTCAATTGTGCGTCTGACTGCTTTGTCAGTGCTTTTCCTAATCTCTAGTGCTTGGATCTCTTGTCGGGTCTGCCTAGTTCGCTGATAGACTTGTCCGTAGTAAGCAGGCTAGTCTCGCAGTACTTCTTCTGTAATGACATACTCCTCCATATGATCTTGCAATAGCTTGAATGCTTCTGCAAAGGCTGTGTGATGCCCCATCAATAGTTGGACGGTTTTTTCTTTCTGCTCCTCTTTTGTGTCTTGAATTTGTGCCTACAGCGCCGACACCACGCCCTCAAACAGCTGATAAGCTTTTTCTAGTGGTTTGTCGGTGTCAACCTCTGATGGTCCTGGTATCACCGTCTGTACAAGGCTTCTGCATTTGTTGAGAAACTCGACTTGTTCTTTTTCATTGTTGTCGAGCTCCTTACGTCTCTGCTGACTCCTTGTCTTTGCTTCAATTGCCAGTGTTTCTAGGAGTTGTCCTAGCTCTGTATCTTTCAACTTGGTTGCATCGACCGCAGTGGTCGACCCAAGTTGACTGATGTGGACCATTGTTATTTGCTCATGATGGTCCTTCTTCTTTTTCTCCTTCTTCTTCTTGTGCTTTTGTGTTTCTGCTTGTTTCGGCACCTGTGTACCTGCAAGAGTCAGGTCTGGATTTTATGTTTGTGGGGCAGCAGTGATGGATGGTATTTCTTGTTGGAGTGGTGGGATGATTGCTGCATCTGGTTGTGCCTCTGGTTGGTTGGATGCAGAGGGTCCAGAAGTGGATGCGGTTGTCGCTAATGGTTGCGGTGGAGGTGGTTCTAGTGCAACTGGTTCAATTAAGGGTTCTGAGTCGGAAGGTGGTGGTGATGGGGTTGGTGAATGGTCGGATGTGATTGGGTTGGTGGAAGTGTGGTCGAATGGTGGATTGTTGATCTGAGGGGGTGAATCCAGGTCGGAGAACATTTGGTTGATTTCTCGACTTATGTCCTCCATGTTTTCTCCTTCCTCGTCTCCGGTCGGTTCAGGGTTGGTCGGAGTGATAGACATGATTCGACGTGCGACAACTTCGGCTTCTTTGTCGGGGTTTCTCTCAAAGGTCGAAGTCACAGTTGCAAAAGTATTTAGCCTCTGGAGTACTTGTCCAGGTTGTCTGGATCCACCAGCTTCAAACAAAGGGGCTTTGGTCGAGAGTTTTTGTACCGTTGAAGCAGACAAAGGCTTCTAAACCCACATGATTCAAATTTTAACCCATGATGATTACTTAGTTGAATAATCAACCAATGGAAAATAATTCCATATTGGAAATATAAAATAAATATTAAAGATGAATGATGATAAAAGATTACAAGGTGAGTGCCATATATATATTAATTGTAAAGGCACTTGGATACCGTCCATGAAAGGATGCGTCATTTTAGAATAGTTTACTAATAACCATTTATTAATTATTAATATAAATATATATTAATATTAATAATTAATATTTATATTTAATATATATATATTGTTTCTTGTTATAATTTAAGTTTGTTACAACCGTGGTGAATATTTCAGGCTGTTTTTCAATGTATGCCTGGAGGTCTTTGTCACGGTCGTATTTTTCCTTCACAGCCTCCGACATAATATTCTTGCACAAGTACAATGGACTCACTGAAAGCTGTTGAGGTATTAGCTCCTCTGTTATTTTTGTCGGAGATGGAGCTGGGGGTGTAGACACAAGATCCACAACATTTTCGGGCGTCGAAGTGTTTGTGCTCTTCGCCTTCTTTGGTCGACCTTGTTGTGCCCCTGCCTCGACATATTTTTGAAGTTGGGTCTCCACCGACACTTTGTTTGCGGCGGCATCCTCTATTATGTCGAGGGTCGTAGCTTCCAGTTCCTCCTCATCCTCTAAAGACTCTGCAATGATAATCCTGCACTTACCTTTCCCTTACTCTTGTTCTTGTGTTTTCTTTCTTTTTCTTGAGGCTGCTATCTCCTTTGACAATCTGGTTATATTGTCTTTGGTGAGAGTTGTTGGTTGTGGAGCCTAATCTTCCAGATCCAGAGATATTATTCAGTTGTGATTGTAACCCAAGAGTATTGTACACTCATTCCCCCTGCCTTGGGGTTTGGGGCAACATCCCGAAAAAGGGGGTTCGAGGGCAGCGCCCCTGAGAAAATGGGGGTTCGGGGGTGGAGCCCCCGAAATTTTTTTTTGGGATGTGTGTTGGCCAACAGTATTGCGGACCCATGGTATTGGGTTAACCCTAAAATTTTCCCATTGTATTTCCCATATAAAAGAAAGCATTGTAAATCGACTGGGTATGGTATTGTATTGTACTGGAAGAGAGACTGTGAGAGTGTGAAGAGGAAGTGCAACAGTTTTGCTACAGGGTGTATCCCTTCATCTTTCTGGACTGTAATAAAAGGACAGGAAAATTTCTTTGTGGACGTAGCCCATCTTTTGGGTGAACCACATTATATTTGTGTCTCTCTGTAATGTTTTAATGTGTTTTGCATCTTGTTTATTGATTTAACTGTATATCTGTTATTGCTCTGCGGTCCTATTTTCTAACAAGAGCATACTCTAGATTTTCAGTTTATATTTCTCCCCTTGGGTCTTGGGTTGGGATGAGACTTGGGATGAGACTTTCTTCAGTCGGATTGGTTACCTGTTGTTCTGCGTGTGTCTCTTCCCTTTGTGTTGTCGGAGGCTTGATTATGATTTGTAGTCGGCCAGTGCCTTCGACCGGTGTCTCTTCTGATACAAAGGTACTAATGTATAAGTTAAACTCATAATCCTCCTCCTCCTAGTCTGTCAACGGCTCCTTTATCGAGAAGTCTGTTTCCTTTGCTCTTTCTGGTATTGGCACTTTTGTTCCAACCTATCGAGATAGCTCCCAAAAGATTTCTTCGACTGTCGGATAGTAGTCGAGGCTCTTTGCATTTGGTTTGGCACCCTACATGTACCACACCACGGTATGGTCAAGCTCTAGCTGGATGTGGGCCTTTTTGGGCAGACTTCATCGGATGTTCTGAGGCACCCTCCATCTGGTCGAGCGGAATTTGAGCTGCTGGAGCCAGTTTTCCAACAACACCTTTCCCTTGGAAAGTTCCTTCATTATTCCACTCTAGGAGAATGGTTTGAATCTCCACATATGAAATCTTGTCGGTTCTTGAAATTTTTTGTCTCCTTCAGGGAAAATAGAGAACATTACGATCCATACGATAAGGGACGGGAACCTGATAATTCCTCCCATCTCTTGGTATTTCTCACAGATGTTTTTGATCATGTCGGTGACATACTCAGCCCATCTGTATACCTTTCCATTGGTTGCAATGGTGTCTACTGCCTCTTGCATATCCAATTTGAGGTCGCTTCCACGACCTGCCATTGTGAGTGTAATAGCTATGATTTTGGCCACAATCTGTGGTGTTCGATGTGTTATGTGACTAATCATTAACCCTTTCGAGTTTTTGCCCGATGCCGACCCTGTTAGTTCTTCAACCAATCCTTCTTTGGTACTGATGGGTACTGGGTCTCCTTTGTTTGATAGCCCTGTTAGTTTGTAAATGACTTCCCCAGAGATGGCGACTAGTCAATTGAAGTAAAATCGGTCATTATGGTATCGACTTATGATAAATTTTACTGCTATTTATTTTGTGCCTGCAAAACTGGCCATGAGCGGCGCGTTGACATAATTTACAATGGTATTGTGTTGTATCTTCTTTGCAGTGGGGGTAGGCTTCTTGTCGACATAAGCCCGCTCTTTTATCTCGGTCCATAGTTTTGTCCATGAGCCCTCTTGCATCTTAGCGTTCTTGATGTTCTTTAGTCTCCTCACTAATGGTGTCTCCGCGGTCTGTAGTTCCTTGGTCTTGGTTGAGGCTCTGGTCTATTTTGGTGCCATCTTGTTGGTTTGCTGGTCGATTTTACTTCGGTGTTCTTGGATTTTAGTCGTCTGGTTGCTCTGTTGCTCTCTCTGCTTGAATTACGGTGAATGATCCTTTGGCGATTTAGTATTTATAGTTGAAAGTGGTCGATGGTATCGTTCGATGTCGGTTATGAAAGTGGCCGATGGTATCGTGTCGATGGGAATGATGTCGATTGTGAAAATGGTCGTTCCCTGTCATATTTTTGTGTGTGTATCAGTACTATTTTGCTTTTTGGATTTTTAGATTTTTATAGCTTTTGTTTAACCGTTATGGTCATTATATGTGTTTTTTTTTTTTAGCGTTTTAGTCGGGCCCCATTAACGAGCTTCTGAAATACTACGCCTTGTAACTTCCTTAGTCGGATTGATCCGTTGGCATGTATTTCTTCGACAACATAAGGTCCCATCCATTTTGTATGGAGCTTTTTAGGTTTGCCTTTTACTCGACTATTGTATAGTAAAGCAAGGTCTCCTACCGACAAGTTTTTGTGTCTGATGTTTCTATCGTGCCATGCCTTTTGTTGTTGTTTCTGGATTTCTTGATGTTGTATCGCCATTAGTCGGTGTTCTTCGAGTTTACTTAGTTGCAATAGTCGGTCCTTTCTTCCTTGTTCGACATCGACATGTAAAATCTCTGCGATAATAGGTGTCTGTTGTCGGAAATGTAATGGGACTACTGCTTCTTGTCCATACACTAGTCGAAAGGGTGTTTGGTTGGTTGAACGTTTGTATGTTGTTCTGTATGCCCATAGTACCGCAGGTATCTTTTCATCCCATTCATCTTTGTCTGCATTACATATTTTTGTTAATCCTTTTGTTAGTGTTTTGTTAAATGCTTCAATTGCTCCATTCGACTGAGGATGGTATGTTGTACTCCGATGATGGTCGATTTGGATCTGGTATGTTAGGGCTTTGATAGTTCTATTGATAAAGTGTGTTCCCTAGTCATTGATTAGGGTTAGTGGACATCCAAATCGGGTGATAATATTTTCATAGATAAATTTTGCGAGTATTTCACTGGAACATGTGTCAACTGGTTATGCCTCTGCCCATTTGGTTACATACTCGACTACAATTATTATGTACCTTGCACCTGTTCTTTTTGCTGGTGTGGGAAATGGTCCTATGAAGTCGATAGCCCAAATTTCAAATGTCAAACTTTGGTTTACTGATATCAAAGGCATTTCTGTGCTAGGCAGGGGTTGAACCAGTCGTTGACATCGGTCACATTGTTTTACAAAAATTTTGCAATCTTTGTGAAGTGTCGGCCACCACAACCCTGATTGTTGGATTTTCTTTGCAGTCGTGTCTGCTTGGTAGTGCGATGTTTCCCCGTGCCACGTACTCAGTTTTGCAACCGACAAAGGGCCAGTCAAGTCAGCATCTGACAGGTAGTTAATGAGGTAATGACCGGTATATCTTACCGTAGATTTGGCAGCAGTATAATAAATTTTTCCAGATTCGGCAAATCTTCGACGAGACCGGTGCCTGTGCACACACGTTTCGAGGGAAATTCGATCGGATTTCCTCATTTATTAAGGATCGGATGACGGGCGTGGTCTTGTCCAGGCATTGATGACGACCGATGGGTTCAGTCTAGATGACCGTTGCGTCCGGGATTATCGTGTTGGGCATAAAAGTAGAAAGTATTCAATTGGGACAGTTACATTTGCAGAAAAATCGAGAGCTGTAGAGTGCATTGTTAAGAATTCCCTGTGAAGAGATAAGTTTGTTACAGAGTGTTGTGATCTCCAGAAGTTGCAGCCATTGCACGTCCGTCGTTTTGTACTGAGAGGGCTCTGTTCAAGGACGAACCTCTAGAAGACATGCCGAGACGCTTTGACCCTGGTGGCCGTAGGTCCGCTATAACGACGCCGCCCAGGGTTGTGAAATTAAGTACATCACAGTTCAGACAGCCGCCAAGGATGAAGAGTCAAGCGTTAGAAGTAGAAGTTGTCACCAAAGTCTCTGCTAAGGAGAAGAAGAACACCGAGCCGATCACTGAAGATAAGAAAGCAGAGCAAAAGAATGATGAGAAGAAATCTCCCACCAAGCGGAAAGTAAAAATGAGAAAAAGAAAGCAATGGGAGAAGGTCGCTGACCTATCTAATCAGCTAAGAGAAGCACAAGAGATTACGGAGGCAATGAAACGAAAATCTGACGATCAGAGGCAGCATGTGTACCTGGAGCACCTCGAAGAGAAGAAAAGTGGAAGAGGACAGCAAACCCAGTAGATGGTAGAATTCCAGAACGCAGACAAAGGCTTGTTCTCGGAATGGAATTCATGGTTTGTATCTCTTTCATATGCAAGGCTCCAGACTGAATGAAATGTTTGAGAAGGCTGGAAGATACAGATTTTCCTTGTGATAAAAGTTCTAACCCAGATAAAGAGGTAGGGATATCTGTGGAAAACATTTCAAACACTCGAAGACTCTTAAAAGGTTTCAGGAGCGACGAGAGCGAGACCATGACATCGGGCAGGAAGGATAAGAGAGCCCAAGGAACCAAGTTACAGAAACTACAAAAGAGCGTGTCAAAGTGATGCAGAAGGAAGTCACAGGACTTCGAGACAGGTTGCAGAGGACTTCGCAGGAATCCAAGGCAAAGCTACAGCAGGAGAAGCCCGCTGGAAGTGGCTTGAGGACGAGCCACAAGTAAGTGTTAGGGGACTGTTGGAGCAGGGTCCCGCAGCTACAGAAGAAGATGCTAGTTTAGCAGAGAGATAAGTTTTGACGAAAAGAAGATAGGACAGAGCTACGACGCCGTAGCACGTTTCCAGCTGTAGAGCAGAGCCGGAAACTATGACTTTTAAGATAGAGAAGTCAAGAAAGGCAACGGTACCTGAGCGGCCGAGAAGAGAGAGCTCACCCACTGCATTGAAGGAAGCGACGGAAGACAGGAGGGCTCAGAGACCCTCATAAAGGAGAAGGAGCAACGAGGCTGAAGCATTGAAGACGAAGGACAGAAAAGTGAAGCGGTGCATAGTACCCATGATCAGTGCCGGGAAGCATGGAAGACTGCAGAGAGCTGTGGTGTGACGGAAAGCGGCTACCTCAAGTACAAATATGGCTGACTGTCATTAGTTAGGGTTTGGGTTACTGTTGGGACAGGCCCACAGTGTTGTAATGGCAGGACCTTCGGGCTGCCTATAAAGGGATATATTTTGTATTGTAAAAGGTTGGCATTTTGGGCATTTTAGGCCATCCAGCTAGTCGGATAACATATAGTTAGCCATTGAGTCTGTTAGCTCACAGTTATCTTGTATTGTAATAGAGTTGAGCTCTGGTTTGGTAATTAGCGGTAGAAATCTTACTGTAACCAGTAGCTGGCTTATAGAGTATGCATGTAACGATCCGCAGGGATCAACAGAGAGGGAAGAGTACATTGTAGGAGAGCAATATAGAGAAGAAAAGAGATCTAAGAGAGAAGATCTCGGGCTGCATATGCGGTGCAACAGAACTGTGTTTTACCTTCCCCTGAGCTATAATAAAAACACAGTTCTGTGGACATAACTTCCATCCTGGAGGTGAACCACGTTAAAATCAAGTGTTATGAGATTGGTTTATGTGTTATGTTTACTTATGCATTTCTCAGTCATCTCATGGACTTTGTTTACAGTTTAATGAATGAATGTGTTAATCAGTTCACTGTAATATAGAAGGATAAACATAAGTCGAAGTCTTTGGCATGTTGTATGTGGTTCATTTATGCTTTGCGTGAAACAGTTACTAGTTGCAGTATTGAATAGCCTTGTATGTTAAGTCTTGCACGTCGACACGAGCAACGCTAAGTGCGCTGAACCGCGGAGGTAGGATATCACAGAGAGGTGATACCGCATCGGCAGAGCAGCTGCGATGCGTGATACCGCAGGTTGAGGACTTAGCGTTGGGCAGGAGCTGCGTGTCGCATGGCGCATGGCGACGCGGTAAGGTTGGAGATATTGCGAGTCAGAGAAAGTGTGCGACGTAGAAAAGGACCGCACGACGGTATAAAGGAATATCTTGCGGCTAGAAGAGATGCGAGACAAGGAGATCGTGCGACGCGAGCAGAAGGTCACGCGACGCGCAAAGAGAGAGACCTCGTAGCTGTAAGTCGCAAGTAGGATTGCAACAGAACCTGGTCCAAGACACTTGAGTCCTTGGCCAACCCATTAGAATCATTTTGGGTGAGACTTCAGGCCACTTTGCGGTCTGTCGCCGAAAGGGCCAGTGAGCTAGGGGTGTTGTTGGTTGATTATAGTAAACCCGGGTCTACCCATCGCAACCAACATTTATTTGTGGACGTAGCCCATCGTTTGGGTGAACCACATTATATCTATGTCTCTCTGTAATGTTTTAATGTGTTTTGCATCTTGTTTATTGATTTAACTGTATATATGTTCTTGCTCTGCGGTCCTGTTTTCTAACAATTGGTATCAGAGCCAAAAGGTCTATTTGGTTGGTAAACTCGCAGGAAAGAAGGGTTCCTGGTTCGAGTGGGAGCAATGGTGGAAGAAGAAAATTTTAGGGTCGAGAAATTTAACGACCAAAACTATCAGTTATGGAAGATGCAAATGGAGGACTATATGTACCAGAAGGATCTGTAGCTGTCGTTGGGCGAAAAAGCAAAACAGCCGGCGGCTATGAAGGATGAAGAATGGGAGGTTCTTGACAGAAAGGTACTAGGAACAATACGGTTGTGCCTGGATTCGTTGGTGGCCTTCAATATTTCGAAAGAAAAAACAACAGAGGGTGTGATGAGTGCATTGAGTAAGCTCTACAAAAAACCCTCGACTTCTAACAAGGTATTTTTAATGAAGCGTTTATTTAATATGAAGATGTCAAAAGGTGGATCTGTTGCTAACCATTTAAATGAGTTTAATACACTTACCAGTCAGTTAAGTTCTGTAAAAGTGAACTTTGATGATGAGGTTAGGGCTCTTCTAATCTTGTGCTCATTTCCAGAAAGCTGGAATAGCTTGGTCATGACTGTAAGTAAATCTGTCCCTAGTTCAAACACTCTTAAGTTTGATGATATTGTTGGTGTTATTCTTAGCAAGGAAATGCGAATAAAAAGCACAGGTGAGACATCAGGTAATGCGTTGACCATGGAGAGCAGAAGGAGATAAAACGAGAGAGGAAGGAGCCCAGGAAAACACAGCAAGTCTAAAAAGGGAAGATCCAAGTCCAGATTCGGAAAAATAGAGTGCTAGAACTGTGGTAAGAAAGGACACCTAAAGAAAGACTGCAGAGCACCAAAGAAGAAAGGTGAGAGGCAGTAAGAGACTACACAGGAAGCTAATGTAGCAGGTGATGTGTTACAAGATGCTCTGATTCTTGCATTAGATAATACTAGTGATTACTGGGTAGTAGATTCAGGGGCTTCATGTCATGCAATACCCCATAGTAAATCCTTTTATGATTATGTTCAAGGTGATTTTGGGCATGTGTTATTGGGGGATGATGAACGATGTAAAATTGTTGGAAAGGGTAAGGTACGGATTAAGCTAAATAATGGAAATGACTAGTTGCGAAAGGATGTAAGGCACATTCCTGCTATGAAAAGAAATATGATCTCAACAGGGCAGTTGGGAGATGGTGACTGTTTGTCTACGTTTGGAGAAACGTGGTGGAAGGTCACTAGAGGATCAATGGTAATTGCAAAAGGAGATAGGATAGGTACATTATATTTATGTCCTCATAATACTGATTATTCTATTTCTGTAGCTTCCACAGAAATAGGTGCAGCGTTGTGGCATCATAGGCTTGGCCACATGAGTGAGAAGGCGATGCAGATTCTCCACTCAAGGAAACTGCTTCCAGATCTGAAGCAGGTAAGTTTGTAATTTTGTGAGAACTATGTTTATGGAAAACAGAAGAGAGTTAGATTTCTCAGGGTTGGGAAACAAAAGAAGAGTGAAAAGTTAGAGCTTGTCCATACAGATGTATGGGGACCAGCTCAGGTACAATCTCTTGGTGGCTCTCGTTATTATGTTACTTTTATTGATGATGCAACTAGAAAAACTTGGGTTTATTGCATTAGACAGAAATCTGATGTGTTTGATACTTTTAAGAAGTGGAAAGCTTTGGCTGAGAATGACACAGGAAAAAGGTTGAAATGTCTCAGATTTGATAATGGAGGCGAGTACTGCAACAAGGAGTTTGACAGTTACTGTTCACACAGTGGGATTCGCAGAGAGAAGACAGTCCCTGGAACACCACAAGAAAATGGTGTGTCAAAAAGGATGAACAGAACGATCATGGAGCGTGCAAGGTGTATGAGATTGCATGCAGGGTTGCCCTTACAGTTTTGGGCTGATGTTGTAAACACTGTTGTTTATTTAATAAATAGAGGGCCTTCAAGCGCTTTGGATGGTGGCATTCTAGAGGAAGCATAGACAGGTAAACAGGTAAAATACTCATTTCTGAGAACTTTTGGTTGTGAAGCATTTGTCCATATTGATAAAGATGATAGAACAAAGCTTGAGGCTAAATCCAAGAAATGTACCTTTATTGAATACGAGGTTGATGATTTTGGTTATCGCTTATGGGATCTTAAAAATCGAAAAATCATTCGGATTAGAGATGTAGTATTCAATGAAAAGGTCATGTACAAAGATCCGTTGCAGGGAAAGAAAGAATAAAAGGAAAACACAGAGTACACAGTGCTTGATGAAATCAAAGAAAATGAAGTTCCAAAAGCATCAAAAAGTCAAGAGCAGCAGCAGGTACCTGAAACTCCTACAACTGTAAGAAAGTCTACCAGGTTAAGTAGACCCCCTAAACGATTCTCTCCTTCATTGTATTATTTATTAATGACTGATTCTGGTGAACCAGAATGTTTTGAAGAAGCAATGCAGGTAGAAACTAGAAAGAAGTGGGAGCAAGGCATGGATGAGGAGATGGACTCATTGGTAAGAAACCAGAATTGGGATCTGGTTAAGTTGCCTACAGAAAAAAAAGGGTATTGCAGAATAAATGGGTTTATAGGTTGAAGGAAGAAGATGGAGGAAAGAAGCGGTACAAGACTAGACTTGTTGTAAAGGGGTTTGCACAAAATAAAGGTATAGACTTTGATGAAACATTTTCTCTTGTTGTTAAAATGAATTCAATTAGAACTATTTTAAGTCTAGTGGCAGTAGAAGATTTGCATCTTGAACAATTAGATGTAAAAACGACCTTTCTCCATGGGGATTTGGAAGAAGAGATTTATATGCAGCAGCCACAAGGGTATGAGGTCAAAGGGAAGGAGAATTTGGTTTGTAGGTTGAAGAAGAGCTTGTATGGCCTGAAGCAAGCTCCGAGGCAGTGGTATTTAAAATTTGATAAGTTTATGACAGAACAAGGTTATGATAGATGTCATTCTGACCACTGTGTTTATTTCAAGAGGCTAGATAACGGAAGATATATTATCTTGTTATTGTATGTGGATGACATGCTTGTTGCAAGGTCTAACATGCAGGATATAAATGTTCTCAAAAGAAAACTAGCTAAATCATTTGTGATGAAGGATTTGGGTGCTGCAAAGCAAATCCTTGGTATGAGAATAACAAGAGACAGGAAAAATGGCAAATTGACATTGTCTCAAGGTGAGTACATAGAAAAGGTGTTGCAGAGGTTTAGAATGCAAAATGCAAAACCAGTTAGCACACCTTTGGCAAGCCATTTCAAAATAAGCAAGCATATGTGTCCAGAGACATAGGAAGAGATAGATTACATGTCCAAGATTCCTTATTCATCAGCAGTCGAGAGCTTGATGTATGCCATAGTGTGCACAAGACTAGATATTGCACATGCAATGGGAGTTGCGAGCAGGTATATGAATAATCCAAGTAAAGAGCATTGGAAAGAAGTACAGTGGATTCTCAGGTATTTGAGAGGTACCACTTCTCATGCATTATGTTTTGGAGGTTCAGACACTGTTCTACAAGGATATGTTGATGCAGATATGGTTGGTGATAAAGACAGCAGGAGGAGCACCATAGGGTATGTGTTCACTGTAGGTGGAACAATAATAAGTTGGATTTCAAAACTGCAACAGGTTGTTGCACTTTCAACAATGAAAGTAGAGTATGTTGCTGCTACAGAGGCTAGTAAGGAGATGATTTGGTTGCAGAGGTTCATGGAAGAATTGGGTAAGAAACAGGAGAGTAGTAGGTTGTATAGTGATAGCCAGAGTGCCATTCATCTTGCAAAGAACTCAACCTTTCATTCGAGGACTAAACATATATAACTCAAGTACCACTTCATAAGATCTGTTCTAGATGAAGAATTGTTAAAACTGGAAAAGATTCACACTAGCCAGAATCCTGCAGACTTGTTGACAAAGGGAGTAACCAGAGAGAAACTGAGTTCCTACTCGGTTTCTGTTGGCCTTAAATCATGAAGGTGAAAAGAAGAAATTTTCCAAGTCCAAGGTCCAGAACATAGTCCAACAAGTGCAGTAGCGGTGGAGTTCCTGTGATTAGTTTGCAAGTGGGAGATTGTTGGTTGTGGAGCCTAATCTTCCAGATGCAGAGATATTATTGAGTTGTGATTGTAACCCAGGAGTATTGTACACTCGTTCCACCTGCCTTGGGGTTTGCGGTAGCGCCCTGAAAAAGGGGGTTCGGGGGTGGGGCCCCCAAAAACTTTTTTTGGGATGTGTGTTGGCCAACAGTATTGTGGACCCATGGTATTGGGTTAACCCTAGAATTTTCCCATTGTATTTCCCATATAAAAGAAGCATTGTAAATCGACTGGGTATGGTATTGTATTGTACTGGAAGAGAGACTGTGAGAGTGTGAAGATGAAGTGCAGCAGTTTTGCTCCAGGGTGTATCCCTTCATCTTTCTGGACTGTAATAAAAGGTCTGGCAAATTTCTTTGTGGACGTAGCCCATCATTTAGGTGAACCACATTATATCTGTGTCTCTCTGTAATGTTTTAATGTGTGTTGCATCTTGTTTATTGATTTAACTGTATATCTGTTATTGCTCCGCGGTCCTGTTTTCTAACAAGAGCATACTCTGGATTTTTAGTTTCTATTTCTCCCCTTGGGTCTTGGGTTGGGATGAGACTTTCTTTAGCCAGATTGGTTACCTGTTGTTCTACGTGTGTCTCTTCCCTTTGTGTTGTTGAAGGCTTGATTATGATTTGTAGTCGGCCAGTGCCTTTGACCGGTGTCTCTTCCGATACAAAGGTATTGATGTATAAGTTAAGCTCATAATCCTCCTCCTTACACTAGTCGAAAGGGTGTTTGGTTGGTTGAACGTTTGTATGCTGTTCTGTATGCCCATAGTACTACAGGTATCTTTTCATCCCAGTCATCTTTGTCTGCATTACATATTTTTGTTAATCCTTTTGTTAGTGTTTTGTTAAATGCTTTAATTGCTCCATTCGACTGAGGATGGTATGCTGTACTTCGACGATGGTCGATTTGGATATGGTCTGTTAGGGCTTTGAGAGTTCTATTGATAAAGTGTGTTCCCTAGCCATTGATTAGGGTTAGTGGACATCCAAATTGGGTGATAGTATTTTCATAGATAAATTTTGCGGGTATTTCACTGGAACATGTGTCAACTGGTTCTGCCTCTACCCATTTGGCCGTTATATACTCGACTACAGTTATTATGTACCTTGCACCTGTTCTTTTTGCTGGTATGGGAAATGGTCCTATGAAGTCCATAGCCCAAATTTCAAATGTCAAACTTGGGTTTACTGATATCAAAGGCATTTATGTGCTAGGCAGGGGTCGACCCAATCGTTGACATCGGTCACATTGTCTTACAAAAATTTTGCAATCTTTGTGAAGTGTCGGCCACCACAACCCTGATTGTTGGATTTTCTTTGCAATCGTGTCTGCTTGGAAGTGTCCTCTAGCAGGTTCGTAATGTTCTTCATGCATGACATTACTTCTTTCGTGTTCCACTACACACCTCCTAAGGATGTCGTCCAAGCCCATTTTGTACAAGAATCCATTTATGATGCTATATGGTGCAGCTTTCATGGCTAAAATTTGTTTCTTCTTTGTACTCATACCTTCTGGTGCTTGTCCATCTTCTAAAAATTGAGCTATTTCCTCTAACTCTGCCGGGACTGCTTCTATTCGAAATAGATGTGCATTCGGTAAGTCATCTTCGACTCCTGTCAGTTCCTCCCCTGTGTCGATTCGGGATAAGTGGTCGAGACCGACATTTAACTTACCTGGTCTGACCACGACTTTGAATTAAAATTCTTGGAATAGAAGTAGCCATTGACAGATTCTTCCATGGTGTAGTGGCTTATTGACAAGGTATTTTAGTGCTTGGTGGTTGGTATAGAAGACAAATGGGTTAGCTAGTAGGTAGTGTCGATATTTTTGTAGTGCAAAGACCATTCCTAATGCTTCTCTTTCTGTCGTCGAATAGTTTCGTTCAGCTTTGTTTAGTTTTTTGCTACTGTAAACTATAGGATAATCCATTCCATTATCTCCTGGCTGAGTTAGGATTTCTCCTATTGCTAGACCTGATGTGTCGATGTGGACATGGAATTTAGTCGGCCAATTTGGAATCCTTAGGATAGGTGCTTCGACTAGCTTTCTTTTTAGTTTTTCGAATGATATGTTGCACTCCTCTATCCAACTAAATTCTTGATCATCTCTTAACAATTCTTCCAATGGGTATGTCATGTCTGAATAATGTCTTATGAATTTTCTATAGTATCTTGTATGACCAAGTAGTACCCTGACTTGTTTCAGATTCATCGGGGGTTTTAAGTCGATGATGATTTTTATTTTTGCGAAGTCGACTTTAATACCTTCTTTACATATGATATGCCCTAATAGTATTCCTATAGGAGTTAAAAATATGCACTTCTTGATGTTTAGTGATAGTTGGATCTGTTGACATCGTTCCAACATAAGTCTTAGCCATTTACAATGGTCCTTTAGTGTAGAGTATATTGTCCAATCGTCGAAATATACTGCCATTGTTTTGTAAATATATTCTTGAAATGTTTTGACCATAATCCTTGAAAAGACTACAGGTGCATTTTTAAGTCCAAAAGGCATAACCCTGTAAGCAAATGAGCCAAAGTCACATACAAATGTTCTCTTTTTCTGATCTTCTTTAGCTATTGGCACTTGGTTATAACCTGAGAATCCATCTGTAAATGAGTAGCATTCATGCCCCGCAACCTCATTTAAGATTTCATCTGCATAAGGAGTTGGAAATGGGTCTGTTAGTGTAACTTTATTTAGCTCCTTGAAGTCGACACAAATTCTTATTTTAGTCAGATCATGTTTCTTAGGTTGAACAACCATTGGACGTGCCCATTCTAATTGGTCAATAGGGTAGATAATGCCTGCTGCAAGCATGTTATCAATCTCATTTTTTACTATCTCTTTGTATTTATGAGCTAGTTTATATGGTCTTTTCTTCACAGGTCGAACATCAGGTTTAGTGTCAATTTCCATTTCACCCATTTCGTGGACTAAACCTTTGAGGTCTGTATAATCTCTGGCAAATACATCCTGGAACTCTTTTAGTAAGTTCACTATTTCTATTGTCTATGCTTCACTCCAATAGTTTCCAATCTTTGCCATTTTTGGTTGGTCATCATTTGAGATGTCGAACTCTCTAGTTTTGACTTTAGCATCTAGCCATTTCGGTGCTTTGGCTTCATTGATTGGTCGACTTCCTTCCTTAAACTGTGAGAATGTGGCAGGGATGTCTACTGCAGTCATTCAGTCATTATCCTCCTTGTTAGTTGTTTCAACTTTGAGTACTGTGCGAATAGGTTTGGTCGTTTCGACATGATTTGATTTCCATCTAAAACTTTTCCCTTTTGTATTTTCATTTTCTAACTGCAGTCTTGTCGATTGTGGTATTGTCTCGGTTTGTATATTGTTATAGTCCATTGTCTGTTGGTTATCTTTAAGGGTTTGTTTTCTGTTGGCTGTATAAATTCTTTAATCTATTTTGTTGTTTCAACCAAATTCTCATCTTGTTGTATAAAGTTGAAATCTTTGATAAAATTTTCTCCGAGTTCATGCCAGAGGAATGTTTCACCTCGGGCTTCTTCCATCTTGTACCATTTGTTTGGTAATTCAGAGAGGGTTGATGGGAACAGGTGTGGCCGTGCATGTTCATCTTTGTACCTAAGTCGTTTCCATTCTTTTTCACACGTCCTTATATGGTCTTTTGGATTCTGTCCTTGAATGAATCTAGATATTTGGGCTTCATTAGTTAGTTTTTTCCCTCCAAATCTTTCTATGAAGAAAGTTGAAGTTGTTGTCCATGTCTGCAGTCTTGATTGATGTGTGTCCCACCATCTAGCAGCTTGGCCTGTAAAAGTCTCCATTAGGCTTTGAAGTCGGCCATGTTCACCGATGTTTTTGGATACTTGTTCTATATGCATGACTGGTGATTCTCTTTCCTTATATCTTGGTATTTGTGTAGTGTTTACATTTGTTGGTTTTAGAGTAGGGTATTCCCTAATTTTCTTTTCAAATATTTTTGGGACAATGGATACTATGAAGCACTGTTGGGTGGGATTTTTCTATATTTTCTGAATAGTCCATCACCCCCTTGCTTGCGTTTCGTAGTTCTCGACTTCCCAATCATATAATTCTGCATCTGAATTATATCCTACTGAGTCTTGATTTCCTAAATGAAGTTCTCCATAGATATTAGGTTCTGTATAATCTTCATTGTTTTGTATCTGATAGAGTTGTCGAATGTCGACTTCTTCATCGATAGGTTCAGTCCAAGGTTCTCCTTGGGATGGATGAATATGTACTATGACATTTTGTCCATTCCCTTTTAATTTGATTCTTTCTTTGTCCAAGGATATCGAGGCTTTCATTTTTCTCCCCCAAGGTCGACCTACTAACGTTGGGAAGGAACTGGATCCTTCCTTAGGGTTAATAATTTCGAAGTCGACTTTAGTCGATATACCTTTTATGATTGTGTCGACATTTTTCCAGACTCCAATAGGTTCAATTAGGCCTTGGCCTACCAGTTTCAAGTATATGCCTGATTCATATAATCGAGGTCTGCCTAACTGTTCCCATGTGTCTCGAGTCATAATATTTACCTGTGATCCGAAATTGAGTACAACTTGTCGGACATGGTATCCTTCAATTTCCAGGTTGACAAGTGGGTCGACATCACTTTTATCTTTTTGATTTAGACTGTAGATATTCTTTGTTTGTTTTTCGGTGTTTTTGTTGTGTTTTATTTTATACAGTAAGTCGATGAATTGTGATATTGTTTTATCTTTTTGTACCAATTGTATTAGCTCTTTTATTGTGTCCTGTTGATTATCATCTTCTTCTTCCTGTCGAGCAAATTCTCTAAATATATTTGTTGCATCCTTATATATTTGTTTTTCTTTAATTGAATCAGGGTAGACATTTTTTTCTTTTATTTTACTGATTCGTGGGTTATAGCTTCCTGTTTTTGTCCCTTGTCGGGTCACAATATGTAAATTCTTTGTATTGATAATATCATGTTTTTGCACACATGACAAGACATTAACATTCTTCTTTTTATTTATATTTTCAAGCATAATAGAGCAATCCTCTAATGAGTGATCCCCTACACCACAATTAGTACATAATTTTAGGTCAGTCCTGTCCTTGTATGGGCAAATTGCATGTCAGTGTCCCTCCTTATAACATGTGAAACATTGGATGGGCCGACGTGGTCGGTTGTCTCGATTCCTAGAGAATCGACCTCGACCTCCATAGCCTCCACGTCGATTGTCATATCGTCGCTCGTATCTTCAACCTTCGTATCTTTGACTGTTATAATTGTTTGGCGCATTGTTTTGCTCATTATTCTGTGCAACTGCATTGGTCTGATAGACTGCATGATAATTCTGTCGATTCTTGAGATTCAGATGGTAGTTGGTAGTGTTATGATATTTAGTTTCACAAATTGCACACCATGATGCTTTGTCATTCTTCATATTGAATGGGAAATCTTTTGTCGAGTGGTCTCCATGCTCTTGGAAAATGTCGCAAAAACATTTTGTCTGCACAAATTGGACGTCCTGTCAGCTGATGTCCTGTCGACAGTTGTCTTTTGAATGTCCGGCCATTGAGCACTTCGTGCACCAGATATCCTAACTTTTGAGGTTTAATTCTTTTAATGACTTCTGTACGATCTCAAGTTGTTCTTCTAGTCTGTGATCGGTGGAGTATGCTGGTATGTCCTCATCCATTTCTACTTGGAGAGCTTTTGTAAGCACATCTTCATAAGTCTTGAATGTCTCCAGACTTATGTGTTGGAGAATTTTCTGTGATAAACCTACAAGAAACCACTGGATTAATAATTGTTCGTCAATAACATAGTCCAATTGGTTAAGAAGGTCTTTCCATCGTTTATCTTAATCGCAGACAGTTTCTCCTGGCTTCTGCGATGTTGTCTTTAGCTTCTTTGCTGCCAGATGTTTTGCATTTGGAGTTTTAAAAAATGATAGGAATTGCGCTTTGACTTCAGCTTTGGTTGCTCGGGGGGTTCTTTCGGAAAAGGTCATGTACCAAGTTAATGCCCTTTTCCTCAAGGCACCAACGAACTGTGCCATCTTCTTGTCTTCATCTGTAACTTGGTCAGCCTCCCAAGTTGACTCACAGATGAAACTGTGTCGTCTGGGGTCCTCATCACCCTCATATAAAGGGATGTATGCTGACCCGTGACCCATCTTGGAGTCACTGTTACTGTCTTCTTCAGGAGGTGGCGGTGGTGGAGGTGGTGGTGGGGGCAGTGGGGTTATTTGCTTATTGCTGTCTACGGAACTATCGTCGACGAAACTCTCATTTTCATCGGTTGTTTTAGTTGTTGTTTCTTCTTCGACCAACAGTCGATTATTGTCGACTTCTTCTGTCGATGTCCAACTGCAATTGTTCATTTGCAGTTCTGAATGTTCTGTGTTCTCTAAAGTTGTATTTGGCAGGGGGGGTGCTCCTTCATGTGTCGGGTAAAGTAAGTAGATACTTTGGTTGGAGGGTACCGCTTGAAGCGTGACCCAATTTCCTTCTTCTGGTCGATGGATAATTAGATCTCTACTAGTGTATGTATCATCGTTTAGTCGACTCCATATACCAAAGTCACCAGCTCCTAGTCTGAGGTCCGCTTCGACTATGGCTTGTATCAGGGTACTCGGATTCGTCGAAGATAGAGGTTTTACCTTCTGGGGAACTTCTAATTGGAGAGCTTCTTGCTGCTCTATCCACAATTCTTCTTCCCTAGGGGATGCCTCTTCTTCCACGCCTTCTTCTTGTCGGTCATGACCCGACTCCGGTAGATCTCTTTCCTGGTCAGTAACCCTAGTACTCATTCCTCTCTGCAGCGCTAAGGATCTTTCTGTTCTTTCTTCCCTTTTTTGTAGCCTCTTCTCCCTCTCTATTTTCTGGAAGTTCGTCATACCTTTGTGTGACATTGTCCTCTCGATTTCCTTTTTAGGCTGACTTCTCATTACTGGTGAGTGGTATCTTTAGTCGACTAGAATCCACTCCACTTTATCTCGACATATGACCAGCTACCCCCCCATAGCCTACCTGACGCTTTAGAAAGCCCGGATAGTTATGTCTACCTGCTTAGGAATTTCGGCAATGAATTTTTCCCACCTCTTTTGTTTTTCCGCCCAGTTAAGGTTTAATGGCGGTCCGCGAAGTGATGGACGAGGTTCGACAATGTGACCCACTCCTTTCTCGATTAGGAACTTAAACAATAAGGTCGGTAAGGAACAAAAAAATTGCTCGGTGAGGTCTGTGTAGAATTTCTTTTTGATGGTTTCCACTGAAGTCCTTTCTTCTACTGTTTGCTCCTCGCAGAATTCATCGACGATCTTTTCGAACCACTCCGACAAGTTTGTTCTTCCTCCTCGAATCAGTTTTTCTAGTAACTGTTGATCTTTAGTTCCTTTCGGCTTTTTCATCCAGGAGTTTCTTCAGCAATTGGGGCATTGATTCTACAAACTTCTCTTATGTCTTCGTAAAGAATCTTTCCTTTGCTTGTGCGGTCGTCAATTCGTTTCTCCGTGCGTAATTCTGCAAATAATTTGCTACTTTACGCTCCCACCAGTCCTTAATTTCCTGTTCTGATATCATCTGCTTGCATACAACTCAGACATGTACTACCGGCAACGGAACCAATGTTGTAATCTTACAGATCACATAAGGTTACCAATAATACATACTAAATCATACATACATCATAAAGACAAGAGATAAGAACAAGTAGATAGAATAACAGATTCTATTAACATGAGAGGGTCCATACAATATAGAGAACTGAACCGAGTTCTCATCTGGCTCAACAGCCTAATATATATGAATTACAAATAGTTACAAATAACTACCTATCGGTTCACTCAACTGACACGACCTTAGGTGGCTGACCTAATATCTAACTAGTCGGCTATCGTTCAAGTCGGCTTACCGACTTGCTCCTCCAACAGGGGGTCATTTTTGACCATGTAGGAAAATACATCTGTACCTTTTCTTGTGGTTTGGGAAGAAAAATGAATAACCAGGAAGAATGGGCGCCTCTATCTCAGGGATTATAAGCAATGGCTCATTTGCACATTGATTCCTTTCAAGTTTTTGGAGACTCATGGGTCGTCAGACAAAAAATTCTAAGACTCCAGTCAGAGAAGGATAAGGCAATAGAACGAATGCAAAAGAGAATCCAAACTTTTATACCCCACACTGCAAAGATCAAAATTTTTGATGTTAAAAGACATAATAATAGCTTGGTGGATAAATTGACAAACTTGAGAGCAAGGTTAAACTATGGAGAAATAATTGTTTATAATGCCCCCCCTCCATCAAATGGTTAGCATGCTAAAAAAGGATTGCTTGTTTAATAGTTTTAAATGTATGAAAAACAAGGAAATTGAGCCCTCCCCTATCATTAAGGGGGACAAGAAAGAACAACTCATGCTCTTAAAAGGATTAGATAGGGTAGTAAAATGTAGTTCAAACTCAAGTGAAGGGCATACAAATGACCTTCCCATGCGACGAAGAGTTAGTGCTCTTCATCTGATTTATGCTAGAATTCATATCCTCGGTCCTCTAAGAAGAGAGGTTGATGAGGCCTCCCATGTGATGGCCCTTAAGGATTCATGACTCCTAGATATGGATTTTTTTTTGCGCAATTCAACACAGGTTGGAAGGCTCTCAAGGAACTTCAATTCTTTGTTTATTAATAAAAGGTTAGTAATATTCTCCTTATCTAGTGAGCAAGAAACTCAACGTTGTGCAAATATTATCCCCATCCCCATGGATGAAAACATAGGTAACACCATGGAAATAATGCAGAAGGACATAGTGGATATTAAGAATAGTATTGTTGACATCAGAAAGTCGACGATATGCATGTATGAAGTATCAACAATGGCTCTGGAAGAAAATAATAAGACTTCCCTTGAATTTTTCATAATGGATCTAGCAGGATGGAAGACATGGAAACCGACATTCGGGTTTAGACAGGTGAGGAAGAAGAGTTCAATCGAATTTTGTAGGAAATGAAAAGGTTATAGATAGCCAAGTTTAAGGAAGTTAATATAGGGTTTATTGATCTGAAGAACAAGCTGCTAGAACAATTCATGCATAGCAATGAGAGGAACGAGACCAGGATTGGGCTCCTGAAGGAGACTTTGTCCGAGATCCAGGCAAGATTGGAGGCAATGGAGGAAAACACTGTTAAAAAGGTTGTGCAGGGAGAGGCCACCCTAATGGAGGAAGTCATGGCAAAACAACTGGAAACTGAACAACTCACTCCTAAGAATGGTTAGGCTTGATTTATTTTCTAAATACTGTTATGTTTTTTGCCAATTATTATGTAGTCAATTTGTTAGGGTTTACTCATCAAGTATTTTTTTAATAGATTACATATACTAGAACACATAGACCAAGTTCTTGAAATCTCTACAGTCACATTCCTTATGAGTGTTTGGAAAGGCTATAACTCTGTGTAAAACTCTGTTTTATATATAATATAAACTTCCAATTCTTGTTAAAAAAAATAATTCAATGCTATCAACATCCATAATGACACTAAATTTATTATCGTAAACGACTCGATGGCATGATGAAACCTACTGTCAAACATATCACAATTCATTGAAATCTTAATAAGGATTATAAAGTTTAGATCAAATCATATCAAATCCGTATGTACACCTTCATAGACTAAGCACTCAAATAATTACTTAGAGGGAGTTCTTTATCCCACAAAAGGGGTTTCATACATCAACTTGACATTTAATTGAGATGTGACCATAAATTATATTATGATTATTACAATTTGATCATTAATAAAAAAAATCTATTTCTATTGTAACTTTTTAGATTTATAAAATTAATGAATTAAAAAGTGGACAAATTCAATGTTTTGGTTAAATATTTTTTTATTTTATTTCAAACTAAGCCATTGTGATCTATTCATTTAAAAAAATTCCAATCTCCTACGAAATTTAAAATTAAAAAAATTCCAAGCTTTTACAAAATTTAAAATTTAAGAAAGGTTTTTAAAAAATGATTGAATTTGTCTAATATTAATAAACTCTTTAATAAAATATGTCAGGATATTAATTTTTTTTATTACTTTTTTTTTTAATTTTTAAAGCTTGTTTTTCACAAAATAAAATAAAATTTTAGAAACATAATTTAAACACTTTAAAATTCAAATTTTGGAAAACAAATATTAACAAAATTATGATAAAACAAACACAATTTTTTTATTATCAAATACATTACTCTATATTAATTTAGACATGACATAAATAAAAAAATAGTATTATTAAACTATATAACGAGTCAACAATATCATAATTACACATAACCTAAATCAAAGAAAACTATATCATATTAATTTTCACATACCAAATAAAACTACATAACATTAATTTACAAAAGTGGGACGTGTTCACATCAACACACAATATGTACGATACTTATATATGATATTAGCAAAAAATATATCATGCAGGATACAAAAATTATATATGATATAGGTCAACAATATCTCAGGCAGCATACAAAAGTTATATATGATATTGGTCAAAAATATTTGGAAACAATTTAAGGTCTTTATTATAAAACATAATATAACGTACAAGATAAATATGATATTAATTTAAAGAGTTAGTAACTATTCTGGATCAAAAATTAAAATTTATTTTTTTGTTATATATGATGTTGGTCAAAAATATCTTGGAAAGTTTGATATGATATTGGTCAAAAATATCTTGGAAAGTTTGATACGATATTGGTCAAAAATATTTGGAAACAATTTAAGATCTTTATTATAAAACATAATATAACATACAAGATAAATATGATATTAATTTAAAGAGTTAGTAACTATTCTGCATCAAAAATTAAAATTTATTATTAGTTATAATTTATTTTTATATCTATATAAAAATACATATACAGATGGTTAAAATTAAATTTGATTATAAATTATAATTTTATATTAAAGTTGTTTTTTTAAATTCATATAAAAATACTTAGATAAGTAAAGATAATCTAAGTAGATAAGTAGAGAGAAACAAAGTTGCTACTCATAAAAGACAAGAAAAAGAAATAAATTTTTTAGTTGTATTCACACATTATCAAAACCCTGAAGCTGCAAACACACCTCAAAAAGTTTTTTAAAAGCCACGTGGCAATCATTTGTCAACTTCTTTTCAATCCAAAATCCAAGGTGGGAGACATTCCAACTTCATGGTGGTGGGGTCAATGTGTATTAGATTTTCTCTTTTCCTTATCTGTCGTTTTATAACAGATCTTTTCCATGGAATTTTATAACATATCTTATGTATTTGTTTTTCATTTTATATTGTAAATTATGATCTTTTCCAATATTTATAATACCTACCTTGTAACTGGGTTACTTACCATGCCACGTGTCAGTGGCCGTATCCGTCGGGAAATATTCTCTTCTCGTCGATATTATTTACGGAGAGGGAGGGCTGGTGCGGCAGTGTAATTCAGCGATCAGAGGTAGCAGGGTTTGAATCTGGGTAGACGCCATGACAGACACCACGGATGACATTGCTGAGGAGATCTCGTTCCAGGCTTTCGAGGACGACTGCCGTTTGCTTGGCAGTCTGCTCAACGATGTTCTTCAACGTGAAGTTGGCCAGCAATTTACGGAGAAAGTTGAGAGAGAACGAATTCTCGCGCAGGTATCGAACTTTAAGGATTTTTAAAGGAAGGAATGAATGGACGATGCGTTGAAATGATGGCCTGAAGAAGGCCTATGTGCTGAAATTTTAGCTGTTTAAATCTTATGTTCATGAGTTTGTACTTGAGATTTATCTTTTAGCACAGAAGTCTGTTGGAAACTTGAATGCCTTTGGAAATTAGTTTCAAGAATTGTGTTGAGATTTAGGCTGATTTTAAAGTGTTTATGAATCGGTTCGGGAATTTATCGTGTCTGCATGAGGGGTGTTGTTCGTTTAAGTTGTTTTTGAGGTTTTAGCTGTGTGATTTAAGTTATTTTGGGGTTTTTGATGCATCCAGAGTGCGTGTAACATGAGAATTGCGGGCATCGAGGATGCAGCAGAAGTGCTCGAGAAGAAGCTTGCGTTAGAATTGTCAAGCATGACGCTGGAGGAGGCAGCGTCTTTAGCCAGGGCTTTCAGCCATTATCTCAACCTGATGGGCATAGCAGAGACTCACCATCGGTAATACTCTTCTCAACCTCCCTTTGTAGGCCAAACTGATTGTCATTTTATGTGTGTGTGTGTGAGACAATTCAAGGATGGTTATTTAGATTTTCAATGGATCTAGATAATGTGGTTATTGTCGTCTTTCTTTGAGGTCAGGTTTTGCACTGTATGTCATGCACTTCCTTTGAATTAGATGCCTAGTCCGAGGGTTGTTAAATCTACCAAATCGCCTCATCTTTTTTCTCAATGCAGAGATGGAACCCTGTTGAACTGCTTAATACTCTGTCAACTTCACCAACCTCACCATGGAGCCCAGGCCCAGTTGGTTTACATGTGTGACTTGAAGCGCAGATTGTTTAGATTTACAATTGATCTAGATAATGTAGTTATTGTGTTCTATGATCATTTCGGGTTGATCTGATGTGGCTTATCCCTTTCTCATCCATTTTTGACATGCCCTTTAAGTGGGGCAGACTACAGCGAGAATGGAACCCTGTTGGACAGCTTAATGCTCTGTTAAAGTTTTCTAAAACCTCCCGCTTTCTCCCTATTTTCAGATTCTTACAGATCGCTAAGTCTTTTGAATTTTTCGAGTCGAGTTTATGCTTTCTGAGTTTTGCTGATTTTTTTTTCGATTTTTCCCTCTTTTATTGTGATTTCCCGAGTTGATGACGACCACTTATTAAGTTATTTGTTGCGTTTCCTGAGCTTTGCTAATCTCACCAGGCAGCCAAGGCCAGTTGGTCATATGTGAGATTTGAAGCAAAGATTGTTTAGTTTTTCAATAGATCTATATTTCGTAGTTATTGTGGCCTTTGATCAGGTGGGCTTGTTCAGGTTTTCCCAGTTTTTGAATATTCCTGATTACTAGTTCTATTCTTCTGGTGCAGCATGGCTTCTTTGTGAACCCAAACCTGACCAGGAGACCTGTTTCTAGTTTCTCATTCCTGTCTTGACATTAGTACATTATTAGTCAATTTATATGCATTATACCGCAGGGATGGGGGTACATTACTAATCAATTCTATATGCATAATAGTACCACTAGTCAAATTTATGAGGTTATATCACTAATCAATTTTGTATGCATAACACACCCTTGGGAAAGGGGGGTGCGTTCATGTTTCTTATCATCTGAAGCAGGTTCATGTTCCTTGTCTTCTGAAATTCATGTTAACTTAGCATGTAGCCTAGCAATGAGGAATCTGACTGAGTCCAAATGTGTCGCATCTTTTATAGTTTTAGTTCATGCAGAAGGTTTTGCCTGATTGTTCAAGACGGTGGGTTTTGTCTGATTGTCCAGAATGGTGGGTTTTGCCTGGTTGTTTGGGACAGTTCTTTTGGGGTTGTTTTTTATCACTTTAAGTGAAACCATCTAAAATACGTCAAGGCTGCATGGCTGTAATGATATGGATGAATTTACGACAAAGTAGAACACGAGGCTCTGTTACCTTGCTGTTGAGAGCAAGCTTTCTGTGGTTTCCTGTTGTGGGAATGAAGTGGTCCTTGTTGGATGAATTTACCAGAATATGGAACTTGAGGCTCTGTTACCTTTCTGTTGAAAGCAAGGTTTCTGTGGTTTCATGTTGTGGGGATGAAGTGGTCCTTGTCGGTTGCATCTGCGTGTTTTTTCTATTCTGTTCTTATAGGGATTCACATAATTTCCCATTGGGATGTTATAGAGGCCTCTTCTGTTTGTTGATGTTTTGTATTCTTTATTAGTACCGGGATCACCTAGCAACGAATTTTGCTATTCTACTGCCAGTTCAAGATGATTGCTCTTTGGACAGTGTTCAAAATCTCTAAATATTCTTCCTCCTTGTTGGAGGAATTTTAGGCAATTAATAATTTGCTTTTATGATGCAATTATAAATTTTGTGTAGAAAGAAATTATTTGTACTAAAACAATTTTATGTTGTATTTTTAATTAGTGGGATTAAGTGTTGGTTCAAATGTGCTTTATTGCAGAGAAGTATTAAGCAAGAAACCCTAATCTTATGAGTAGGGTGAAAGCCATTTTGAATTAACGGAAGTATACCACTCTTTAATGATCAATGGAAGAAGATATATGCTGTTTGGCTATTTCACTGCTGCATTTTTTTGGATATTTGCTGTTCTTTTACTTTCACTTTTGCTGTGATAGATGCATGTTTTATTCTGTTAGTTCCCTCTATGCTGTCATGGAGCAATCTGTGAATGCTTTGCTTACGGCAGCTAAAACTTAAGGCATGCTTGCCTGCATAGTATCCTAATGAGTAAACTGCAACACTTATTTGGAATGGGGCAAGCATTATGCTTGTCAAAAGAGTGCTCTAATATTGAAAACTTTGCAGGTTTATGGCTCTGCTTGTTTAGATCTATTAGCTTTTTGTGGGTAGAATTGATTGCAATTTTGCATACACACTGCAAAGTACCCTTCAAATTGAAGAAAATAATGATCGTCAAGTTTGTTTCCTGCTTACACAGATTCCTTCTTGACTTATAATTTGGGAAAGTATGGATATGGTGTAATAGTTTCTCCTGTTGTTTGCCAACTGATTATACTTTTTCATTAGACTCTTGGAGTCATAAAAAAATGCATATTTTTTAATGCAATATACAGAACTGCCCACTGTGGGAAACTGGGGTTCAATAATCTGGACAGTCTTACTTAATATGAACAAATTCATACTATTCTACAGGGTACGCCGAATAAAAAATACTGTTCAGCTGTCAAAGTCATGTGATGACATATTCAGCAAGATGATCCAGAGTGGAACATCTCCCGAAGATTTGTACAATGCTGTTTGTGACCAGGTTTTAATCTAAACCTAGCTTTAACTAAATTTGTTGCATTTCATTCGAAATTGTCTGCTAATTCTGGTAGCCTGTATGTTACAGGAGGTTGAAATTGTTTTGACTGCACATCCAACACAAATAAACAGACGGACATTGCAATACAAGCATCTGCGAATTGCAGTAAGTTCTTGTGACTTGGACTTAAGCTTCCACCCATTCCTTTAAAATCCATTTGTAGATCAGTGGAATTAGCCATGGTGAGCCTTGTAAGCAAACTGATGAATAGAATTGGAAAAGTGTTCTCCTACATCATGTTATTAAAAGTTGTTTGACAATACAGTGTCAACTTATTGTTTGCAATTTTTTCCCTTGTGTATTTGCACAATATTTAGAAGTGCCTAAAGTTCAATTATATTTAAAAATTAGTTTGGATCAAATATCAAAATTGCTACTCTGGTTTGCATACTCAAAATGTGCCTTTCTCAGGACAGTACTCTTCTCATGTCCCTGAGTATTGGAATTTTCTAGATCCTTTACACATTCTCTGGATTATTTTTCTTAATTCACCTGTCTTTTAATCTCCTCTTCGTTGGTATTTACTATTTTCTACCACAGTAATTATGGTTCGTAAACTGTAAACAATCTGTCCTACGTATTCTCTGGTATTTGTGAGCATTTTTTGTACAGTTATCCAAGTCTCCATTTGGACTTCCTTTTCTGTTATGCAGCATCTATTGGAATACAATGATCGAGCAGACCTGAGCCATGAAGAGAGGGAAATGTTGATTGAAGATTTGGTAACAACTTGCTTATCTTGGACCCTTTTGTGTTGGTTATCTAGATATCATATGTTCCACATATGTTGATAGTGCCAGCAAATTATTTAATTAATTGGATTTCTGTGCAGAGGAGAGAGGTTACTTCCTTATGGCAGACAGATGAACTGAGACGTCATAAGCCCACACCTGTGGATGAAGCTCGGTCTGGTGAGTGTCAAGGAGACTGTAACATAGTTTGTTCTTTCATGAATATTAATCATCTTACCTTTCTGCAGGGTTGCATATTGTGGAACAGTCCCTTTGGAAAGCTGTGCCTCACTACCTACGTAGAGTTAGTGCTGCCTTAAAAAAGGTTGATTTCCTCACCATTGAACAAATTAGATTGATTTTTTGGATGGTAGCTATCAATTCTTAGTTTGCATGCCACTTGGGTTTGAGATATGACATTCTAAAATAATTAAATTACAATAATGCTATCGTTTTATCATTTTTCAGCATACTGGTAGGCCACTTCCTTTGACATTAACTCCTGTCAGATTTGGTTCCTGGATGGGAGGTGATAGAGATGGTAATCCAAATGTAACTGCTAAGGTACTTATGACTCGAAAAGCCCACCATTATTCAATACAAACTGCAGAACTCGCATTTCTTTGCCTTGTATAATTGGCACAAGCTCTCTTACAAGACATGAACATGGCATTTTTTAATTAGCAAGTATTTTTTTGGTCTTTTGATTTACTTCATAAGAGGAGGTAAAGTGCTGCTTGTTTTTGGAGATACAAGGATCTCGACCTTGAGGAAAATAATAGCTTCTCTTTTACCCTGAATTTATGTGCAGGTTACCAGAGATGTTTGCTTCTTAGCACGTTGGATGGCAGCAGATCTGTATATTCGAGAAATTGATAGTCTTCGTTTTGAACTTTCAATGAACAGATGCAATGAGGAGTTGGCAAAATTTGCATATGAAATTTTGGAAGCAGGTTCGTTTACCTATCTCTGCTTTAAACTTGTATTCAATAGGTGCTGTAGCCTGTACCTGACATTATGCTTACTACCTTGTCTGTTATGAAGTTTTATTTTCTTGTTTCTCCTTGATTCTGGATATTTTTTCTTTGTGGTCCGATTCCGTTTCTGATAATTAGAGGTCCTCTTGAACTGCATTAATTTTAAAATCATAGTAGGTATGGTGACTAATCTGAGTGGCTGATTTGCCAATGTTAAATATCACATATGTTTCTCAAGCACATGTTACGTGTATCTTTCGTCCTTAAAGTGGAATGTTACATGTTACGTGTATCTTTCTTCCTGGAAGTACTTGTCGTTTGGCCACTGCATTGCTTGTGGACATTAATGCAATTTGTAAAATCAACAGGAACTATAAATATTCATCATAACGTTGATTGCTATACATACTCAGCATAACATTGAACACCTGACTCGAAACAAATAACAGATACAAAATCAAACATAAAAAATGATCAGAAGTGTGGAAATGCAGAAGTTTATTATTTCAGTGCTTATAAATCCATATCAAAGGATTGATATACATTATATTATGATTATCTCTCTTTAATAGGGTGGCTATTCTTTCAAGAGAACAACCACAGATGCCCCTAGGGTGCAGTATTTATATTGCATTCAGAAATGACTTGAACTGGTCAATAGGATAGGCAAATACCTTAAGGCTAAAACTAGCATATTGTAGTGTATCAATAAGGGGTGCCTGTGGCTCCTCCAATATAAATATCGAAAATGACTAGAGATGGAGAAAAGTGAGGAAATCTAAAGTAAAGTAGCAAATATCTGAGTTCAAATACGAATACGAATATGATTCAGTGCAGAAAAAATATGTAAAGAAAAATTCTAGTACGACTAAAATACAGAAGTAGACATCTCATAAGTACAAGAATGCATTTTTAAAATTTAAAATTATATGTGGCCATTCAAAATTTTGAAGTAATATTAACTATTCATAGTAAATAACTTGCAAGTTGCAACATATCTCAAATTTGAAACATAACATATGATTAAATAACATAACATATCTCATGGATATTTTTATTGTTGATTAAATAACAAGTACGGGCTCATAGCCTTAATGTATGTATTTTTTAATGTTGATTAGGTAATGCATGCTACTTATTATTTAAAAGATTATGTGTATCATTAGTCACAAATATGTTTAAAATGGTTCTTCATTCTTGAGTGTTTATGTGTCCAGATTTTACTTTATTTTGTTTTGCAATTTTTTTTTTAATGTGATTTGAGTTTATATTTATTTAAGAGAACAATTTTTTTTTTTTCAATGAGAAAAAAGCGTAATTTTCATTCATCTTAAAGAGATAAAAAATTACATACTGTAGTTCACTCTGACAGTGAATTTCAAAAAGCCTATTTTCATAGGTACCTTTGATAAGACTCCATAGTCTGCTATCAAATTACAAAACATAGTTCAGAACTGTTTGATATTCCATTCTGTCCCACCGAGCAGGTCATAATGTTTCCTTGTAAACAATACGATGCCGCAAAAAACAAATATATTTCATACTGCCGCTGTTTAGATAGCAATATAGAGAAATACAAAACAGACTGTCACTATAAAATCAGAAGTTAAAATGGATGCAACTGTATTGTTCATGGTTCAGTCTATAAACGGCCTGTGGTAAAACTCGTAGCTTTGCCCTTCCCTTTCTTCACGAACTTTCCAAGAGCCAAAGTCCATGCGCAGCCCATCTTTGGATGCCTGGTCCGCTTCTTTGTTGTTCTCACTGTATACATGACGGCAGTGGAAAGAATCATAAGATTGTATAACATTCTGTGTAGAAGAAAGAATATTGGCAATTCTAACATTTCTGCATTCTTGTATTTGCATGATCCAGTTGATAACATTCAATGAATCCCCACAAACAGTCAACCTTTTGATACCCTTCTCATTGGCGAAAATAAGTAGTAATTTTAAGCTCATGAGTTCAGCATAATTATTCGAGCCCACGCCCAGGCCCATGATAAGGGTGAAGAAATGTGAATCAGACAAATAAAGTACAGCCCCCACTCCACACATCTCGTTTTGTGCTGCACCATCAAAAAAACCCCAAGGATGGGTTTTATCTAATACAAGATCCAGATTCCTTCTCTGATCGGCAGCTCTGATATATTCAGGCAGTGCTTTGTATAATCCCACCGATTGAGTACTAGTTATTTCAGGAATACTAGCTTTTTCTTTGAATATAGCCCCATTCCGGGCCAACCAAATGCCCCATATGATAAGCAGCAGGAGAGTTTTTAACTTGGAGCGTGAGAAAGATCTCCACCAGGAATCCCACGTGCTGATCACAGAATTCCCTTCCCAGCGATGATTCAGTCCTACCTGCCTCATACATTCTTTCCAGACAGCCACCGTGTAGGTACACGAAATGAAAAGATGAGAGTTCGTTTCCAACTCCTTTTTGCACAACACACACCAGCCCGGCCCCTGAATACTTCTCCTCTGTAAAATGTCCCAAGTCGGTGCCCTGTTTTCTAGCACGCACCACATAAACATCCTAGTTTTTGCAGGGCACTTTAACTTCCACAAGATTTTCCACCACCAAACCTCCTCCCTACCCCCAGCCTCAGCGCTTAAGCACAAGTATCCCGCTTTTGGGGTATACATCCCCCCCGGATCCAGCTCCCAAATTAACTCATCCTCCTGCTCAGTTAGCTGGATATGTGACGAATGAAGGCCCCTGATATAGTTTTCGTAGAGAGGCAACTCTTGAACCCCCAGACCCAACTGATCAGCCCTTTTCCAGTGTTGGATCCAAGGATCCGCAGGTCTCTCTTCAGCCAACTGGTTTAAGGTGAAGATACCCCGATAGGCAAGGGCATTGATTACTTCCGCAGGAAGTACATGCTGCTGTTCACTCCCCAACCAAGGATCCCTGCCCACTTGTAGCTTTTCTCCATTTCCCACATCCCAAGACAGGTTTGATTCAATTAACGGGAAAGATTTCACCACAGCCTTCCATATAACCGACCCCCCCTGAGTGTCTCTTCCTAGGGTTCCTAATCCAATCCTCAATGCTCTCATGAGGGAAACATTTCTGCTTGATTACTTGAGTCCATAAACTAGAAGTTTTGATCAGTCTCCAACCTCCTTTTGCTGCCAGTGCTTGGGCAAACAAAAATATATTTTTAAGACCCCATCCCCCCAGCCCCTTCGGAACTGCTATTCTCTTCCAACTGACCCAAGGGGTCACCTGTTCATCCTTTTTACCGCTCCATAAGAATCTAAAACAGATCCTCCTAATCTGTTCAAGCGTCCCTTTTGGGATCCATGAAAGGGACATCCAATAAACTGGTATGGCTTCTAACACAGCCTTGACTAGCACCAACCTCCCAGCTCTTGACAACCACCTAAAGCTCCACACCTGTAACCTTTTCTCCACCTTTCCTATCAGCCAACACCAGTCCTTTTTCTGATAACAATTTGCTTTAAGAGTGAAGCCCAAATATTTTAAACCAACATCGAGACCAACAAGGTTAAAGGGGAAGAACTCTAAGAGTTCAATCTCTTCTTCCGGTCGGAGCAGATGTGAGGTGATTGTGGACTTTTCCACATTGATATCCATCCCTGTGGCTTTGGAAAAGAGATCTAGAATCTCCTTCAGTACTCGAGTATCCCTTCTATCTCCCGAGCAGAATATTATTACATCATCCACAAAAAGAAGATGTGTAATGGCTAGCTTTTCGCCAATACTAATGCCAGTGAACCGTCCCATCCTCTTAGCTTCGTCAATAGCTCTACTGAGACCTTCTGCTACCAGCAGAAAAAGCAACGGGGAGAGTGGACACCCTTGCCTCAGGCCCCTCTCAGCATGAAAAAATGGGGAGGCCGCACCATTTATAAGAATAGCAAAAGAGACAGTAGATATACATGACATGATCCATCTAATGAAATTTATACCAAAACCTAGATGAGTCAGTAACAGGCGGAGATAAATCCAACTTACCTTATCATAAGCCTTTGATAGATCAATTTTCAAAATAGCCCCTTTGATGCTCTTACTCTTCAAGCTGTGTAAACCTTCTTGTGCCACTCCAATAGCCTCATGGATCTGACGGCCTTCCAAAAAACCAAACTGTTCTGCTGAGATATTCTCAGATAAGACTACTTTTAATCTACGAGCAATAACCTTTGAAACAATCTTGTAGATACAGTTACATAAGGAAATAGGTCTGAATTCATTGAGAGTAACTGGGTTGTCCGTCTTTGGAATCAGTGCAATGAAGGTAGCATTGAAGCTCGCTGGAATTCTTCCTGAAATGCGGGAGTCTTCGACCACCTGTAGTAGATCCAAACCCAAGATCTCATAGAATCCCTGGAAGAATTCAATAGTCCACCCATCCGGCCCTGGACTCTTATCTTTTTGAAAACTGCCCAATACCTCCTTTAACTCTTCTTCATCCACAGGTCTCATCAATCTCCTGTTGTCCTCCTCTGCTGCGAATCTCGGAAACATCTGTGCAACCCTAATCACTTCCGCAATGGAAGCCTGAGCAGGCGCCCTAAACAAATTTTCAAAATGGTTTACCCCACATCTAGCTTTTCCGTCAAAATCGAAGTGTTCAACCCCTGCACCATCTCTCAGACTCCAAATAGTATTTTCAGCTTTCCTGCCCCTGGCATATGCGTGAAAAAATTTAGTATTTTCATCCCCACATTCAAGCCAGATCGCCCGACTCTTGAGTCTCCATTCTTCCTCCTTTTCCAATAACAGTGTGTTCCTCCTACCTTCCAGTAAAACCATAGCTTCTTTAGATTCCAAAGTCAGTAACCCCCCACCAGCCCCCTCGCAGATCAGAAGAAGATCAGCTTCAATCTGCTTTAGTTCAGCTTCCTCTCGCACTCTTTTGGCTTTGGCCCATTCCTTGACCTCCCCTTTTAGTCTTTTAATATTCTCAGCAAATTGAAAGGCAGCTGAGCGATCAAGAGTCTCATAAAAAATCCTCCAATGCGCCAAGACAAGATTTTTGAAGGATTCATCGAGAAGCCAGGTTTTATTAAACTTCAAGGGGCTAGGGGGGTTGTTTGGCCCTTTTTTTTATCTCAAAGAAGATAGGGAAATGGTCAGAGTTTCCCCCGCTTCCAACCCATTGCCTAACCATAAAGAACCTGTCCACCAGCTGCTCTGCCACCAGGAACCTGTCCAGTCTTTTCGTCACCCTGGCTTCTCCTCCCCTGTTATTCCGCCAAGTAGGCTTCAGCTTAATAGGCTCAATGTCCAGCAGTTTGTTTTCAACCAGCCTATGGAGGAAATAACCAGCTTGTGGATCTGCAATTGCATGAGGACCCCAAATTTCAGTCTGACCCAGAGTGAAGTTTAAATCCCCTCCCACAACAACCAAGTCTCCTCTGAGGAGCGGATCCTGGAGCAATGCATCCCAAAAGGGAGCACGATTCAAATAAGGCCCATAAACATTAATCACAGATAGATTAGTACCCAAATCAGCAAAAAAGAGATCGACTCCCAGAACAGAGTCCCTCCCCCAAGAATTCATCAACTTCGCCGCACTTAGCTTCTAGCCCACAGCCAAGCCCCCAGATCGCCCCCGGACATCCAGCGTCACAAAAGACCAACCAGCCAGCCAACTTTCCAGCTTTTCCTTGATGATATCTCCTAAACCTAAGGTCTCTTGTAGCAGAATCACATCAGGATGTTCAAGAGTAAGCACCCTTTTGAAGGCTGATTTCTTTTTGGGTCCAGCCAACCCCCGACAATTGAAGGACATAATCTTCATTTCCTAACATGCCTCCGGGCATTCACCGCTCTAAGTGCCCTTTCAATGGAAAGTTGTTTCCCCTCCCTCAGATCAGCCTTGGCCCGCGATTGAGCCTTTGAAAGATGAGAAATTCTACCCCTACCCTTCCGCATCGGCTGCTGTTCTTTCCCCAGTCCCCCCCCAGACTTTTTCAGGCAAGAGCGAAGAAAATACCCAGATTCAGAAGTCTCGGGAGAAGAAAGTACCAGGTCCTCACCCCCCCTCCCAGGGTCCGGATCCAGGGCCATAGAAGTGTCTGACATCAATGGGGCAATATCAGTGGAAAGTACATCAAGTGGTTCAATAGGGGTACCCCCCAAAGCCGACGAAACCCTAACCCTGTTAACCTTCGATGATACAAGCCCATCAAAAGGGAGGCCCGATAAAGACAAGTTTTTAAGCCCCTCCACCCAGTCAAGTCCAGCCAAAGAGCACTGATTTATTAACAAATTAAAAGAAGGAGAAAAGGAAAAAGAAGATTTACCCGGGATTGGGAGCCCCGGATTAACCTCTGCTTCCACTGGTTCAAAGATTGCAGCCACAGCAGTTGTAGTCGGTGGGATGACAGCACGAATAACTGGTTCTCCTTCAGATTCTTGACTGTTCGGATCTGATTCCTCAGTGGACTTCTCAAAACCTGAGTCCTCAGACACCAGCACAGGTTCCATTGAAACCACCTCCACAGGAGCTCCATCCGGTTCACGCTTATTCATATTTTTCTTCCCACCGATTATGGTGCGCAGCGGGAGGCGACATTCCGATACCGGATGACCATAAGCATGACATCTCCTACACCTGAAGGGCACATTTTCATAATCCAGGGTCTGAGTGATGATATCCGGTCCCCAGTCCAGTTCAATGGTCTCAGGAAGACCCTCTCGAATATTCACCTCCACCAGGATACGAGCTACTTGTTTATAGTGAGTCTCCAGGTATGTCAAATCCGCTTCCAGAAACTTTCCCAAAATATCCCCAAGATTTCTAAAATGAATAGGATCCCAGAAATGTAGGGGCAGCCCTGGGAGCCGAACCCAAATGGGAATCCTATCCACTCTCTCCCAGCTAGCATCAAAGAGAGGATGCCAAGGCTTCAACAGAACAGGTGAATGACTCATATGCCAGTTTCTGTTCAATATTAACCGCATATCATCCTCCGATTTTACCACCACCGCAAACCAGCCACGAAGTAACATATCCACCTCCGGAGAATAACCCAGGAACTCCCTCCAGGTTCCCTCCACCCAATCCACCACCGTCTTACGAGCAAAGGTCTTTCCCATGACCCTACTCACCAGCGTTCTCTGCGACATCACTAATACCTTATCCCAAGCGATATCATCTCCCACCGCGTATCTGCCCACAGACCTTGACTTTACCCAACTCCGTTTGCGTCTCTTGGAAAAACCCTTTATCTTCTCCACAGCCCCTGTCGTGTTCTCATCCTCACCCTTCAAAAACCCCTCAGCCAAGATAGGGCTCGCACATCCCCTGTGTTCAGATACTAACAGCGGACCCCTCTAGTGTCCTTCGAAACCCCCGCCCCCCTCTCCACAAGCCTGCTCTACTTGTCTGGCCACCCCCGCTGCCGCAATACCATCGAATCCTTCCACAACCTCAAAGCCCTCCTCCAAAACCGGCACCGAAAACCCTAAATTTCGGGAAAAAAACACCCCAGCTTCCGGCCAGCTTGAACTACCCAGCAAATCGACCTGCAGCCCATTGAAACCCTCAGATTCCATCGGAGACAGTCTATGAGGTGAGAAGGAGAGAAAATCCGAAGGAGAAAAGTCTGTTACCGGTCGCTCTAACCCATAACCGGTAGATCCAGTTTCAACAGGTCCTTGCCCCGGGATAGCCTCCAAAAAATCCCTAGAACCTCCAGCTGGCACACCCCACACATCCTGAGCCTCCAGGTGGTCACTGGAGTAATCAACCATCTCCAAATCCTCCATCACTATCACCGCAGCTAAAAGTAAGCAAAACCTGACAAGAGAAACGATCTGCAGCAACTCCAACCCGCTAGCCTTCAGGAAACCCTACCAAACAAATCAGTAAACCAAAACCCCAAGCCAGCCACCGTGTATGAGAAGAAGGTCATCGGGAATGCAAATCGGTCATGATGATGGGGACAGGGGTGGTACGGTCAGAGAGACCCACCCCCTTGCCATCCCTGTACCTTCTGATCAACCTCGAAGTTTCTCCATCAACGGTGCCATTCCCCCAGCCCTCCTCTCCATTCTCCCTCAGCCCGTGTCAATACTTGTGCTACTCATCAGTAATATTTCGTGCATTAAAAGTGATTTTTTTGGTTTTGTTTGATGCTGCCGAGTATGTTGAGTACACAAGTATGCCAAGTTACCAACAAGTCCCGTACAGGTATGGTAAGTCAAAGGGATGTGCCAGAGTGTTCGATGATTTGACCAATAGTAACGAAGATTGGCAAAGTTGCCATTTTGGATTCTACCTTATTTAAGAGAACATGCATATAGGATCAAAGTAATTCTAGTTGAAATTCCACATTTATCTTAGAAATTAAATTTTAAAGTAACATTTAGTGAATTTTTAAAATATTAAAATTGTAAATATATTGAAGTATTTAGTCAATTTTACTGTGTCGTATCCATACAATGTTGAATACTCACTGAATTTTAAATTCCAAGCGAATTTCTGTATAGGAACTTCCATTATGATCGAATCTTGATACTTTGAAATAAAGATACTAAAATTCCAAGGATCGAGGCATAAGGAACATGCATGTCTGTGAAAAATACAACATAATCCTTCATTAACTTTAGGCTTTGTAGGTATACTTGGGAAAGTAAAATGCATTGTTGCTTGCAAGAATTGAGGACCTTTTTTTATAGGTGAAGGCCTCTCATTAGACAAACAACACCTTCTATAACAGATTGTGGAATATGTAGAGTTAAAAATTCCAAGTGACACCTAGGGGAGGACTTACATTGCATTGAATGACAGATTCCAGTGAAAAGAGAAACATAACACAAGACAGACTAATAAGTTCGAATATTTTTTTCTTTGTAATTGTAGCCAGGTTTTTCTTGTCCAATTGTAGCCAGAGTTTGTCTCCCTTTTGAACTTGATATTGGTCTGTTTGTTTTGTAGAGGTACACAATTTGTCCAAGTCTTAAGGAGAATATCCATAACACTTTTGGTATGTTCTTTTGCTGAGTACTTGAAAAAAATATTGGTTCTATTATGATGTGGAAGGAGTAGAGAGGACTCGTACCTTGCAAAAGGTTAAGAGCTGCATCAAACCTCAAAAGGTGAATGATCAATTGAGAGAGTGCTCAATTATAATTGTGTTAGATGATGTGGAGGTTTTCTCATTGTTTTTGGGTTTTTGATATATCTCTTAAAGCATGCACAGGGGCCCTGTTAACAACGCCAATTGGACTATCAACCTTGGGATGAAAAGTAGTAGAAAACCACAATTGGTTGGCAAGCATTTTCCATAGCGATTTCTAAAAGTGGTTGAAAAACATTGAGTCTTGATACAAAGTGATGTTGCATAGAAATTGATAGTGTGTCCAAATGGCTTGAAAGAATAGTTTTGTAACTTTAGATTGATGGTTTTGAGATATGATACTTTTATAGGAATCTTGATACAAAATGATGTCGAGTAGCAACCCCTAGTGTCTGAATGTGTTGGAAGAATAATTTCATGCAATTGTGGGCATTGATGGTTTTTCTGCTGGGAATGAAGAAACTTTTGAAAACTTGATGCACTTTCACAAAGATACAGTGATGTGGACATATGTGTCAAGCACATCACTGATCAAATCCATTGAAATGGATTTGTATTTTTAAAAGGTATGGCCATGCCACCATGCATCCAATATGGAAGGCTTGAATTCGATGAATATTGATTATTGATGAATATAATCATAGGCATTCTTTTGCATCTTTGACCTTTAGAAATAGTGTAGTGTTGTGGACTCCAAAGTGTTCATATGAGGGATGAAATTCTTTGAGGGAAGGCTCATGAGCCTTATCAACTAGCACAAATAACTAATATGCAATGCATCCAATTTGGAAGGCTTGGATTTAGCTGCATATATATAACATCGACAAAGATAATCATAGGCTTCCCCTTGCATGTTTGGCCTCTAAAAATAGTGTTAGTGTTGTGGACTCCAAAGTATCCATATGAGGAGGAATGAGCTTCTTTGAGCTAAAGCTCACGAGCATTGGTAACTCACAACTAATACAATTTGTACAAGGATCCATCTTCAAGGGTGTAATCTAAGAAAGGTAGTTGCTTGTAATTGTTGGATGCTATAATGGTTTGACGATGGGTCAATATGTGGATCTGAAGGATAAAGTCCCCTTTACAATCTTGATATTATTGCATTCGAGACCGAATGTGTTGACAAGTTATATGTGGGAGGTGGAAAAGAAGGGTTTCTACCTTGTTTGTGGCTCGCTTGTATTAGAAGACAAGTTGCAAAATAGGATTCACATTTCGTATGATGTTCTTGAATTTTATATTGGGAACCGAGGAACTTTTATTGTTAGTGGTATGTATCAAGGATAGGTTGTTTGCTAAGAATGCATGCCTCCATTGTTTAAGTGCCTTGCAATAAGTGTTATGTTCAACTTGGTGAGAGATAAGGCTTCAAAATGATGCATCGCTGAAATCTTCCCTCATTAAGAATGATGTCTATGGAAAATTGGGAAGCGTCTACCTCTTCTTTATAAGGTTTATTGAGGTCAAGGAGTGCAAGTACATGTGTTAAAAACATGTCATCTTGAAGGCTCATTTTCTCATCCCCATATTGAAGGCTCTAGTGTGTTGTGTATGTGTAAGTCGATTTAGGGAGACATGAACATAAAAATAGTGATGTGTAAACATTGTATAGAAGTTCATGCATCCCAAGAAATTTGATATGTATCAAGGATAATTTGTTTGCTAAGAATGCAAGTATCCAATGTTTATGTGCCTTGCAATAATTTTTGTGTTCAACTTGGTGTGAGATGAGGCATCAAAGTGATACATTGTTGAAATCTTCCCTCAATAAGAATGATGTCTATGGCAAATTGGGAAGGGTCCATCTCTACTTCAAAAGCTCTATGGAGGTCAAGAAGTGCAAACACAAGTGCTGAAAACATGTCATCTTTGAGAGATTCAAAAGTAATTTAATTTTTTTTTCTCTACCTCCTATTAAAGGATGCATTGTGTAAGTTAATTTAGGGAGACACAAACATAAAGAATAGTGATGGGTAAACATTCTATAGAAGATCATGCATCACATGCAACTTTGTAATAGTGTTACATTAGTCAAAGTATGTTAGTCAAGAGTACTCTTTCTCATGATCCACATATATTCTTTGAGTTTCTCCACTTCATCCTTAACGGTTGTCGCTTTTCACCGATTTACAGATCTTAACTTTTGTCGAACAGGTTTTGCATCAAGGTAGTTGCAGATTTCGTGTTCAACTATAGATGGATCAATGCCAGGCATCTCCTCATATGACTAGGCAAATACGTCACGAAACTCCTTAAATAAGGCTGTATAAATGGAAATCTCCTCTGGAGAGCAGATTGCACCTATATGAACATATTCTACGACGTTAGGGTTTGCAGAAATGTTGATCGGAATGGTAGCAGAGATATTTTCCATATTCCCGTCAACAAACATTCCCTCGGGTAAAGGATTAATCGGCAGATCAACACCCTTTGCCAGTCTCACATGGAACTCCTGATTCTCAATTTTGCTCAACTCTGGAAGGAAGAAAGACTTATGTGAAGGTCTTCACAATTTTTTTTTGGTCCAATCATAGCTTCTAGAATGGCCTCGTCTGAAGGAAAAACCATATCCAAGCAATCATATGAATACGTAGAGTTCTCTGCCCATGTGGGCATAGAAACTTCATCTGACTCCTTTGAGATTGAAGAAGGAGTCACGATAGAATCAACAGTGGCGTTAAAAACAACTTGATAAGCTACTTCCACTGCAGATAAGGGCACTTGAGGCTCATGACGTGAAGGAAGGACCCAAGGATCACTTCTATCGACAACCGTCGCGATAGACTTCCCTACACTTGTTGAACCTAAGTAGTTAATAGGGGCTGGTATATCGAATGTGCTCATCAAAGATGCATACATTCCAACCCCCAAGCTCTCGTTAGTTGGTTTTGTCTGATCTATCAAAGGTACTGTGGACTCATTTGTTTCCAAATGACTCTTTCGAATAAAATTGAGTTGGTCCACTGTAACCAGCTTCCCTTCGTGCGGAAACACTACTACTCGAAAAACGGCTGAAGGAATAGCGCACATGGTGTAAGTCCAACTTCTCCCCAACAACAAGTTATAATCCAAGGGAGCATCGATCACTTCAACTTCAACTTCAACAGACACTGCTTTCCCTGCCAACTTTATTTCGAAAGCTGGTAGGATGTCTTACGGACGGAAACACCTTCCGTCGAAAGCAGTAAGTAGAGTGTTCTATGGGACCAACTCTGAGGATCCCAAGGCTTTCCAACAAGACATCAACATGATGCACGTGGAAGCACCTTCATCAGCCACCATTCATCCAATGGTTTTACCTCCATCAACACCATCAATTGACGAAGCCACATTGTATGGTAGGCGTATTTTAACATCAGAAAGATTAAATTTTTCCAACAGGCTCGTTGAATCCATGCTACCTATGGCTTCTAAGAGTGCATCCCTTTGGGAAGGGAAAATCTGTAGCACCTCTAATGTCGACATCGCACATGGGGTTTGAGCTAAGTCTTTAACTACAAAGTAGTTGGAAGCAGCCCTAGCATTAGGGTTGTGAAATGTTTTCTTGAAGACACCTTTCAGTATCTTGGGCATTGGTTCAGCAGGTTTTTCAATAGTGAGAGGGTTTGAAGTTTCAGCAGTAGACTTACTCTTCTCTTGAGCCTCTGATTCGTAATTCTTATTTCTTTTCTGGAGGAAAGTGCTGGATCGTACCATATTGATATAGTTGTGATCAGTAGGAGCATCAGGTGTGCCCCCGACATCTTTCGAGGGAGAAGCTACGTTCTGTCCTTGGGGAAAGGGATCCTTTAGGAGTCAGGACAACCGGTTGTTGAGTTTTCAGTAGCTCCTGTGCTTGTTCCATTAAAGGGCATTGATAAGTAAGGTGGTCTCCTTAGCACAACTTACAAGGAAACTTAACCTTTTTCTTGTCTTTTTTGCCCCCATCAGCATTGTTTGTGGGCTTAGGTTTGCTTTAGTTGCCCTCACCTTTCTTCCCTTTCTTCTTTTTCCTACTGCGCTGCTGATTGCCCCTATGGGAAGACTGTGCAGAATAAACATTAGCACTTTGGGGTGAGGGAGTGGCAGCTACATTAGCACTTTGGGGTGAGGGAGT
The DNA here is from genome assembly GCA_001517045.1 of Pseudotsuga menziesii. Classification (NCBI taxonomy): domain Eukaryota; kingdom Viridiplantae; phylum Streptophyta; class Pinopsida; order Pinales; family Pinaceae; genus Pseudotsuga; species Pseudotsuga menziesii. The sequence continues at coordinate 160,691 of LPNX011119790.1, read as the reverse complement.
GGCAGCCTTACCTGCCTCTGCTGCAGAGTGTTTCACTGACAACTCATGGAGTTGCTTGGCGAGTGATTCTATAGTAGGAGTACTAACTGAACCAACCACACCATCGAGGTGGGGCCTAGGCTTGGGTTTCTCTTGGTCATTGGTTGACCTCGGTGCCTTAGGGATAATTTCATACAAAATCCCAGACTGAGCATAGATTAAGTCTAATTGTTGGGCCCTGAAGATTGCTTCTTCCTTCGTGGTTACTCTCGAAGTAGACACGTCCTTAGAAATGTAAGGCAGTAGAGATTTCAGGAACCATTCTAACAAGAATTCGGGAGGGATAACGAATTTGATAAGCCTCTTTCTTCTTTGCCACTCCTGAATGTGATCGAATATGTGTGTGGCCTTGTTCTGTTGAAAAGTCGACAACAAGTTTGTATCGACATCATACCGGACAGGAAGCTGAAAGTGATTCAAAAACACGGTTGCTAAATCCAGAAAGCTATCATATATAGCAAATGGAAGTTCTATGTACCATTTAGCTGCCACATGAGTTAACGTTCTCTAAAAAAGCCTCAACTGAACGGACCCATCGTTCACTGAGTTAGAAGAGCACCACAAATGAAAAGTGGTAATGTGAGCCCTTGATTCCTCACCAACTTTGCCTTCAAACTTAGGAATGTCTGAGGGCAGTTTCATGGGTACAGGTGGCCATGTCACATTCTGTTGCACGGGGTCATTCATTAGCTTTTACAAATTTGGCAAGTTTAACGTTGCAGAAAATGAAGTTTAGACCTAGCTGGGGTTTGATATAAAGGAGTTTGAGGTGTGGAAGTACCTGCCCCGGGGCTCTCGAAGGAAAAGGTGGGGTTGACCCCAGCCGCCGGCTGTGATGAAGTAACACTACTTTGAAAAAGGAATCTGCCCGAAAGCCAGAGGATTATTGGTTTGTGGGGTGTGTGATAAGTGGTTTGGCTTGCTCCAGCCGAAACTGGAGTTTGAAACACAAGAGCCTGGATCCCTCCTTTAAACAGTGAAACGAGAGAGCTTGTGAAAGGAGCAACCGAAACCTAACTAGGTGTTTGAAAATTATGATCTGTACAGGTATTTGTGTTTCAAGACGACATCCCCACATAAGCAGGCGTTGATCCTACATAAAGTGTAGATGGAGGAATATGTCCTCCATTCCATGGAAAACCCTGGACAAACAAGGTGGATCTAGTTGGACCACTCTGAGCACTTTGCATAAAGGGAGACGAAGTAAAAGGTACACTGGGAATCCTAGTGATCACCCCACTAGACGACCTATGACATTGGCAAGTGTCGAGGGATTAATCACTCAAGCACTTGGAGAAAGGGGTGCAGTAGATGTACTAGGGGTGGAGCACTCATCGAGGGTGGTGGGACTCCACCAGGGAAAATGGCTGAGGTAGGGGTTGCCAAACCTTCGCCTGTACTAGACATACCTTGGCTCAAAGAAACACCAGCTACAGGTGAACTGAAAGGAAGTACTTGGACTATAACATGATCGTTCAGATCAGTTAGAGGTGTATTAAAATTTCTTGCAAACTCGTCAGCCAACAAGTCTTCTATCTCTATTGGTGGGGTATCTTCCTGACTAAGTCTAAGTTTCGGCTCACCTAGAACTTTGCTAGCACCAATTAGTTCGAAATAACTGTCTATATCAAGTCTTTGCCTTTGAGGTGGCGGTGGAGGCTCCACTATAAAAGATGGAGGAAGGTTTTGCAACCTTCTGGACCTACGAAGAGGATGGTCCTCCATAGTTAAAGATTTGACTCAGACACCTAAAGGCCATTTAAGCACAAACAAACCAAACAACACACTAAAAGGATTCCTAGGTATCACAAACACACCAGATAAAAGATACACCTTCCAAAGGAAAGCTTGGGATGATTAGGGCCCAAATCCAACCGGTGAAGATAGAAGGATGGTTACTTGGCGTCTCATGAAGATTTTTCTGGGTGCAATCGCTAGAATCACCCAACTGCCCTCCCAAATTGTCAATCGAGGTTACCTTTCAAGTTCGTCTTAGGTGCATTGGAAATAGCCTTCCAATGCCACCTGTGTAAGATCCTAGTGTCTGGATACTAAGGCTATCGAGTCTACAACGAGAGTTCGGCGGAACAGTCGCTGGCCTAATCGATGTGCATGGGCAGGGTAGCTAAGCCCGAAATCCTATCAATACTAGCACCTCACGGGGCCCAAGAAGTGGTATTGATAAGATCCCCAAACTCACAACAATCCTGGTAAACGATCGAACAAGAAAGTAGAGGGGTATCTCCTCAACTGGGCTCTCACGCGGCCTCATGCTTAACTCCTGTGTGAGAGTAGCTTTCTGGATTATTTCTTGTAGAAGTGGGTTTACCTAAAGATAGGTCACTACGTTTGAAATCAAAGTGCTTTTGGACAGTTTAAATCTCCTAGTCCAAAAACCTAGCCTAAGCTAGTCAATGTATGGACCTATAAAAAGAAACTTACTAATAGATTTTAATTAAACGTTCTTTTTAATGGCTGTATTACTCAAGGGTAGTGGAATGAGACTGAATGGTGTTATAGATTCAACAAAGTGAAAGAAAATGATGTATAAATTTTCAAAGTACATGTCATTAACAAAATGCACTTTTTCTTTTCCTTTGCAAATGAAAACTAGCGAAATTTTTTTCAATGATTTTCAGAAACTCAAGACTTTAAAATTTTTGGTTTTTTTTTGAAAATACAAGAAAAACAACTAATGCAAAGAAGCCTAGAACTAGCTGTATGCAAACTAAGACTACATTTTGTCTTTTATTTTCAAAAAATTCAAAAACTTTATGCAACTAAATGCACTTTAAGCAAGCTAAGTAATTTGATCTTATACAAATGTAAATGCTAATAGTTAGATCCTACAGTAACAATCTTCAGCTTGTCAAGCAGAGATGACTCAAACCCTAGACTTGGATAGAACTATTGACTTAACAAGACCAATAGATCCAGAAATGGTAAAAATGACTCATCTAGACTATTAGAAAAGCAATCCAAGGTATATCAGTGTCCTTAAAGGACTGGTAGACACCAACAAACCAAAACGACACAAACATTCAAACCAAGAAACCAAGTAGGAAGGACCCAACGCATTCACAAATGAAGAAACAAACCTAACTCACTCGAAAATACTTGACTTAACAAGTAAACAGTGAAATGCATACACCCAAAGCCACAGCACAATGCTAAATAAGAACCCTAAAAGGCACCTGAGGAATCAGAAAGAAAGGAACAAGCAAAACCCTAACAGTCTGATAGACACCTACAAGAACTCGCGACTGTCATCAAGACAACCCGCGAACCATTCGCGACTGTTACTGAAGCAACTTGTGAATACCACAGAGCACTCACGACTGTATATATTGACAGGTCGCGAATACAGTCAAAATTTTTCAAAAAAGAAAAATAAACGACTAGAGGATCTTGAGCATAAAGCACTGAAAACTAAAGGCAAAATCCAAACAAATCACTTACATGATCAAACAAAGCAAAACTGGAAAAAGAACACCTAAGGAATGGACCCAAAATAGGTTAGACTCCCTAGTTGAGTTGCCAGTTTTGTTGTTCAGGGAAATACAACCTTATAACCTAGGGTTTGGGGTTACCAACATACTAAATAAACTTGCAGACATTCAACCATTTGAGAATTTGACAAAGAAATAAGGAAGAAAGTAAGTGTACCTTGTTTATGGAGGTTGGTCCTAGCTTTCTTCTTCAATCTAATTACTCCAACAACTTCTATGGAATCTTCACACTTGCAAAGAGATAGACCTTCCTGCAATATCTTAGATGTTATATCAGCTAAGTCACCTGACACGAAGACACGGGACACGGAGGACACGGAAAAACGCGTATCCGACACGGACACGGCGACCCCCGGAATCAGGACACGGAGGACACGTTATATATAATATTAAAAAAAAAAAATATATTATACAAATTACTGTAATAGAGAAAATATTGAATCTTGATAGTAGATATTGATCAATAT
>LPNX011119790.1:134556-156532 GCA_001517045.1 Pseudotsuga menziesii | reverse complement strand
CGGCTCTAACACTGGATCATTAAGATCCATGTTGGCTAATGCCAACTCAGTAGTGCCATCCAAACCCATATCATTAGGAAAGACATCCCACATCTTTGTCATTCCCTTCAACCACTCCTGCCTCTTCCTGTAAATAAGACGAAGGTTGGTGTGCACAAACACCATTGTCTCTGCCCTGGACTGCTCAATCCTACTCTTTTTCACACTGTACAAATTCCCATATGTGCTCCAATTCCTCTCGCAACAAGAGGATGAAGTAACCTGAGAAAGGACCCTGAAGGCTAACTGTTTTAGAATAGGGCATGCTGCCCCATGAGTTGCCCACCATAGATAGGCCTCTTTGACCCCCCTGTCTTCAAGTACATCATACCCTCCAAACCTCTTAGTGCCAGTGGAGAACTCAGCGAAGCCTGCCTCAATCTCATTAAGCAAAGCTTTATCCTGGTATATCCTTCTAAATGCTAGCTTTCTCCCCTGTGAAATCTCTCCATCCATGTGAGGAGGGAATCTGGATGAAGGGCCAACACCGGCAGTGAGCCACTCTTGACTATAGAACTTGGGGTTCAATGAATGAGCCAAGCAATGTAAAGGTGTACAATTCTTATCCCACCTAGAAAGAAGAATAACCTGTATAGTGGACCATAAGCTCTCAGCTGATGTCCCATACTCAGGGGACTCATTCTCCATAACAATTGTCTTCACGGACTCAATCATGGAGTCCCATCCCTCATAAATATCTCCTAAGATGGGCTTGTCTGTGTCTGCAAACCTCAAAAGAGAAATGATAGGGTCCATGATCTTAATGCTAAGATTGACCCTCTCCCACCAACCATCATCTAACACTGTGTCCTTTACCCTTTTTGAAGCAGCATGATCTGTCTTTCTCCAAAAAGACCAAAGATCTGAAATAACCATAGCCCCAAGAGCGGCCTTGACCTCTTTCAGCCTCTTAAGCATGATGAAGGAGGAAGCAAACCGAGTGTCTGCAATCTTCAACAATGATAGATGTGTGTATTGTCTATATATTGTAAGGGCATTGGTATGGTTTTGTTCAAAATTCCAGATATGGCGTGCATCCTCAATAACAGTACCAATTCATGTCACATCTGAAGCAATGGATTTCAGTGCTAAATTCAAGGAATGAACAATGCATGGTGTCCAAAATATTTGTGGATATTTAGCTTCCACAATTATGCTAGCAGCTTTGCAAACAGGTGCATTGTCTGTAATAATTTGCACACAAGAATCAACACCTACATCTTCAATAACTTTGATGAACAACTCTCCCATATATGTTGCATTCTTGTACTTACCAACAGCATCCACCGCTTTCAAGAAGACCGGTCCATTTTGGGAAGACACCATGAAATTGATGAGTGGATGGCGTGTTGCATCCGTCCATCCATCAAAAACAATACTAACACCGGATGAGACCCATGTTGATTTAATGGGAACTAGGATTTTGTCCACCTCCTTCTTTGCCTTAACCAACAATGTGGTTCTAAGTTTCTCTGAACCTGGAGGCACATACCCTGTTGGAGCTTGTTCAACTAGTGCTCTACACATCTCAATAAACATAGGAGACCGTGCAACATTAAATGAGATGAAGTTGAGATAGAAAAAAAATGCAATGGTAAGATCAACTTCATCTCGCTTCTCTTGCTGATAAATCTTGTCCATTGGACCACGAGTTGAGGCTGCCCTCTTTTTTGGTGATGGCATGGCAAGCCCACTCCCAAATCTGCTAGATGGAGTCCTCAAGAAAGAAAGAGGATCCTCATTTTTTTGTTTGCTGCTTGTTGCTGCCACATTCCCCAAACCAATTGCATCCTCTCTCTCCATCCGCATTCGTTCATTAACACTCACTCCTCTACATGCTCCAAGTCCACAGCTAATGCCCAATAAATGCCCCTTAACTCGGTAGTATGTGCTCTTATACTCATTCTTGCAAAAATTACAAGTCCAAATAACATTTCCTCCCCCAGAAACCTTTGGGGGGGGCTGTCCTGGTTTTTTAGTGACATATTTCCAAAGGGGGAATTTCTTATCGTTAGCTTCCTGCCTTGCTACAGCAGGGTTGTATGCAGCCCTTGAAACAGAATCAGAGCCACCACCAACAACACTAGCAGTAGCACTTGAAACAGATGGAGAGCTTCCAACTCCCGATGAAGATAAATTCTGCCTTTGAGCATTGGCATCCCCCCCTCTCTTCTGACGAACCTGACTTCTACCTGCCATGATTTCTTGCTCAATGCCAATTTGCCAAATCTGAAATCTGAAATAAAAATGAGAACAGAGAATGCATTAGTTAGAGAATAAATGAGATTAAAAATGAGAATAAAAATGAGAATGCCAAGAGGACTGTGTATACCATTTACATTTTCAGCTCTCATACCCTACTTGACTGTGACATACAAATTCATTTCATACTAGGGCAAGCCTCTTAAACACTTATAAGAAAATACCCTTGTTAAGGTTTACAAATTACTACATATGGGCTTGTCCTTAGACTTTCATACTGGAAAATGTTGTTTGGGACAGTCAGTTAAATTGGCTTGGCTGGAAAATACATTGCATTCCACAGTCCCTTTGGAGTTGACAAACATACTTTTGCCATCTACTTGTGAAAACTTGGAATTGCTATAACTTTTGGCAATGGCATCCAGTGGCCACCTACATCTGCATAGCAAATATTGACATTGTTTTACAAGCTGGAAAATACATTTTGTGACAACTCTTGTATTAAATGTTTGATTGCAAATTGGGACAGTCATTCCATTGTTTATTTTGCTGGGAATTACATTGCCTACGGCTACAGCCTACAAGTCACCTCTTGCTCAATGCTCACCAATCCAAAGCTGGAAGTTACATATCTGTTGAAAACTTGAATAACATTTATGAATAACATTTATGAATAACATTTTGGGAGTAAGGATACGTTATTTAATCTGTTTTCACATATTTGGAGGCATCTTTCACCTTTTGAGGTATACAAAACTTGAATAACATTTATGACTGTGCATGTAGAGTCTAGACTCAAATGATAAATGATAAATTATGATTTATCATTTGAGTCTAGACTCTATATGCACAGTCACATTATGAGTCACGTTATGCCATACCCATATGGTATCTTCATCTCACCGTCACGTTAGTCACATGGTGATTGCAATTTGCAGGTATTAAGACATTGGCACATTGCAAAGTTCAAACAGAAATTTCAAGTTTGAAATGGCACTGGCAGCCATACTAACCGGAACGGTGAACCCCTTCAAAAACGAGCTGAATCGCTGATGCAACCACGGTCCAGTGTCCACGATTCCACGAGCTTTCAAATGTGCTTTCAAGCTTTGCAACCACGGTCACGACTCACAGGATTAGTCTCTCTCACAGCTGGGCGTCGAGCATGGAAAATGGAACATTCAGGATGTCACGCGGAGATATAAACAGCGAAAAAACCCCTAATTTCTTCACTTTTCACAGGACACGTGTCCTAAAATCGAGACACGTTGCAAAAGGGTGTCGGACACGCGTTGACCACGTGTCCTAGGGATAAGACACGGTTTGACCATGTGCCGGACACGTACGGTAGCGTGTCTTCACGTGGACACCGCGGGTACGGACACGTGGGCCAGTATGGACGTGTTAGGTAACTTAGTATATCAGAGATTAATGAAACACTATGATTTGCATTAAAACAACAAGATAATTCAGAAATCGTAACACCTAAGAATACTATTGCACCAATTGGAAGAAAGTCTCTCTTTATTGATAAGCAAGCGATGAAAGATTACAACCAGTATCTGATACAAGTCCTCCTTTGCTAGCCAAGGAATTGAGTTCTGATGCTCCAAGATCTCCAAAGGCAATTTACCAGCATAACCTTTCTCTTCAATTGATCATCTCTTAGCTTCAACCCTTACCCTCTATTTATACTTGATGAATGACAGAGGTTACGCAGGTTGAGATGGTTGAGGAAGTTGGGATAGTTATGATTATGAGCCCAACTATCCTCGACTAAACTTGTTTTTATTTTTTAATTTTGGATTATGGCACTCACGACTATTGATACTAGCAAGTCGCGAGTGACTCGCGACTTGTATAAGGGCAACCCACATGTGCAAACCATGATCATGTATTTGCGGGTTGTAATGTAAATACTTGCGAATGGTTTGCGGGTTGCAATGGCAATAGTTGCGAATTCTCCGTAATCACCTTATAAAAGATGATGATGCATCAAGGATCATGTACATCTATAGTGTTTTGGCCACTTCTATCCATTTTGTCCTTTTGTGTACCGACACATTGAGTGTCAGTACTCGGATGGAGAACTGCCATTTCATCAGATAACACAGCCAGAAGAGAGTCTTGAAGAAAAGGCTACAAACTTTGAAGTTGAACAAGGATGAAGGGGTTTCTTCACAAAGATTGCACAAGTAAGAGATCAACTTATTGCTATTGGTATTGTTGTTGATGATGATGACCTTGTGCAGACTGTGGTTGATGGTCTCCCAAGCTCTTGGGAAACATTCATGGCATCTGTCAGTGGATGTGAGAATCAACCAACTTTCGAAAGACTTTGTCATGGTTGCATAGAAGAAGAGGGAAGGACTTTAGGCAAGGCAACCAAGGAAAGTAACCTTGCACTTGCAGCAAAGACAAAGAAGTTCAAGAAGCCCTCCCCTCAGCAAAAGAAGGGAAATAAACCTCAAGGTAAGTTCTTTGATGTTTCAAAAGTGGAATGCCATAAGTGCCACAATTTTGGACACTTTGCCAGGGATTGCAGGCAAACCAAGAAGAAATCCAAAAGAAGATTCCAAGCCTCTGCTGGAGAAGCAGAAGAAGAAGAAGAAGAAGAACCTAAGAAGAAGAAGGAAACTAGGGCTAACAAAGAAGAAGAACCTAGACGAGACTACTACCTGATTTCTGCTCTCTCTGAATCCATCACAGATAGTGCTACCTCTTGGTTGCTGGATAGTGGTGCCTCCAGGCATATGACAGGTAATTGTGGAGCTCTCACTAGTTAAAGAAAGAAGAAGTTCACCACACAGGTCGAACTTGGAGATGACACCACTTACAAGATTGAAGGAGTTGGCTCAACTTCGCTTTAACTTGACTCAAGTACGGTTTTACATATTGATAATGTCTTATATGTTCCTGGTTTGAAGAAGAATCTTCTATCTGTTGCTGGCTTAGAGGACAGGGGCTACAAAGTCCTCTTCATGGACAAGAAAGTCCTTCTATGGGCAAAGGATGAAGAGCTAAGCTCAACTGTACAGATTGGGGTTCGAGAGGGAGGTCTTTACAAGGCTTTCGAAGATTCCACTCATGCTTTGGTACATCATACAGACTATCTGTGTGAGCCGTGGCATAGAAGGTTTGGACACCTTCACTACACAACTCTCCCAGGCTTGTAGAAGATGGTCACAGGTATGCCAGAGGTATCCCCAAAACATGATGGAATTTGCAAAGGATGCGCTCTAGGTAAGAACACTAAGAAATCCTTTTCCAGAAGCAAGAATAGATTTAAAGACATTTTAGATTTGATTCACTCTGACATTTGTGGGCCTATGTCTTCACCCTCTTTGAATGGGTGGTTATATTATGTCTTGTTCATTGATGATCACGCTGGGAAGTCATGGATTTACTTCCTCAAGGCCAAAAGTGAAACTTTTGGACATGTTCAAAAAGTTTAAGGCTTTGATTGAAAATCAGATTGGTAGACACATTCGTATCTTGAGATCAGATAACAGAGGTGAGTATGAATCTAATGAGTTTGATGATTTTTGCTGAGAAGCACGAATCAAGAAAGAGCTGACAGTACCGTACAACCCTCAACAGAATGGGGTTGCAGAACGAAAGAATATAACGATTTGTGAAGCTGTTAAAGCCATGCTTACCGATCTAGATCTTCCTTTATCCTTTTGGGCTGAAGCTGCAGGTACTGCTGTGTATATCCAGAACAGAAGCCTCATGCTATCTTGGGGGAGAAGACTCCAGAGAAAGTCTTGATCAAGAAGAAACCTGCAGTTGATCACATGAGGATATTTGGCACTCTGGTTAACATTCATGTGCCAAAGGAAAAGAGGGCCAAGCTAGAGCCTTCTGGTAAGAAAGGTATATTTGTTGGGTATAGTGATTGCTCGAAGGCCTATTGTATCTATGTACCTGGACAGAGGTACATTGAAGTTAGCAGAGACGTAATCTTCCATGAGGAAGCTGTGTTTTGTCAAATGCAAGAGCTTTCAAAGGAAGATGAAGTACCTCTCCTCGAGTTTCTAGTTTCAGAATTTCAGAGGGAGGAAGAGGACACTAAAAGTCCACCAGAAGAACTGCTTGAAGTTCCTCCTTCCAATAGGAGACCTGCTTGGTATCGAAGAACGATACAAGAAGTCGAGAAGCATAGAGCTCCTCCTGGGACTTTCAGAGAAAGCATAAGACCATAGAAGTACTTCGGTCTTATGAGTCAACTCATCAGTACAGAACCTTCCTCATACAAAGAAACAACAAGTCAACAGGTATGGGTTGATGCCATGATTGAAGAGTACAGTTCAATCATGAAGAACGATGTGTGGGAAGTTGTTCCCAGACCAACCGGAAAGTCAGTGGTGACTTTATAAAATCAAGCATGCTGCTGATGGCAGAGTGGAGAAGTATAAAGCCATATTCGTAGCTCGTGGCTTAACTCAAAAAGAAGGCATTGACTATGATGAGACATTTTCTCCTGTTGCCAGGTATACTACCATTAGAACCATAATTTCTCTTGCTGCAGTATTCGGATGGAAGTTACATTAGATGGATGTAAAGACTGCCTTCCTCAATGGCAAGATTGAGGAGGAAGTCTATATTGAACAACCTGAAGGCTTTGTGGCTCATGTAAACAAGACCCATGTGTGTAAACTAAAGAAAGCCTTGTATGGACTGAAACAGGCTCCGAGAGTCTGGTAGGCGGGGATGGATGGATTTCTCCACAGCTTGGGGTTTTCCAAAAGTACAGTTGATTCTAACCTACTTTAAGGTTGTTCACAATCATATCTTGATCCTTGTTCTTTATGTAGATGACTTGTTTCTTACAGGTGATGAACAGTTGATAAAACAATGTCAGAGGGAGCTTACCTTTGAATTTGAGATGAAGGATCTCGGTTTGATGCATTATTTCCTTGGATCAGAAGTCTAGTAAAATCCATGCGAGGTTTACTGACACAAGGAAAGTATGCAGTAGACATCTTGCAAAGATTTGGGATGCAGGATTGCAAGTCCATGAGCGTACCCATGACTACCAACTTGAGAAAGTTGCGTGACTTAGCCATCGGTTCACAAAGTGTGGACTCTACTCTGTACAGACAACTTATTGGATCCTTGATGTATCTTGTGCATACAAGACCGGATATTTGTTACATAGTGAATTCTCTGAGTCAGTTCATGTTCGATCCGAAGCTCATACATTGGGTAGCTGCTAAACACGTACTCAGATATGTGTGAGGTACTATCACTTATGGGCTTAGGTATACTTCCAGTAGTGGAGTATTATTATCGGGATATGCCGATTTAGATTGGGCTGGCAGTGCAGTAGAACGGAAAAGCACCTCTGGTTACTGCTTCAGTATGGGATCTGCAATGATCTCTTGGTCCAATAGGGAGCAGGGTTCCATAGCTCAGAGTATAGCTGGGGCAGATTATATTGCTGCAAGTGATGCCTGCAAGGAAGCAGTTTGGCTTAGAAAACTTCTATTTGATCTGTTCGGGGGAAAGCTTGACTCAACGATCATCCGTTGTGATAATCAGAGTTGCATTAAGCTTTTGGAGAACCCAGTGTTTCACGATAGATCAACACACATTGAAATGATGTATCATTTCATCAGAGATCTAGTGCAAAGAGGTGCTCCGAAGTTGCAGTACAATCGTACGGATAAACAGATCGCAGATATCTCGACCAAGCCTCTAACAACATCAAAGTTCGTATACTTTCGTGACAAGCTTGGCATGGCAGAGAATGCCTCTCTCCTTGAGAGGGAGTGTTGATTTTTTTGAGCAGCTTTGAGAGCCATTCTCTTAGGAGAATGGAGACACCTGGTCCGGGACCAGGGTGTGGAATCAACCTAGAGTTGAGTGACCATTTTGTTGAATGGGGATATCTGGTCTGGGACCAAGATATGGAAACAGTCCAGCACTGGGGGACTCAACCTTGAGTTGAGTGACCATTCTGTTGAATGGTGACATCTGGTCTAGGACTGGGATGTGGAACCAGTCTAGCACTGGGGGACTTATCCTAGAGTTGAGTGGCCATTCTTTTGAATGGAGACACCTGGTCAGTTACCAGGAATTTATCTAGTCCGGGACTAGGGACTTAGCCTGGGGCTGAGGGCCATTCTCCAGGAGAATGGAGGCGCTTGTTCTGTTACCAAGTATTTGACCTAGTGTCAAATTATGCAGCATATGCTTGAGGCACTTGGTTTGTTACTAGGAAGACACTATAAGCCCTAGATCGGGTCTAGGCATGCGTGACACTCTGACCCTCGCTCAGTGGGATTTGTGATCTTCTCCAAGGCTTAGCTACCCTTGGTTAAGACACCTTAGTATCCGATCTTGGTATCACACAGAGAGTGAGATAAAAGCATTAGTAATCCTCTCTATTTATGATGATGTACTTTGAGTGGGGATGAATGACCACCTTGACCACTTATTTTGACCACATGGCACTTGAAGAAGGCTAAAGCAAAAGTCTAAAATACATAAGGACCCTTAGTACCACTAAGGAGTCAAAGTGAAAATGCAAAAAGACCTTTGGTACCACTAAAGGTAAAAGTTAAAGTGAGAAAATAATAAAATAATAATATTTTGTTCTTTTGAGTTTTGGTCCACTTACAGGTGACTCAAAGGATATAAAAGAAGATCAATCCATTTCATTATTACACACTCTCTCTCACAGGTGAAGCTCCTCCAACTGAATATTTCATAGGTTATTGAAGAGAAGGAAAATTGATGTGATGCCCTAGCATGGATGAATCTAGCTAGGGCATTCACAATTATTTTTTTATAAACCCTAAGCTAGGGTTTTCAGTAGCATCATTTGTTATCAGTTTTTGAGCTAGGGTTTTACCCTAACTCTTCCTATTTTCGTGCAGCTGAGTTCACGGGCAGCCTCCCATAGTTCACCAGGCAACCACCAACATCCATGGGCAGCTCCATTTTTCTTCGGGTTGCCCCCTTTCCTCCTCTGGGTATGTTTCTTGAGGGCTCGACCCTCCTCTGCACCCTCGGGCAACCTACAACAGGCATACCTGTGAGGGTTTGGGCCTATGGCCAACCCTCGGGTAGCCTACAGGCAAGTCCGTCAAGATTGTCGTCGCCTCACAGACCCTCGGGCAGCCTGTTGGCATACCCGTGAGGATCTTGGCAACATCCCGCAGGCCTGTTAAGGCTGTTGGGTCTGTGCAGACCTTCGGGCAGCCTACAGGCCAGCCCATAAGAGCCTCGGGCAGCAGAACACCAATAGGGCAACAATCGGGCAACAAAATAGCAGACAGGCAGCAAGTATGGGAAGCAGACGGGCAGGGTTTAAACAGATCCGGGCAGGAGAGAGAAACAAATCCGACAGGTCTGGATTTTTGAGCAGCTAGGGCTAGAAGCCCTAATTTGATTTTTCCTGTGGAAAATTTATCTTGTGTAATTGTGGATCTATTGTACAAACCCGGTTAGGGTTTGTGGAATTTTGGAAAAACTCAGTCATCTCATTTACGAGATGAATTACTAATGCTTTTGGGGTTTTTTGTCCTTTAAAGGTTTCCCAAGTGAAAAACTCTTTTGTTCAGTGTGTTGATGTGATTTACTGCACTTGTCATTTGTTTGTGTTAGTCTGCAAATTTTAAAAGTATTCATGTTAATGCTAAAAATTCAACAATTTGTGGTTTGGGTGATGTTAAGATCTAATAGCTAAATTTTTTTTCTTGTTATATTAGAATAAGACATCGATGCTTCAAATCTTCACTAGGGTGTTCCATCTCTGAAACCCTTATAAATGAAATAAGAGATGGTGGGTTTCAAAGAGGGAGTGAGGTGGAATTTGTCCCGTTTCAGTAACAAAAGTCATTCCATTAACACAGAAAATTCTCAACTTCATAAATATTTCTCATCCAATCTACATGAAAAATTTAATGAAAAAATAAATATATCCATGTACATCAATGTAAATTCAAGATTTCAAACCATTTGAGACCCTTGCTCAAATTGAACTATCTACTTAAGTGTATTTATATCCCAAGATGGACTTCACAATTCATGTACAAGAATTTTATGTTAGCTAGCAACATTTTTCGAGTTATCTTCTCGATTCTTCATCGATTTGAGTCTACATTCTATAACGAAAACAAATTATGATTTTATTCTCCTCATTTGACTGTTATTTATTCAAGATGATATTCTGGGGGTTTTCAGTTTCCAGGGGCCACTGCTCAGCTCAATGAAAGACATTGAATTTCTCCTTTGTTCTCAATCCCCTGCTTCTGCTTTTCAAAATGAGTCAAATGGTCAAAGAATCAGGTCTTATAGGCAGCCTGTCCCAGACCAGTTCATGACAGAATTGGCTTAACTGGCTGGTTTGAACCCTTTTCATTGTGAACCAGCTGGTTCAGTATGGAACTGGTCTTTAAATAGGTTTGAGGCTTGGTTTGATGCCTTTCGAGGTTTTCCTGGTTGAACTGGTTGTTACCAGTTCTGGTTTGGCTGGTTTTAAAACGCTGGTCTCAACTACCAAACACTTTTTAGCTTCACTTAACTCTTTTCAGCTAATAAACAACACTTATAAACTTCAAACAATGCTTTGTAGCTGACATGCAACACTTATCATTTGACTGTTATTTATTCAAGATGATATTCTGGGGGTTTTTAACTTCCAGGGGCTGCATCTCAGTTTGATGGAAGACATTGAAGTTCTCCTTTGCTCTCAAATCCCTGCTTCTGCTTTCCAAAATTAGTAAAAAATTCAATAATCAGATTTTGTAGGCAGCCTGTGCTAGACCCAGTGCAGCATGCCCCAGACCAGTTTGGTATGGAATGGGTTGAACGGGCTGGTTTGGATCGGTTCCATTCCGAACCAGCTGGTTCAGTATGGAACTGGTCCCCAAACTGGTTGAATCCCAGTTTGGTGTCTTTGGGGGTTTTGCTGGCTGAACAGGTAATTTCTGGGCCTGGTTAGACTGGGTTTTAAAACACCGGTCTCAACTAGCAACACTTCTTAGCTTCACATAACTCTTCTCAGCTGATAGAAAATACTTATCAACTTCATGCAATGCTTTATAGCTGACATACAACACTTGTCATTTTCATTGAATTCCTTTCAGCTAAAATTTATCATGTCTAAGATGCATGCAATGCATCTCTGTTAACATGCAAAACTCAATGCTAATATGGAAGACTTTTTAGTTGAATGCAACATCTGTATGTCTTGATCTGGAAGTTCAACTTGCAATCACTGGACTTAGTTACACAATTAGCTACGATGGTTGCAAATAAAGTCCAAATTGGTGTAGTGAATGCTGAGGAATTTTTAGAAACACCTTGATGTATGAACAAATGGATAATGAAGTCAAATCAAGATGTTAAGACTCCTAGGAAACAGAGCTAACTTTGTAATTTTCCCTTTAGCCTTTGATACTAGTAGATAAGGATTAGAGATGGAGAGGTGGGGAAATCTAAAACAAATATCCTAACCTTTAAACAAGTAAGACATATGGATCTTGCTTATGAAAAACACAGCATTATAGTTATTTAGTTTTGGGCTTGTAAGTTGTAGGTACCCTTGATGACCAGAATGTATGCTTGCTTTCAAGAATGGAGGGCCTTTTATAAGTGAAGGTATCTATTTAAACAAATAAGACTGTATGTATCTGACAAAAGAATCTCTACTCTAGTTAAATTAAAAGGGACATCTAGATGGGAGTTGAATTCCACTAAATGATGAACTCTGCCAAAAATGAAACCCACTAAAAATACTATGAGACATAAGCTCTAAAGGACGAAACCCATATTTACAACACATGATGAGCACTTCAAACTCCATCATAGTTGTTAGCTACCTTAAGGACAGAAACAATGATGCAGATCAGTTATATGACTGAGGTCTTTGCAGCAGTATAATATGAGGTTGTTGGTTGTTTGAAGGTCCTGTGGAATTGATAAGGCACAGACAATCCTTTTCACATTCATCATGAATATTGGAGAAGTAGTTGGCATTGGCTCATCATTTTCTATGTTTAGCTCAAAGGAAATTATCTACCATTCGATATCCAAAAAGTCACTACTTGATGTAGTTGTCATGACCTTTTGAATATATGAATAAATTCTTTTAACCAAAGAGTGGGACATTTTAAAAACATATGAAAACACAATTATGTTTTGCCATTCACATAGTAATTAACTTTTCTTGCCATTCAATGAAAGTTATAGTTGTTTTCCTCCAAATATGGCTAAAGTTTTTATGCAATATTTTTTTGCTAGAAAATCAATATGAGGAACGTCATCAAGAAAGCGGGTTTCATCAGACTAGTCATAGGGTGCATGCAAAGCATTCAGTCTCCCATGGGCCAGCCTTACCAACCCAACTTCCAGTTGGTGCAGATATGCCTGCGTGTACAGGTAAGTATTTATATTGGATAAGTTTATTCCTGCATTTCTCACCTGGTTCCCTTTAGAATTTGTTGTTTTGCAGATCATACTTGTTCCCGAAACTGTAGTTTATTGAAAATTATCTTCATATATTTATCAGTGGCATCATCTTTAGACTTATCAGACCACATATGTATGTGACATGGTGCAATATCAAAGGAAGAATGTCAATCACTTCCATGACCTTCTCTTGAACAAGATACATATCTATAATACAGAAATATTTCAAAACTGGTCGTTGTAGAAAAAGCATAGATTCCCAACTTTTTTCGAAAATAACTTCTTAATTTTTTTCATCATTTTTTAAGCACATAAAGCACTAATATATTTTTTATAATGTTGCATATGAAACGTTTCTATTTTTACACGCATCCTTAAAAAATGGAAATTAAATATTTTGATTTTCCCACATTTAATGACCATTTTGTTTTCCTTTACAACAAGCATCTCCTTGGGCCTTTCAAAAATTCAAACTTATGCTTGCGTAATGCCTTCATGAAGACGTTTTCTGGTTAATATTTAGTGTTACAATGTACTACTTTGATTTCCTTGTTTTGTACTTGCTTTTTATGTAGTGGTGATGGATCTCAAATTGTTTTGTTTTGGGATAATTGTTTTTTTAAAAGTTGGATCACACTTTGATAAAAGTGGTTTGATTTTGTTGAAGCTTTAAATCAACAAGGACCCTCCCAAGCCATATTGCTTCAGAAGCTTTAAGATATGAGATAATTGGAAATATTACTATGCTACTCTTTTACCCTAACTAGGGCTCTTTGGAGGAAATGTGCCCCTCTCGAGGAAGATCTTTCTTGGTTATGCAAGCTGGTTTTGGAGTTCTTTGGTTAAATTCTCTTTCAAGGTGGTGCTTAGATTTGTTGGCTAAACACTAGCACATGTAGGTTTGGTTTCTTATCTCTTTGTTTGAATGTTGGTAGATGATGCATGTTCATGACTGAATGGTAGCTTTAGGGCTGCTTTTTTTCTAGAATAAGCCATTTCCAACTTTTTTGTCACCTTAGGAAGAAGATGCACGTCTTCTTGTGAGAGTCCTCTAATGTTTACCCTTAGTTTTCTAGGATAGTTGCCATAACTAGGCTCCTTCTCCTCATTTGGAAGCCATTTTCTTCTTAGATGCCCTAGGGCTGGAGCACCTTGTTGAAAATTAACACGTGTATAAAATTTATTAGCAGTTACAACTCTTTAAAATTTTTATAGACCGTAAAAGAGATAGTTATGAGATTGTTAGCAGCAGTAAAACAACAACAGTAGTAAAGCAATCATCCACAACAATGAACACAAGAGTTTTCACGGGGAAACCTTTGAAGGACAAAAACCCCAAAACAATTATTAATTCATCCTCTAAATGAGATGACTGAGTTTGTACATGAGTAGAGCAACCTTGAAAGACTTCTGGTAAAGACTGAATGTACATCAATCTGTCTTATCAAACCCCAACCATCTAGAGCAGCTTCTACTCAATTTACAGTCTGCCTGCTAGTGCATTCGTATGCCACTGTTCACTGATATGAACCTTGCTTATTGCTGCTGTGATGTTGCTGATATAAACATGGGGATTCATAATGGTAGGAGTTGTTACCATAGGTTTATACTGCTTTGCTTTAGTTGGTGTAGATTTCTCCTTCCTCTGTTAAGTAGCACCCTTGAATCTAACATCCCTCATCTGCTTGACCTGCTCTTGAGTAGGCTTTTCACTGTAATTATGAGTAATGAAATCCTTTTCCTGACTATAGTCTATGACATGTTGCCAATGTTGATTGGATAAAGGGTAGGTTTGGCCTACCATGTTCACAAACTCAGGCTCGCTTGAAGTTGCATCCTAACCAGTGTAGTCAGACTTGTTGAATACTTGCGAGTCTTGTCGAGCGACCACCAGGACAAGTACTTGTGACATACTCGCAGGGTAAACTCGCCACTCGCTGAACTCGTCTTTTACTCGCAGCATTCGTCATTTACTTGCTGAACTTGTTACTTACCCGCGAGTCCGTTGACTGTTTGACCGTTGCTTTTGCGTTTTGGAGGGAATGTGGGGAGGGAATAAGCCCCCGAAACAACGCCGCTCTCCCCTATCATCTCATTGAATAGTTTGGTTTCCCCCGATTTGTTCTCATTTGCCCCCTAGCTATTATCAATTTATAGCTGTTTGCGTGTTTAGAATTTTGGAGTGTGCGCACTGAAGAAGGTCGCTAACATTGGTCTGAGCACTGAGGATGTGACTGGTTTGAGCATTTTTAACTTTTTAATTTTTCTCATTGAACTTATATACTTTGGATTTTATAAATGTAAGGCGATGACGCTGCCATTGGTAGTTTGGTTGAAGAATGTGATTGCTCGTGGTTAGGATAGGATGATGATAGTGTATTTTTTACAATTTGCTTTTTCATTTTTTAAAATATTTTTAATAATTGTTAATTAATGAAATTTCGTTATTATCTTTTTTATAATAATTTTATGGTTTTTATAATTTGTAATTAATAATTATAATTTGTGATTTCAAGTGAGAAAACACCTCTAATTAAAATGCATTGCTATGTCTTTTTATCAATTTTTTTAATTGTTATACGCTTATATATTGAATTTTAATTTTTAATATATATATTTAAATATTATTTTTGAAGTTACTATATTTTTAATTTTTTCCATATTTGCCGAGTCTTTGCCAAGTCTTATCCGAGTCTGCCGAGTCCCAATCCAGCCGAGTATTTGCCGAGTCCGAGTCTGACTACACTGCTTTTAATACTTGATGGTAAAAGGAACAAGAACGAGGTCAAGAGTGTCAAAATTTGTAAATTCTCATCCATTATTTATGTTTCTTCATTGTATTTGTTGTATCAAAGTTGGGAATAGCTTGCTAGGGGGCAAATGAGAACAAATCTAGGGGGCAAATGTTTCTTCATTGTCTGCGTGTTGTATTTGTTCTTGAGAATTGCATGGGATATCCAGCAAATTCCTTCGAATTCTATCTTTCAAAAACAGTTTATCATTCCCAATTTCTTACTTGGATTCGAGTGGGATTTGTATTTCTAGATTTGATCCCTCATAATTTGTAACAAATCCATATCTGTATTTTCTATTTAGTCTTTAATATTGAAGGAAAGGAGTTGAGGTCTTTAATATTGAAGGAAAGGAGTTGAGGGGGTTCCAGTCGAGAGGGTGAGGAGCCAACCAAGAGGCTGAGAGTGTTGTAGGAGGTCTAAGACCATGCTTTGTAATTTCTATTGAAGACCTATTAACTGAGATTATATTT
This sequence comes from Pseudotsuga menziesii, assembly GCA_001517045.1. Classification (NCBI taxonomy): domain Eukaryota; kingdom Viridiplantae; phylum Streptophyta; class Pinopsida; order Pinales; family Pinaceae; genus Pseudotsuga; species Pseudotsuga menziesii. The sequence continues at coordinate 140,604 of LPNX011119790.1, read as the reverse complement.
TGTTTGTTTTGAGCCAGGCTCTAGTTATCATTGTAGTCTAGATATTTTGCAGTCTTGTTTAGACTGATATGCATTATATAATCATTTATATTGTTGTTTTCCTTATGAATTCCTATGCTCAGATTTAATATCTCAGATTTCATGCTTAGAATGTTTTTCTCAGCATTGCTATTTATGTTAATACAGGAATGAACTATTAGTTCTTTGTATTACCAATTAACCTTGAACCTTGTCCACCGCTGATATGTTTCAGATTCATTACGGTCCTTCATTTCTATTTGCAGAGCTTGATGTATTAAACTATCTTATACTTTCTATGTCATGCCTTAATCTCTTCACCCCTTGCACAATCTACCACAACCCATTCAAATCAATCCACGTTTTTTCTAAGCATTAAGATGTGCTAGCCATGCCCTCTCTGTAGTCGGAGTGCATCTTTTAGCACAAACATCTTTTGGCACCATTGCCGGGGAACGAAGTCATTTTCCCCAGGGTTCTGATATTGAGCATATCCAGTCTTTGATGGTGAACAAGGGCTGGTTACATTGTTAGGACTGCAGATCTTTCACCGGGTGACTACGCAACCATAAGACTCCACTAGAAGAAGAATTCTGCTGATAAGAAATGAAGAAGCCAAAAGGAAAGGCCAGGTATCAGCTTGTTAGTATCCTCCATTAACTTTTGTCCTTATTCATCAGTTCTTTCCTGTCTTTCCCATTGCATGTTAGAAGAATTATTTTTTGTTTTGTCTACTTCCATGATCATAAGCCTTCATTTGTATATCCCTCGTTGGAGGAAGAAGGTTTGCATGCTTCATGTGTTGTAGATGTGGATCATGTCCTTGTTGAATTTTAGCATTGGCATGTGTTGCCGCCTAATACACACTTTATGACACGGGAAAGTCTCCAACCCGCTTTGTGTGTCCTTGGGGGCAAGTTAGAGTTGGGGACCACTGTCACCACAGTCCACAACTCCTCCGTTTAGGCAAGATCCCAACAGAGTCAAGGGGGGTAGTTCCTACAGGAAAATGTTCATAAGATTTATTAACTATTAGTTAAAGGGATCTTTTATTAAGATTACAGAATTACAAGACCAGTTCCTAGATCAAATGGAAGATTACAAATTACAAATTTACAAAAGAATTAAGAATGATTATCCACAGTTGCCTAAACTAAGCAGGATCTACAATATTAACAATATGAACAAATGCTAAAGAATTACACAATATGCACAAGTTATTATGTCAAAGATCAAACAACAAATTGCTTTCAAGTTACAAGATTAAACAATGTGATTACATAATCAAATGAATTACAGATGCCACCACAAGAGTTTGTGAAACTAAAAGGAAATGCTTGTAACTGAAAAGTGAAAAGCTTGCAGTAAAAACCTTGAACAGCAAGGCAAAGATAAATAACAGTGACCTGTGTTTGTAGGACGTTTTGCAATGTTTCTTGTAAATTTTAATGAATTTTATTAGAGTTGAAATTTGTGATTAAGTCTTCGAATCGGTGGTGTGACTACCCCAGTCCAGTATTTCTCAAGTCAAAGAGGGAATGCTGTTGCGCTCAACAAAGTGGGAGCAAAGCCCACCCGTAGCTTACAGGTCAAACCCCAATGCCCCGGTGCTCAACAAGGAGGACGTAAAACGCCTAGAGACCCCCCACGGTCTACTACCCCAAGTCGCCTCCGAGGCACTGTTTTTAATCAACAGGAAAATTACTAGATGGATGCCTATTAAACTAAGACTTCTCTATCCTCTGTCGTATCTCGTGAGTACCATGAAGGGTGATAACCGAGTAGAGGAGCAGGAAATAGTGAAGTTGTTGTTGGTTAATTTTAGAAGTAAATTTTAGTCTTGGTGATTAGCATGCAAGGTAAATTTTAAGCTATCAACAAGATCAACCAAGCGGTATCCCTTATGGGAGGTGCTGGTACTTGATCTTGCACTGAAAAAATAGAATGTGAAAGATTGTAACAGAAAAAGAAAGAAAGTTGTTTTAATTAACTAAGCCCCCACTTCTCCTGCTTTTCATATCCAACTTGAAGTCCCTAAAGGGAGATGACAAGTGGATAGATAATACACAGGATAGGTGGGTTGTATGATTACCCTTTTTACAGAAAATAAAACTTACTGAAACTTGAAGGAAACTGTAACTAGCTAAAGCAATGCCTAACCGCACAGCAATCTCTGTGACAGAGATGGTGGTCTGTCACAGAGATAGTGGGTAAACTGAAAATAAAACTAGAAAGGAAAATACAACTAGCTAAAGCAGTAAACTAACCTCACAACAATCTTTATAACAGAGATGGTGGTCTGTCACAAAGATAGGTGGGTAAATAGAAAAATGAAACTGAGTAAACTAACCTCACTTCAATCTCTGTGACAGAGATGGTGGTCTGTCACAAAGATAGGTGGGTAAACAGAAAAATAAAACTGAGTAAACGAACCTCACTTCAATCTCTGTGACAGAGATGGTGGTCTGTCACAAAGATAGGTGGGTAAACAGAAAAATAACTTGTAAATAAAACTAACTCTAAGCAACTACTTATACAAATTTACATCAGAGAAATACCCCAAAGAGAACTTCTCATTTGGGGTTTACAATGTAATAGAAGAGAGAGAAGAAGTGTAGTTTAGGGCCTCTTTTGGACCAAATTTTTGCTGGGTTTTTCTGGGCAATTTAGGACAGCATAACCCCCTCTTTCTGTGCAAAAACCTGCAAAAACTAGCAAGTTTATTTGCTGGAAATTACTGCAGAAAACTAAAACAGAAAGTTAGAATAAGTTAGTGTAAAACCCAGAAATTTTACAGAAAAATCTGAACTTAAAAAATGGAAAAACAGAAAATTTAGTGGCTGAAAATAAATGTTTCTAGGCTGAAAATGACATATAAACAGCAGAATTAAAAGCTTATACTAATATATAATGGATGGGGGCTCTAAAACAAAGGTTATATTTACTATACAGTGAATAAAACCCAGTTTCAGGAAGGAAAAATGAAAATGGCCGAATTGAAAATTTGAAAAGTCGAAACCCTTGTAGAGATATCTTTGCTTGGAAAACCTGCAAACAAATCTATATCTGCAAAAATATGTAAGCCTAGTGATGAACGTCTAACAATCCCTGCAAAATACTTTGAAGAAAAATTGCTAAACCATTCACAAAAGAGGGTAAAAATACTTTCACTCTCTAATCTCTCCACAAAATACTTTGTGGAGAGCTAACTAGACTAATACAAATATGCAAAACTAAAAAAGATACAAGTTACCTCACAAGAAATGGATCATGAAGAATGTAGAATGTAGCACAATGTCCCTCCAAAGAATTTCTTTAATTAAATGGCCCAACTAGGGCAAAGCTTCAATACAAAAAATGACAAGAGGCTTGGGCCAAATGTTTGAGAGAATATGAGAAAATAGTAGGGAAAGATTCCGGCAGCATAACAATAGCATGAGAGATCATGTCAAATGAGGGAGTGAGACCCTCATTATATAGTTGAGGAAGACCCCAACCCCTTGAAGATCAATGGCCGAGATTAGATCTCCACCACTAGATCTAGGTATTTGACTTTGCATCTCTCTCAACCATTCTACACCCTTAGATTGCTTCTTAATCCATGGCTTGGATGCTTGATCCATGTGACAATGCATCTTCACCCTTAGATCTAGGGTTTTGACCAAGAGCTACCCCTTAGATGAGTTTGTGGGCCCAAAGGCTAGGCGCTCCTCTAAGTTTGACGCCCTCCAAATGTGGCGCCCTCCAAAATGTGGTAGCGCCCTCTTCCAAGTGGCTAGCGCTCTCCTTTTTAATGTGACGCCCCACTAAATTAGTGCCCCTCTATTCCATGTGTGGCGCCCTTCTAAATCAAGTGACGCCCCTCTTTAAGGTAGCGCTCCCTCTAAATGTATGTAGCGCCTCCTTTAACATTGGACGCCCCACTTAGTTGAGGGTTTAAACCACCTTTGCTCCTCTAGATGTGGCTTTGACTCTAGCCACTTGCTCCAAAACATTCATTTAACCTTTAGACTTAGGCTAAAACTCAAAATTTCACCTTCATTTAATTTTTAAAATTGAATTTTAAAATTTCCCAATTTTTAACTTAGGAAAATTTAAAAATAATTTCAAAAATTAATATTTTGGCCATGGGGGGGGGGGTGGAAAAAATTTTAAATAAATTTTCCTAGGCTTAGCAATCCCCAAACAAAATTACCATGGCATTATTTGATTTTTTACTTCAAAATCAAATAATGTGAATTTTTGACTTAGGGAAATTAATTAATTCCCTAGGAAAAATAGACCTTGCTTAGCCAAAAATGGTCTATCTCTTCAACTGCTTGTCAGAATGACATGGGACTCGAAGCAGTGGCTTATGGGGTTTCATAGCAATTTACCTTGCATTCATAGCCCCTATTACACAATGCAAGTGCTTGAGCAATTACATTATTACATCAACTTAGTCAATTAACCACCAAAGGGTGAAATTAATTAACTAGAAAAAATACAACAACATAACGAAACTCCGCAAGACTCTATACAAATGTCTAGCATGGTCATGAATAACATTTTGAACCCTTAGCCACCTCATGGATTTGACTGTTAGAACGCCCGTCACCACTTTGGAAGATTTTGAGTGAAAAACCAAACCAATTAAAATCGTTTACTCAACAAGATTAATTGGAAAGAGAAAAAACACTCGATGAAGGGACTTCCCTAACAACCAGTTCCATGGTGTGGCATCCATATCATATGACCCATACTAGCACCTATAATTACATTAATTTTCCCACGCAGGGGAGCAGACATTTCGTTTTACAAAGGGGCAATTGCCCTGCAGAAGTGAAAAAATCCTCGGATTTTTCCAAGGTACAAACTGCACATAATGTACATCTTCAATGTACATGAGGTTGCCACTTAGTCGAAATAGGTGGGCAACATCTGGCTCCGACTTGGGGACGTGTGTTCGATCATCGGAGAGCATACGAGAACTCCAGACTCTGCAACCACAAATTCTCACCAGTAACCAACATAAGTCCTCATGTAGAAATCAATAAATAATCAATAATGAATAAATGAAATGACTACACAATGATGATACATAGATGCATAAATAATTTCTAAGAATGAAATAATACAAAGCTGTTAAAAGAATGTAAGGAAAAGGGTTAGAGATACATTACAGAGAGTGTCCCTTAGGACACCAAGTATTTATCTTTTTGAAGAAAAACTTGATTTGTGGTTCGTTTGACCCTTTCCTGTTTCTTGTGACTTTGATAGTGCCTCACATCTTTGAAGATTTGCCAAAAGTCCTGATTTCATCCTTTATATTTTCTGGGACGCTAACATAAATAACATGATCCTTTACACTATGTACACTGTCCATATTTTGCAAAAACACTAATTCATTCTGGCATGCCTCGACTGTCTTTTCTTCTAAAACATTCTGAAAATGGTCTGACATTTTACTGACTTGAGGAGAACTTACTAAAGCCTTGGGTGGCTTATCCTTTTGGGCCGGAACCTTTACATTCTCTGCCACAGGAACTGATACCTTTACACTTTGTTTAGGGGTAAGTTCATGGTCACATGTTTCTTTTACTTTGTCCGTATTTCTAGTCATGCAAACCATGTCCTTACTATCTTCTACTGAATCCAATAAATCCTCATTATTGTCAAACACATATTCATGACCAACCATATTAACCTGTTCCATTCTTTCTCTAGCTGCTAACTTTTTCTTTATAAACTGAAAGAAAATGGGGCAAGTCCCTTCCTCATGTAAATCATCACAAGCCCTACAGTAAGGGATTATTGGATCATCAAACCAATTGTTTGCTTCCATAGGCTCTGGAGGTCTTTCTTGTTCTTAATAAGGGGGTCCTTTAGGGATACCTTTTTGCCATCTATCATTTGGCTTATGATTATTACTTTTATTTTTTTCCATGGCAACTATCTTGTTTTGTAATGCTGTCTGGTTTGCCTGTATGGCAGCTAGCTGATTAGCATGATTCAATTCCATTTGTTTAATCAATTGGGTTAGCTTATCTA